>CM062837.1:15853117-15900022 GCA_031772345.1 Himalopsyche anomala | reverse complement strand
TGATTATTTAATTCTGTGTGGTCAGGTGGTCAACGTCGTTGGCTTCGGATACGGAGGTCACGGATTCGTATCCCAGTACGGACAGTTTTATAAATTGACTTTTCAATTGATTTATGAATTTCTGTTCGAAGGCATGGATGTATGTGATGTTTTAAATTCCCCCCTCCCACCCATCCTATCCTATGAACTGGGCGTATTGAGAGCGATTAGCTAATCACTAGTCCTGTTCTAGCCCTATCCTTCCATTCCTACTCTCTTTGGAAAAAGAGAGGTTGAGCAACTGAGTAACAAGCAGTTCTCGTAGAAACGCATATGTTGAGATAAACTCCATTAGGAGTCCATATGCTCCACATTGGGAGCGGACATGGTAAAAATAAATAAACATATATTGATCCTTGTTTTAGTTTTAAAAGGTGTCGTAAAGATGTCTCCTGCTCTACATTGGTAGTGGATATGTTCTATAAAAATAAAATTTAGATAATTTTCTTGAAAATTTAGTAAAAACTGATACTGTTTGTTAATTGAGTTCTGTGGAGTCGTGAAAAAAGCCGAAACTCTGACTAATGTGTTAACAAATAGTCTGACTCTGATTAAAAAAAATGTATCTGCGTAATTTTTAATACATAACCTTTGAATCTACTACGAAGGAGACCAACTCCAATTCTGCAGCCCCGCACTCAACTCCAATCTATTCTAATTCTTTTTCCTGAGAAAAAAAATAATTAATCGATTTCGTTACGTCATATAAGTTTCGTATTGTAAGGAGGGCAGGTAATTTTTAAACATTTCAAACACCCACGGCTTCAAACAGAAATATTGAAAACAATGCTATTCGTACTGGGACATGAACCTGTGAGATCCTTCACTAAAACCAACGACGTTGACCACAGCACCAGGTCACGAAAAGTCCGTAAACACAAACGTAAGATTATTTCATAATAAATAAAAATGACCACAGTGACTTACTTGGCCAGCTCTCCTCTAAAATAAATTCATTTCTAAGTCGAAAGTAATTAAAAGCATCAGAAAAATCAGCAACAGTAAGTGACATCATAGTATCGGTTTGTTGAATCATAACCAGGTTCTAAAAGAACAAGAAAAACCGGTATGTATGTATATTTAAGCAAGAAGACATACATATGTACTACTATTATTATTGTGTTATTGTTACTATTAACTAATTCCCTTTCCTGACTACTTTTTAATGGTAAGGTAATTAAATTTGGATCATTGCTAATTAAGGAATGACGTACTGATTATGCGGATGATATGATGTGATAATGGAGTGATAATTACTATTTCACAACTAACTACATATTACGCGGCGTGTGCACACGCGTGTACAGAAATTGTCAACGGGATTGTTCAGTTAAAAGTATTTTTTTTACCGCATTTGTAAACAATCATTTTCTGCCTTTATTATTTGATAGAATTAGGTTGTGAAGCCTCAAATTCGTGACATATTTAATTAATTTCAACACTTATTTATTATGATCAGGACCGTTTCGCTCATCATGATTATTTCCAACTGATAAGAATATAATATGTACATTTATGTTCAGAATAGCCCTGCCATAGCTTCGAGAAAAACAACGTTATCAACTAAAAAATGTTTTGCGTTTTTGGTTTATTACTTTATTTTTCATTGTCGGTTATTTAAAAAGGTCAGGACCGGTTTCGCCCATGGTGAGCGGAACAAACGATACCAAGTCAAAACACTAAAATGCACAGGCCCTAAAAAAGATCAGGCGAATGAGATACTCTGAAATGTTTGTCTTAGGCGATATTGAGCAATTATTGGCTAAAAACGCAATTTACCGAATTGTGTCGCTTAAGTTCTTTTGCCAATTATAGGTTCATATGTTAGTGATTATTTTGGTTAATGTTTGCTCTTTACATATTTATTTATAACTCGCCAACTGTTATATCACATTTACCTACGTGTGAGCATTTACAGTAATTATTGTAATGAATGTAATTATATAACGTAATTGGCTCTGTGATAATGCAGGTTTTACAGGCCCCATTCACTAAGAAACAAATTGTTCCAGAACATGTCCTGGAACAAAAAAAAATACGCGTTCATTTCCCATTGTGGAACATTTCACGTGATCCGAGGTAAGTTCCCATGTTCACTGTCTGGAAGCGAGCGCAGACGGAATATGCGATGTGAGCGCAGCACTAGACGAACTGTCAAAGTAATATTATTATATTTTCATCACAAGGATCCGTATTTCATCACGAAATACCTAAGTATATATTGCAAGTATATATACGTAGACAGCACTGATCATCATAATCTTATCGAGCGTCATTTTATTGATTTATTTTCAACTTTGAAAGGTGACACCTGTTAAAATAAACGCCTTTACATAAGTTATATTACTCTATGGCTCATAGTATTGTCTTGTCTATGGTGTCATCGTGTATGATAAAATAATTGTATTTTCATAGTAGGAAGTTTATAAACATTAGTAATTAACTTTGTTTCCATTCAATAAAATCAAATAACGTTCGTTCGGACGTACCACTGACCAACATAACATCAACGGTTGACGTTAATGTGACCCCTCGTGTGTTCAAGAAAATGTTCTGGGACATTGTTCCCGAGACATAGCGTAGATGTTCAGGATCATTTGTTCCTAGGTGAATGGCCAGCATTACAGATACGTATCACGTAACTGTATTGATAGACAACCGTAAATCATTCGTTCGATTATAAGCCTCGTTTAGCTATTTCAAGCGCTGAGCACCTTCAGAAGGCTAACTGGTTTCAAAATAAGGGCACACTTAATACAAATTAATGACTTGGATAAAATACGTATTTTAATGGACTATTATGTTGTCATGTCAAGACTAGAAACCTTTTATGTGATTGAATGATGACGTGTGCACTTCGCACAAGCAGTATCGGCGCGAGGTTATTTGGCGCCCTAGGCAACGGTTATTGGCGCGCCCCCTTTTTAACAAACTGTGGAATATTTTTTTATAAATTCATGTCCGCTCTCAATGTGGATCATATAGCCTTCTAATGGAGGTATCTCAACAGAAGTTTTTTTACGAGAACTGTTTGTTACTCATTCGCGCATCCTCTCTTTTTCGAAGTATATAGAATACGATACATAATTATATCGAACAGATACAAGCATTACAAAACGTACTATTATTTGTTATTAGACTGTAAAAAAAATAATTTGATTACTCAATTTATGCGCCCTCTACTGATTTACTCCCTAGGCTAGGGGTGGGGAACCTTTTTTTATCTAAAGGCCGCATTCATTTTTCTGACTCGACATAAGGCCACAGTAAACATTGACTAGGGAATCTTTGGCCGGAAACAGGAATTTACGGTCAGAATATGTCAGGAATTTACGAATTTACATACATTTACAGAATTACAGAATTGGCCAGAAGGCCGCACCAGAGTAGCCAAAAGGCCGCAGGTTCCCCATGCCTGCCCTAGGCGATTGCTTATTTCGCCTGCATGGTAGCGCCGGCCCTGCGCACAAGATCCACGTAAGTAGCGATACCAACATTGGAAACGATACTACCCAGCCGGCATATACATAATAATAAATATTACACAATAAAATCTTATCTTTCAATCTAAACAAGTTTTTTTTTTAAATATAATCTGTGATAAAAAAACAGAGGTGCGGCAAAAAATATTAACAGGTTTCTAAAAACAAATATAGTTTTTTTTAAATCTCGTCTCAGCATCATATCCCATTGTGGAAAAATCAATTAACATTAATCTTCGACACGAGCGTGAACCTAAGAGTTCATAAAAATAAAATAAAATGGTTATGTGTAGTTTAATTGTAATCACATTTGTTATTAATGAAACAATACAAATTTAAATTTATAATAATTTACCCAAAACAGATAACGCTACATATTTATTTTAGAAAGGCGCCAAAATGGTATATTGAATTTTAAATTATGATAATCCAAATTAACCTACTAAGGTTATTGATTTTTATTTTGAATTATTTTCTGAAAAACACGCGAAAGAAACTGAAATGATAATGTATGTATCTCTCGGTTATAAAAAATAATGTGTATCATTTGTCACAGTTCGATGGCCTAGTTCAGTGGAGAGAAACATGCGGCCTCTTGGCTACTCTGATGCGGCCTTTTGACTTGATTAAAATATTCACTTTGATCAAAAAATTATACGTAAGCGTTTGAAAAAAGCATCATTTTAAAATGATATGATCTCTATAATATAAAAAAAACATCACTAAATATTTTTTATGTAGATAATATTTTTTACTTTTAGGGTGTTCACTGTCAATTGGTGGAAAGGCATTTATATACAAAATATAAAATATTCATTTGTACTAATTCCACTTTTATTTAAAAAGATCATGACCAGTGTTCCCTCTAAGCCATAGGTTCCCAACCTCTTTCGGGTGGCGATCCCTTTTTATAAAAGCCATGTGACCCGCGGCCCCGATGCAATTGTAAAAGGCATTTTTTTTTCAATAAGGTAATTTTAATTTACTGTAGTTTTAGTTTTGTTGTTCAAATCCAAAATCGAAAAAAGTTGGCGACCCATAGATTGGGAACCCGTGCTCTAAGCTGTGCGTGTGTGCGCGCGCACATATATTACAACAGAGCGCACAACATTTACACCAGTTATACATACCACCACCAGAATAAATTAATTGACATTTTCATTATTAAAAATTTACCTTTGCGTTTAGTAGGTCTAAATACCGTTATGTGGCGCACAATTTTTTAAATTTCATTTTGAAGTTGCACAGCCAATGTCATTTGCGCACATAACCATTGGAAAATTAGAGGGAACATTGATCATGACCAGTATCGCTCGTGACGAGCATTATGGATGGACTAATAAAAAAATACAATCAAATCAAAATGAAATAAAAAATGTGTAATAAACAATTGGTACTGAAAATAATTTACAAATTTAAGTAAAAAATATAAGTGACACATTGAGTATTGAAAAGGTAATATTTATCCTTCTTTTTCAACGATCAAAATTAGTTTTTTTAATTAAAGAAAAACAGCTTGCAAACATGGAGAATCAATCCTAAGTGCTAAAGCTTTGAATTTATATAAAAAAAAACCTTTAATTGATACTATTTAAATTGTGAATTTTCCTCATGTTTTGCTTATACAGTTTGAAAAGCAAACAACGATCACATTATGTTTGAAGCATTAGTAAATAATATACTTGAGTAATATAATTATGAAAATTTAATAATTATGCAAGATGTATGTCATTTATGAGAACCGGTTTTTTGTATACCGACTGACTGAATGGAATAAACGCTGATGACGTAGTTGCAGAGTTTTGCAATCATTGGTTGCGTGTTTCTCTACCACCGGTGTATGTATGTATTAACAATACATATTTACAATTATTATTGTGATGTATTAAGATAGATAGTAAATCGCATAATACAGTCCCGGGACTTAAATCCAATGGTCAACATCATTGTCATATTATGTTACGGTGTTCGACTCCAAATACGAGCAGTAAAAAAAATAAAATTACAATCAATTTATGCATTAGTTTTAAAATAGATGGGTGTCTTAAATAGACTGTCACTTAGGATTTGCAATGCCAAACGAATATATTATGAGTAGGGAATCCAATCCCGGAATACCGTACAGTTTTCGATACATTTCAATCCCGAGATTAAAAGACACGATCCCGAAACTTTCGGGATTGATTTTAAAACTGAAACGTGTTGGTTTTCAAGTCAGCAGTTCACGCATATGCAATAAACGATACCCAATTTTATTATTAACTTTGCGATAGGAGTTTACGATAAAAGAGCTTGATACCAATCATGTTAAATTTCTTCAAAGCATTATACGCACGTGTACTGTATACTTGAAAGCATTTTTCGACAAAATTTATCGTTTGTTATTATTACGCTTCAAATTTCAATATTTTTTAAATTTATTTTTCGCTTTGTTCTCTACATCAATGAATGTTACGAGATATCAATGGCAGTGTTTGTTTTGCGTAATTTATTGTTCATAAACATTAATTTTATACCGTAAACGGAAACCTTTGATTAAATTGCGAAACAATCGATGCCCTGGTACTCTGGGAATATTTTAATATTTAAATTACTTCTATTTAGTCCAATAAAATTATTAAGAATGTGTGTATGTAGACGACAATTTTAGGAATCTTCATTCTTGCAGTCTGAAGTAGGTAATTGCTTTTTTTTAGCTATCGAAATTAATCATTTTAAGTTATATTTTCTATTTTTACATAATGTATGCATATTAAGTTACTTTAATAATTATTTCGCATATGTTTTTACGAGTAATTAAAAAATCTACTCATTCACCTCTACATCGCAAATAACTGAGGTTAAGAGAGCTTTTTGGTAACGTATCGGCAGCTTACAGCTGGTTATAAAATAAAGAATATTTTTTTAAATGTATTTTTCACCAATATTTTCAATTTTTATTTCTGAAGACAAATGTACTAATCCCGTGACCAGTGAGCAGCGAGCCTCTTGTTAATTTAAGATATACACTATTCTCAGATCAAATTAGTATATAACTGCAATTTCGACAGCTTCAGTATACACAGTTGTACATTTTTAGATATTTAGATTAATAAGTTTACGGTGAATTACATAACATAAGTGTTTTAAATAACAATCGATTGCTTATTTAAGTATTGCATTGAAGTATTAAAAAAAAACACTTCTTCCCCAGAACACTGAGAATTGATTTGAGATTAAGCGAGCCCTTTGTTTACGTATTGCCAGCCTAGCGCTGTCGACAACCCTGGTAAAAACTAAAATATTCGTTGTAAAAACATAAGCGTACGTATCATTAGGTCCTCAAAGAGGGTGTCGGTGAAAAAGAAAATTACATTACTCCGTCTTAGAGATTACCAAAGCATTTCAACAATGCTGATGTTACGTTCAATGTCATAGGTTGAATAAGATTTATTGTTATTTTATGACAGATGTTGACATCGCTTTTACATAATAATATTATTGTAGACTACAAAAACAATTATTTATAATCAGTTGTTAATTGTTTTTTAATCAAATGATATCTATAACCCGTTAACCTTTGATTAGAAACACAGTCACCCTGGCGGCGCATGCAGTTAAGTGATTTTTTCTAGATTTTACTAGTCAAGTATAAAATACTGTTGTACTGAGGGTGTGGGTTCTCTCAGAGGTATGTTCAGGGACGTCCCGTAGGCATAGGCGAGTAGGCAGTTGCCTGGGGGCGGGATGTTCTAAGGAGCGGTATATGACCCCTGGATACAATTTGAAAATGGCCAAATATTTTAAATATGATGCCTCAATGTCTTTGATAAAAGGAAAAATATTTTTTTATTGGTTCTAATATTAT
This sequence comes from Himalopsyche anomala, assembly GCA_031772345.1. Classification (NCBI taxonomy): domain Eukaryota; kingdom Metazoa; phylum Arthropoda; class Insecta; order Trichoptera; family Rhyacophilidae; genus Himalopsyche; species Himalopsyche anomala. The sequence continues at coordinate 15,892,654 of CM062837.1, read as the reverse complement.
GACCAATGGGTGTACAGTAGTTTACCTTTATTGTTTAACTTTATCGTAAAAACCTTCATTAAAAATATGCCATTTACCGAAGGCGGCACTATAGGCCGCAGCTTTGGCGTAAAATAAGCGAGCGGAAATGACCTAGGTCATTAAAGCACTTAGCCTTTTAGCTGCCATAGATAATTAATAGTAATTACCTAGCACGGCGGCTATAATTTGCAACTATTAACTCAATTAGTTATCGACGAGATAACTCGTCCCTGGCGTGTTGAGCCCAAAAAAAATTACGAGATATCTCGTCTGTGGCAGCCATCGAGTTAAGTATTTCATATTTTTATTTCGATAAGTAGTAAGGGCGCTAGTTTAAGCTCTGCACAGGGGCGGCACATAGCCTAGGAACGTCACTGCTTACAGGGTTGTGATTTTAAAATCTCAAAACATCGTGCGTCTTGACTATTAAGGAAGTACCCTGTATCGGTAACCATTTTATCAATGCGCGCAATAATGTGGAATTATTAAATGCGAAAAGTGTTTTATTTTTTTATTTCATGTATTGACTTCCCACCGAGAATTGTCAGAAAATGTACATTAAAAATGATGTATGTATGACGTTCATTATCTTTTCACCTTCTCAAATTCAATTACAGGATTTGCATTCGCCTTGATTCGACGAAGAAGGCTTCATTGTCACGTCTATCAGTGTGACATAACGGTGATGTCACAGTCATGTGCTTGAGCATGATTTTATTGAATGACTATGTTGTCATGTCATTTTGACGTGACATTTAAAACCTTGCGAAAAATTTGCATTCAATTATAGTGTATGAATCAATACAATACACTGCAAACAAAACTAAATTATAAATATGTGCAACATTGGGTAAGGAAATAATGATAAGTTTGATAAGGTCAAAAAGGACTGTTTTCAAAACATTTTTATTGAGTGGATATCTACTAGGGTAACGAATCCCGAGATTGTACTAATCCCGGGATTGTGGATATGAAGTGTAAAATTCTCGAAAAGTTTTTAAAACAGGCATCCATGGAAAAAATTGAAATACGCGTAAGAGATAAAAAAAAACTTTTGTTTTGTGAAACTAACAACATTGCTATTTTCCAGGACTGTGGAGTCGCGTGAAAAAAAGACGACTCCTACTCCGACTCCAGCTTTAAAATAATTAACGACTCCGACTCCGAGGAAATTTTTCAATAATTTCATTTTAACTCATATATACATATAAGTATACCATCAGATCATCTTTAGTCAGCCAAACATGAAATTTTAACACTTTTGACAATTTTGTTTAAATACACATCATTAACTCTCGCTGCTCGGAGACTAGAAAAATACTTCTCTGCCGATGGGGGTCGTTTAAGGACCCCAGTGGTTTCCTCATTATTGGCCTTATTCTTATGAAATAAAAAAAAAATAGTCTAAGGGCTTTAAAATATCTCTCTGCATCATTCCTCATACATTTTTTTTTTAATCCGTGGTTTTTTAATAAATAATCATATTTTAAGTTGCGCGTAAAAAATACGTCATTCCAGTACAAATATAAATTTGCAACTGACGCGTTCAGCCTAGTTATCTTACGAACGATCGCTGAGAAGCGGGCGCTCATCTCGTTATCGCATCGCGTTATCGCGTATTTATATAAACTACAAAAGGTCCAAAAAACTATGATATAAGAATAGCTTAATTATAAACATTGTATCACCCATATTAAAATAGATATTTAAGAAAATGTGGGTATTGGGGTCGCATTTCTTGAGCTTAGAACCGGAAAAGTTAAATATATTTTTCAAAAAAAAATCGAGCCGCTCATTTTTCACGACTCTGACTTTGACTCCGACTCCGGCCAAAATACCGCGACTCCGTGAATCCCACTCCGACTCCACAGCCCTGGTAGCAACATACATACATACATACATACATACATACATACATACATACATACATACATATATACGAAAATAACATTACGTTTATGTCGCCTGTATAAATAAAATAATTAATACAAATTACCTGGCATTATGGAGCGCAGCTGTCAAAAAACTCACGTTTGTAAATAATTATAACGCCGAGCACCTTGACCTAGAAAACCATTAATTTATTCCAGCCACGTGCGTACAACGCAAATCGATTATGAGGGAAACGCCCACCTAGGTTTCGTTTTCAATATTTCAACAAACAATCTGATCTATGCACAGTTACTGTGCATTTTACGCATTTTATTGATTTTGTTAAAATTTGATAAAAATATATATATTTTTTTAATCGTTTTATACAGGGCTGTAAGTCAGGCAAAAAAACGACTCCAAATCCGGCTATAACACTTTAATGCAGTGTTCCGCAAACTTTTTGTGTTCAAGGTACACCTATCAAATCAAAAAAATTTATAGGTACAGCAAAGAAAAAGCAATGTTTATTTAATATTTATTTATTACTAAAATCAATATACCTAATATGAAAAGATGTTTAGTGAGAAATGTTAGCCTGTTTAACTGAGCACAGGCGATCAAAATTTGGAGCAATCGTTGATAAGGCTACTCTCATCTCTTCATTGATCGTCCTCAGGCGTTGTCTTTTTTCGATTTAATAGTAGTGAGAGTTGAAAATCCCAATTCGCATAAGTAGGTTTTGGCAAATGGTAATATAACTGCAACAGCACACTTTGAAAGCAGCCCAACAAAGCGCCTCACTCTTATAGCTCTCAGCTATTTTTATGCTGGACACACACGATCATTCCGAAATGCAGAAACGTCGGGTAATAAAACGATAAAATGAGACGTTAATTGTTTTTAGCGATGCAGTGTTTCGAATGGCCACAGACGAAGAACAGAGTTCACCACTTCAACCGCCTAAATAAAAACACTCCTAATAAGTAAACTGCCGTAATTTGAATATTGGCTACTTTGAGTTATGAATGAAGCTTAAACAATTTCATCTTTTCCATCGTCGGAGAAAACTGCGGTTTTATTTGAAATACATTTCACGAGACACCCAAAACTTCAGTATAATTTTAAATACGATGACTAAAAATTGCAAAATAGCACTAACTACAATACCCGGAATAAGTACAAAAGTGTTCCATTGATCGTTTCATATTGTCATGATTATTATTTCCAATCGCAAACAGACAGCAATGACAACGAAAATGAAAAATTGTATTAAATATGAATTATAGCTTTAGCTTCGCAGAAATCATTGGAAAAATACATATTCTTCATACTAAATTCACTTCAAATGCACGCAATTGAGTCCGTTTCAGTTAAAATCGACAATATCAATAATTGATATAATCAAACATTATAAATTAAAGATTTCTATTTTTATAATTCTATTTTGATAAAAATTTTAGTCTTATGTTTAACTACTATGAATTGATGAAGTATATAATTAGTTACATTTTCGTTTATGTTTTATTTTGCATTGTGAACAAGCATACTTGCTTAAAACCTTGGCTCGAAAGAATCTTTTGTTTTCTGAAAAATTAAAAATATTACATACGGCAGTCGACCTAAACAGTAGCGAAAATGCAGCAAGCATCTGATTATATGTCAAGTTCAGCACACTTTGGTGACTTGATGAATAGGGCTATTAAGTGTTTCTACCATCGATTTTACTTCCAGGGGTGTACTTAAATAAAATTGGTCATATTAAATATATGTGTAGAGTCAAATTCGTTTTAATGTTTTTTATAGACAAAAAATCGATTTATTTTAAGATTATTTACCTAGCTTGTAGTGTAAATGTGCTATATTTGTTTTTGTGAAGTAGCACATAAGTCGTTATTATTTATTTATATTATGTATGAGTATAATAAATACCCTAAAAAATAATGAATCTCTTTTGTTCTTATTCTACGCTTATTTTATAACAATCAGAACCGGTTTCAACATTTCACCACGAGCATTTTCAACTAAAAAAAATATATGCCATATTCCTGGTTCTGATGACAATAAAATAATTGTTCTATTATTTTTCAATATAATGCATTTCTAAGTAGAGACATTGAACACTTAAAAATTGATAATTAGTCAATGTATCGTTTTTCGATTTACATATAAATATGTAAGTACGAAATATGAAAATTTCACATTCCAAGAACTTCATCCGCCCCTGGAGTATTCACTTGTGTGTATTCATTTATTGACATTTTTTCATCACAGACGCCTTGCATTGCAGGATAGCGAACCTATGGCACGCGAGACGATTTTGCAAAAAAATAAAGTGATAATACAAAAAAATCAAAAAAGTTTTAGAAATAGTGTACAAAAAATTCAAAGCATTTGAAACTTAGTTACAAATATTTAAACATTATATAATGATCATAAATTTCAAGTATTTTCCTAACCTAAAAAAATACATGATGAATCTGGATATTAATGAAAAGCCGGATGTAGGGAAAATAATAGAACAATTTGAAAATGCTTTAGAAGGAACAATTTTCGGGAAGGTTTGCTCAGTTTCGACAACTTATAGGAACTAAAAGATCTATTATCCAGTGCAACAGTGACAATTTTTTCATAGACTTATTCCTGTGAATCATTATTCTCTTCAATGAACTGACATTATCAGACATAATTATACATAAATCAGACATAAGAAGTAGACTAACAAACGAAAGTTGTATTTCTTGTATTGTATTAAAAGCTACCAACTGTGAACTCGATATAAAACATTTAGCATCTAGCATCCAACAGCAAAAATCTCAATAATAATAAAGTTTTGAAGGTTTTTTTTAAATTTTAGTCTTTTTTATTTTGCCATTAATAGTCATGTGTCATTAAGTAAATTAGACATTTTTTATTTCCATGGCATGTGTTAAAATATATATTATTATATATTTGAACACATGCCATATTATTAAATTTTTAAAAAAGTGGCACTGAAACTTAAAAAGGTTGGTACCTCTGATATATTTTTCTTACTCATAAACATACATTTTTATTAAGCTGAGTATATGTTTTGACTTATTTATTACCATTTGTCTGAGAACGAAGAACAAAAATAAGTAGGTACATATATTTTTAACCCTTTGAGGAGTATGGCAAAATATGGTAAATATTTTGGTTTCTAATGCTTATTGCCATTTTCTTGGTTTTAATTAAAATGTCATTGTTTTTTCACATATGGGTAAAAAACATTTTTATCTGTGATTTTTGATGATCGCGTTATTTTTATTATTTGTTGCAAATGAACAAAACAATTTTGTAAAAAGGTTAAAACATATTTGTACTCCTAATCCTAATTTAGTAAAAATAAACTCACTACTCAAAGGGTTTAAATCAAAACGATAAAGCAATATCTGCCGATTATGAAGCAATATTAACAATTTCTTAATTTGATAAGTACTATTGAAAATATTATATATATTTATGAAGAATTTGTACATGCGGAATCTATGAATATATGTATAATCGCATATTTTTTTAAGAGAACTAACAAACAGTGTCGTAGAAAACATTTCTTAAAATAAACTTTATTACGAGTCTATATAATCATACAGAGATCTTGCTAAGACAGAACAACCGGTAAGCTAATCGTTCTCACTGCACGTTGCTTTATAGATCGGATAGGGGGATGGAATTTTAGATACCGTAAATATTTATGTATGAAAAATATTACTCTTATGTACTGATTTCACATTACTTCAATAACGATTGTATCCGGCTTCGTTCGTTACAGACATTATAAACTGATGAAAATATAAATCAATACTGTAACACAATATAAGTAAACTTAAGTGGGAAGGATTGTATCTTTTTGCATAATATATACGTCCAATTCTGATGGAATAGTTTTTCTATAACTTGATTATAGAGTACTAGAATCGCATAATTAATATTTTTTTATAATGTACTTGCAATTCAAACTACTTATTATTGGATTTTAATTAAAAAATATATACATATGTATATGATATACCTACACTTCGACTTGAACTTCCAACCTGTTGGATATTCTTTCATTCCGCAAATGTTTGCAAATTGTTTTGTTTTATTTAGAAATTTAAACATTTTTACTCGTATGTAATGGGTCATAAAGTATGAATGGAGATGTATAGTTCTTTTAAGTGACGTTTTAAACGTTTGAATATCGGGCGTGATGTAGTTAGCAAACATAATTCACTCGATTTTGACTTTAATGAGCTTGATTTATAGCATGAGCTGAACTTTTAATGAGAAAATAAGATTTTTCGCGCTCGTCAGTGGCCGGCCTTAGGTGTATTGTCTTAACAAAACCTTGACTTTTTTCCGCGGCACACCAACTGATGACCACGGTACACCAGTGTGCCGCGGCACATGCTTTGCGGAACACTGCTTTAATGCATGATTATCGAATTGTAAATAAAAACAATGTATTCATTACGGGTCGAATATGAGGAGCAAACATTCAAAAAGTGATTTGTCACACAAACACAGAGCTTGGCAAATGATGATATCAGTGTTGGAGAAATCACGGTTTACTTGAATGTGTCAACTTTAAGATTTAATTTTTATATGAAAAAAAACTTTTTTAAACACTAATTGTGATTTACGTTCATAGATTTTATTATGGACTATCAAAACTGATATTAAACGACATTTTTACAAATTTTTTGACTAATCACTTTATACTTAAAACTTCAGTTGGCAATGCTCACAATAAGCGAAACCGGTCCTGATCTATTAAATAAAGCGGAAAGAAGTACAAAAGAATATTGTGTTTTTATTAATATAATGCCTTTCCAACAAGTATTGACAGTGAACACCCAAAAAGTAACCTTGTATATTTATTTACTCTTACCGTGGATGATTTCAACAGAAAATCAGTTATAAAGTGTTCACTGTCATTAGTTTTTTATGGTAATGGTAACATAATATGTTATACTAGCCGGTACCCGGCAAGCGTTGCAATGCCACTCGAAGAAAGAAGGTGTTTGTGTTTTAATTGTGTTTATTGAAGTGCATGCTTTCTTTTTCTGTCCGTTTGACGTTTGCTGCCGATTGTCTATGGTACGACACACGCGCCACCCACTGTAATTTAATTGTAATACGCCTATAACCTTCGCGCAAGTTGCATGAACGGTATGGAAGACATACAAACATTGATTTTATATAAAATACCTACTGTAAGCTAGTTTTAATATGCCTATAACCTGTGCTCACGTGTTGGCAAAAAGTTTGTCAAAGTTTTATTGCAATCGGATGAGTGGTGTGGTAAACATTCATTTTTATATATTAGATTAAATGAAAAACATTTTTTTTGTCGCCTTGTGTATTAAATTTTCGACATACTGAAACCATTAAAAATATATCAAAAATTTGTAGCAAATAATATTGGCCTTAGTAGCATACAGTTTGGTAGCCGCTGGATTTTATTTAAAAAAGGGCTGGTTGCAGCGGTGGGCTGCCAATACGTTAACAAAGGGCTCGCTTAATCTCAAAGCACATCTCAGTGTTATGGGGAAGGAGAGAATTTTTTATCACTCCTATGTAATTATATGCAATAATTAAATAAGCAACTGATTGTTACTTAATACACTTATAATATGTAACAATATGCAATATGCCGTAAACTTATTAATCTAAATGGCTAAAAATGTACTACTGTGTATACTGAAGCTGTCGTAGATAATATTATAAATAAGTCAGAAATTGCAGTTATGTACTGATTTGATATGAAAAGATTGTTTTCACATAATTTAACAAGGGGCTCGCGCGATCCCCTCCGAGCCCCCTCCAGCCCACCCCTGGCTGGTTGTTTTCTAGGTCGGATAGTATAGGTGTAAAATATTGACAGAGACAACGAATTCACGAAGTTGCTTCGGGCGGAATTTATGTATTGTTACCATTCGGCCACGGCGATCGGATAAGTGTGGTGTGGTACGCAGATTAATAACAGCTGAGCTAGTTAATGACATTGATACAAATGACAGATGGCGCATGACGCATGCGCATGATAATCCGAACGTGACGTCAGTAAACAGTTACACCGATCAAAAATAGCATTAATTTACGTACCTATTAAGTTTTGCCGAGATGACCTTAGAATAATCATCATCGCAGTGCTGCGGTCATGTTGCGCAACGTGACACAATCATTTTACTCAATCTGATTCATCAAACTACATACATTACGAATCAAGTTTTTAATTGTTTAATTACTATTAATATGTATGCAGAATGATAATACATAAAATGGAATTTTATATGAATAGGAAAAAGGTTTTAACCCGTTAACAGCTAGAAAAAATAACGTTTTTTGTCTTGTAAACTAGCAATTTTCTATAAACTAATAAAGGAAAGCTTAATATTCATTTTGTGAGTCCTTAACCTTTAGAGGAGTATGGACGTACATGTACGTCGTCCATTTTTCTGTAAATGAGTATAAAAGTAGTTTAAACTCAACACAGGAGTGTCTGTCTGTAAGCATATGTATGCTCTAAGTATGAATTACATATATTAAATGGGAAAAAGTCACAAAATTGTCATGTTAAGAAAAGGCAGTATATTAAAGTAAGGTCTGTATAAATCTATTCACTCCTCTAAAGGTTAAGAGATGTCGGACCCTTTTTCAATGATGCAAACACTAAAAAATATTTATTGATGTCGTAATAATGAGAACACACTGGTGGGTAGCGTGTGTGGTTAGTAGGTATGCGACACAACGGTGGGTCGTTAGCTTTAGAGTGGTTAAACTATGAATATTAATGACACATAAAGCTAGGCGAATGTTGAAATGCAGATGACGCAGCGCAGTGTAGCGTAGGACAGAAGATATTTTTTATTAGAGATGGATTTATCTATCATTGCCGTTTTACTACATTGATACGCTTTGTGTATAATACGCAGAACGTGTAGGTGTATTAGTATGTATTTCTTCTGTGATTGGTCAAAAGACGCAAGGGTCGCTTTTTTGCACTCGAAAATAAGGGTGACCATAATATAATGTCAGAGGTAACAAATTAGGATGAGGTAAAGCACTGTGCGGTTAGACTAACGAAGTGGTTATACATATGTTAACTACATAAAAAAAATATACGAGAATGTTGACTAGGTAAATATTTATTGATTAATTCATGTTTTAATGTATTTAGACAGTACCTAATAAGTGTGATCGAAATTTCTGTATAGAGTGGATTTTTTACATTACATAGTAAATTTATAGAATTCACATTCATTGTCGACGAAGTCGAAGTCACATACTGGAAAGGGAAATAAAGACTTAGTCTGTACCCACTCTAGCAAGAACTGTAGACAGGAAACTAGTTATCCTGTCTAAAATTTTCTGTCCTTTTGTTTATAGACTTGTTTATTGAAATTCAGCAAAACGGGTTACGAGGTTGAAAAACCGGTTTTCGAATGTCACAAATTTACCCAAAAACCGGTTTTTGAAAACCGACAAGCCCTAGTGAGTATATTCCTACATATTTGCGCACATTTTTTTATGCTGAAAATTTACTGCTCACAGAAGTTGATGGTCCACAACACACAATAGAAAAATTAGAACGAACGTTGATGATAACCTTTACAAATTTGTTCATAGCTTAGTAAAAAAAATACACCATACTAAATTTACTTTTATAATGGGAATTAAGAAAAACAAATATTCAAAAACTCCCAGGTTTTTAGAATCGTGCAGTGGCCAAAGTATTTTTAAATTCAAGTAAGATCTAAAAAAACAAGCTTTCATGTCTTTTCATTTTGGGAATTCCGTAAATCCCTGGGTCAAATTTTGAAATCTGCCAGCGAGTAAAATGTTCAAAGAATTAAAAAATATTTTAGAATCTTTCAATCCTATTTGTACAGGTATGAGGGCCACGGAAAAATATGAGACTCAAAAGGGGCCACGAGCCCAAAAAAAAAATGTTGAGAAACTTATAATTATATTGTCAGATGCATGCTGGATTTCTAAAAAAATACGATATTAGTAATATGTGTTACGATTATTTTTTTATTATTAATCAGTAAACTATACTTTTATTAGTAAGGGCGTTTGTAAAATACAATATAGAGTAAAAAAATGTGTTACAAAAAATAACAAATTTCAATTAATTACTGGAATCTTGGCAATGCATTTCACTTTCAATTAGTATAAGTGTTGAAGCAAAAATAAAATTTGGTGAAACAAACTCTTTTTACAATATTTCTGTGTGCGGCCTGTGCGGGGATGGAAAAATGTGTGCGTGCATATTTTGGGGGTGTGTGCGCGCGCACACGCGCACACCTTAGCGGAAACATTGGACTCATCATCTAATTAGCATAGACAGACATAAAGATGCAGTGCTCATGAACTTTATAGTCTTCTAGTGTAGTGCTTCCCAAATTGGGGGGCGCCGTTTTTGTATTGAGGGGGACCGTGGATTATTTTTTTCAGACTTAGGGGGCCATGGTATGATTTTTTTTGAGAAGTACTAGTCTTGTGTCGACACGCAATGCATTTTCATTGTTTTGAAGAATAATTTTAAGCCGTTATAATTTTTTATTTTTTTTATTTATTGATTTGGCATTTACTTGGTAGAACTCCATTTTAATAGGGTAAAATATTAAGGTATTTCAGTTCTACAGTTTTTTAAAAAGTTAAAGGTTGATAGTTATTTCGGCTTACGCCATCGTCAGAACTACGTTAACATCGTTAGTTCTGACGATGGCGTAAGCCGAAATAGCTATCAACCTTTAACTTTTTTAAAAACTGTAGAACTGAAATACCTTGATATTTTACCCTGTTATAATTTTTCATAACATTTCATATGTAAATCCCAAAACTGTGTTATGGCTCAGCTACAATTATTTTTTTCTCCGTGGCCCCCGGTTGAGAAACTGTGCCCTAGTCACTAAATACACCCATTACCACAATAAGGTTACGATCCCCTGGCTTAGTCTTAAAGATGGTTCTTGAAAAATAATACTAAAATTCCACAGGCGTCTTGATTTTCGACACCTTATTGATGTTTTCATACTTCATATATGGCGATTTACTGTTTGTCGTTTACATATAATGCTATATTTAGCGTTTCGCGATACCCATTATCTAATTGATTGCGATGTTATTACTTGTTATCATTGTTTGCAGTTTTTTTTTGCATAACAAGTATAAAAATTAATGGGTACCGATACATCAATCCTTATCCGCAGCACGTGTAGCGCGATACACCCATTCGACCCGCCAACCGCTAACAAAACATTGCGATATGAGTATTATTGCTAATTATTACCGTTTTATAATGATAGGGGATCACGGAAGCATCGTGGGTGGAAATATGCTCCACATATAGGGCTGCCAGGTATCCCGGTATTCCGGGTTAATTCCGGCTTCGAGTCTTTTGTCCCGGCGTCAGCCCAAAAACCCGGTTATAGTTCAACTACCATTATTCAGGTATACTGAGTTCTTGCAGTTACAAAGTTACAAAAGCACGTGTAATATCATATTTCTAAAACCAGTCTGAACGCAAACATACGAAAGTGTAAATAATCCAAGTAAAATATAATATTTAAGAAATATATTCATGCAAACAAATGCAATTTCGGACGTATATATCAGTAATTCCCATACTAGGGCGCGCAGGTTTTCAGATTTTAAGGGATCGTGGCATACAATCTTGGGAAGTACTAGCGAATATATGTAATATCCATAGGAAGTTGTCCACACTGGTTCTTGTCCGATTACCGAAATTAACGCTATGTTGAGAAACACTGATCTGTAATGTAATCAGTACAATATCAGAATAGGCATTGACCATATATTAATATTTACTAACCGCACTTAAGGAATTCTTTTTTCGAACTTAATTTTAAAAAAACCTTCCGCATAATTTATAAATTGTCTGTTACGATTTTTTATCTGTTGTGGGTTGATATGTTCGTCCGGTTTTGCAATCCCTAACCACAATGTTGTCGTAAATTGAATATTCGTATTTTTTCACTGAATATTATAACTTTAATTCACGAAGTTGACGATTTTTTTCGAGATAAATATAATATAATAATCTACGAAAGAAAACGTAATCTAATTTTCGCAAAAACATTTGACATTTTTTTCAAACGGTGCGAACTAGCAAAATCGCTATCAAGTCTAAAGATAAAAACGTATAAATGTCACGACATGTTATTGTATTATGTAATAAATAATAAAAACAACTCGTATTTTAGTAAGGTGACCAGACGTCCTCCTTTGAGGAGGATTGTCCTCCTTTTGGAAATTTTGTCCTCCTCGAAAATTGTGTCCTCCTTTGTCCTCCTCTAGGGAAAATTGTCTTCCTTGTCCTCATTTAATCAAATTTTGTAAACGGGAAAAGTACACCTTTGACATAAGGCGGCAGTGTTGCCAGTATGAAACCATAGATTAAAAAGTATACACTATCCGGTCTTCGCCAACAGAGAGTCCGATAATGTATGTGCCGCATTAGCTTGGAAAAAATTGCAATGATAATTGGATAAATGAAAAATCCAGACTAGCGGGTGAAACTTTTGCAGGAATGATTATAGTTGAATGTAATATAAATCTAGATTGCATATCGTTCCTGAATTTGTTGCAGAAAAATAAAGATTTATTAAAAAAAAATCAAAGAAACAATGAATATTGTTGAGTTGAGTTGGTTATATCAACAAACTAAGTAAAATGTCAGTAGTTTTCTAAAAGTTTTTGAACTTTAATATGTTTTTTTGGTAAAGTAACATCATTAACATTGTAATAAATCGACGATATAATCAATAAAGAATGTTTCTAAATATTTTTTTTCATATCTATTTCTATCAAAGTGTCCTCCTTTGACATTTTCAAAACCTGGTCACTTTAGCTTTAGTTATGCAATAAATAGAGTAAAGATTATTTTAAGAGTAGTAAAAATGACACTATCACAAAACACTGATTAAAGTTTTCATTTGAAAGTAAATTAGCAACATAAAATACAGGGCTGTGGAGCTGGAGTCGTGGAGTCGGTAAAAAACTAACGGTTCCAACTCCTTTTTATTTTTTTTGCGTATACAAATCAAAAGTGACGTCACTGTATGCTACTTAGAGATCCGAACACATGAAAATCAATTGGACTCTTTCATAAATACATTGTATTTTTGTAAGATCACAAAAAATAATGGAAGAATTTCTCAATTTTTTACCGAGACAATGAAATAAAATACTGTTATGATTAATTCGCACCCCCTTCCGTGAGTGTATACCAGGGCTGTGGAGTCGCCTGAAAAAAAGACGACTCCGACTCCAGCTTTAAAATAATTAACGACTCCGAGGAAATTTTTCAATAATTTCATTTTATCTTATATATATGTATGCCATCAGATCATCTTTAGTCAGCCAAACATGAAATGATAACACTTTTGACTATTTTGTTTAAATACACATCATTAAATATATTTTTCAAAAAAAAATCGAGCCGCTCATCTTTCACGACTCCGACTTCGGCCAAAATACCGCGACTCCGCGACTCAGCGATTCCGACTCCGACTCCGACTCCACAGCCCTGGTATATACAGTATAAGTAAGCCAAATTAGTACACTTTAAAAATGTTTTTTTGGAGTTGTCTAATATATGAAATGGAGATCGACATGTTACGTATTATTTGTTTCACTATACCCTGGATATAACACCAATTCTTGCTAAAAGAAAAGTATATTTGGTAATAAAAAAAAACATCGCGTCATTCTGCCCAAATTAAAGAGGGCATAACAAGTAAATGCAAACTCATACAATAGTCTTATTACTAGGTGTAATTGAATTGTTTGCTCGGAAAACACGTGTATACAATTTCGGCATATTTGTACCATTATTAAGTGCGTATGTACTATGTACACCGCTTAAATTTATTGTTAATTTAATGATTTGATTACGTGGTATTGAAGCCGGGAGCAGCGGTCCGTAGAAGCGACACGCGGCACCAGAGCGCGGCCGCGACGCCACGATTGGCCACCCATGGGAATCGAACCGGTCAGTAGCAGCGTACCAAACAAAAAAACAAAATACAACGAAAAAAAATACCGAGTTCGAATAGGCAAAAAAACATAGTACATAATAATACGCATTGATCACCATCAGCGGTTTGCTTTGACGTAGAATAGTCTGACCTATGGTTAAGTGGTGAACGTCGTTACCTACATTTGCGATGTTCACAGGTATGCAGTTTAATAAAATAATAAAAATCAATTTATAGATTCGTGTTCGAAGGCATGGATGTATGTGATGTCTAAAACTTTAAACCACCCATCCGATCCTACTACTAAAACTATCTTAACTAGGGTTGCCAACTGTCCCGGATTGGCCGGTATTGTCCCGGAATTGGAATCGTTGTTCCGTATCCCAACGTACGTTTCCTCCCCCATTACTATTTAGACATGTCAGTCTGTGAACTTTTTAAATACGGAATCACTTGTGATTGCAGCCAAAAGTGATAGAAAATATTATTGGAAAAACTCATATTAAAAATATAACGATAAATTTGTTATTATAAGATTATTTTTAGATTTCGCGCTGGCACGTCATTGGTTAAAGCAGACTGGAGAGTAAGCTGCACAAACTCGACCCTAATATGTCTACGGATGACCGCTTTACAAGCTAAAAAAAGCTCCCAATTTTTTTAGGCACACAATGGGAAATTCATAAATTTCTAGGTTTTTTAAAATTGGTCAGTGGGCAAAAGTTTTTGAAATTCATCAGCGAAATAACAAAAAAAGGTGTCACATTTTTTAATGGTAGTGCAATTCGTAAATTCCCAGGTTCTTAAAATCGGTCAGCGAGCGTCAATTTTTGAAATCGATCTAAAAAAAGTGTGTCACCTTCTTTTGTAGACTATTTTAAAATCTTTCAATTTCTGTCATTTATCCCAGTGATCGATCCCGGAATTCCATAACCCCGCATCCCTAATTAATCGTGAACTTCAAAATTCTCCAAGAATCTAAAAACAATTGTGACACGATTTTATGGTGAATGATCAATCCCGAGAAATTGTGAATACCGGGATCAAAAAAAGGGTCCGGGTTTGGATAAACTACTGATATTGTATAGCAATATCACTTTCTAATAAAAAAAAAATTAGTCCATGTCCACTCCCAATGTGGAGCATATGGCCTCCTAATGGAGGTATCTTAACAGATTTTTTTCTACGAGAACTGTTTGTTACTCAGTCGCTCAACCTCACTTTTTTCAAAGTGAGTAGTAGGGAAAGAAGGATAAGGCTATAACAGGACTAGTGGTTGGCTAATCGCTATTGCTACACCCAGTTATTAAAGGATCAAAAGGATGGGAGAAGAGTAAATGTGATGTGAATTGACATCACAAACACCCAGTCTTCGATCACAACTTTGAATTGAATAATTCTCAAATGCACTGTGATTTGACCGGTAATCGAACCCAGACCTGCGTGATCGGTAGAGCAAGCTCTAACCATCTGGGCCACAGCAGGCGACGAACGTAAATACAAATCACTTTTAGGGTGTTCACTGTCAATACTTGGTGAAAAGGCATTATATTTAAAAAAAAAACACAATATTCCTTTTTAGTTTATTTCAACTTTATTTAAAAAAGTCAGATGGCGAGCATTGTCAACTAGAAAATACAAATATATTTATATGTTATATATACAAAGATTATATTTTTCCTCAATTTTCTCGGGGATGCTCCAGCTTCGCAGTGCATATGGACGACCTGCCACTGGGTGTTTGTAATGTATGATCACATTACGTATTCATGATTAGAGAGTGGTACTGGCTCTCCGCTGATGCTACGCACGTCATGGCGTCTGACTCCAATTGTATTCTAGCGTCATAATTATATTTCAGCGTAACAAGTGCACCATGAATCCTCTCAGATCCAAGATCTTAATTTATTCACTATTGTTCATGAAAAACACATTCCATACTATGTCAGATACAGATCACATAACTGAAAGTTTTGCGTATCCTAAGCAATAGTCTTCATTCTAAAACTTTCATGTTTTTTTCAATGTATCGTTGACATAATATATTGACAGTGCAATACGATAGTATGTACATATATTTTTTCTTATTTTTGTTATCAAATTAAAGAAATTTCCCCCGCTGTACAAACGGTTGACAAAAGTTCTTTATTTAAAGACATTTATTTTATAAACCTGCTTTCAGTGGGGGATTAAGCGCATGAGAGGCCTCAGGCGCAATACAATTTGTAGCCCTGTTTTTTGGATAACATACGGAAAACGTCAAAATTTCTAAGTAAAGTAATAAAAATAGATAAAATCAGAACAAAAAGTATATGGGTTATTATTATATAAGCTATTATTGAGGCCCTACGATTCAGAGGCCCCAAGCGCGCGCCTCATTTGCCAAAAGGGTAATCCTCCACTACCTGCTTTTATTGACTAAATTGGCATTTACTTGGTAGAACTCCATTCTAAAAAGGTGAAAAAATAAAAAAGTATTTTAGTTCTACAAACATTATTTTATATATAGTTGATATATATTTCGGCGTATGCCATCATCAAAAATATGTTTATTTTGTATTATTATCTAATTTTACAATAACTCAGCTAA
Source organism: Himalopsyche anomala (assembly GCA_031772345.1). Taxonomy (NCBI): domain Eukaryota; kingdom Metazoa; phylum Arthropoda; class Insecta; order Trichoptera; family Rhyacophilidae; genus Himalopsyche; species Himalopsyche anomala. The sequence continues at coordinate 15,876,160 of CM062837.1, read as the reverse complement.
TCGACTGTGGAAAGAAAAAATGACGTAACAAACAGTTTTTTAGGTTTTTTTTGATAATCACAATTTGTTAAACTTGATACACGTTCTATCAAAAGGATGCAAGCTGCAAATGCCAAATCAGTATATAAATTTAGCATTTTAGTTTGAAAAAAGGTGATCTTGTAAAAAAATAAAACAAAGAAAAAAGACTGAAATAATGATTTTCCCATGACAATTTCTGTAATTGATATTATTAAACACCAGTTTTGAAGTCTCCGTGCACTTAAACGTTGTGTATAATTCATACTTTGCATATGGCCCAAAATCATCAAAACACGTTTTTTGGGCCTCCTGTAAAATTTGCCATGTGTGGATTACGTCCTTTTTCCTTTCCACGGTCGATATACTGACTTAGAAGAGATACACAATATGTTATATTATCCACTACACAACATACTAATTTATAATAAAAATCATAGTATTATATTTATTAATATGGTGTTTCTTGGAACTTTAGCAAATATGTGTCATTTCAATTTCACTAGTGTCTTGTCGTAGTCAGGGAAAATGTTGTTTTACTTAAAATACACTTTCGCTGCGACGTATACATATGTATAAATTGGGAGGCAACTTAGTATAAAAAAAAATGCCGTTTATACCCGTCAATATCAACCTTCAACCCACTTCAGTCGAAGAAAACGAGACCAAGTTGGGTACGGCCAATTACTCGATATAATAATCCCAATGAGTCAATTAGACGAGCGTGTAATTATGTAAAATGAACGGGTAACGCTATCAGAGGCCCTGATGTACGCGATAGTTCAGTCAGCGTATCACTGGGTCGAACGCGTCACACCGCGAAGAACAAGGAATGGGAGATATCCACCAACGCGCGACTGACACGCTTGGATTGGGACCACCGAAGCCCATCAGGAAACCACCGGACCTTTGCCAGTCGAGGATTGATGGAGTCGATACGTCAGACAGTGTGGGATAGTCGGGGGTCTAGACGATGAAGAATTGTCTTTGGTTAATGATGTTGTTTGAGTAAGAAACGATGCACGCATCGGTAGTTTCAAACAACAGAAAACAGAATAATTCGGTTTTATTGAGAGTCTGTGGTAGAGATTAAGATGTTGGTTTTTATTAACATTGCTTAATATGTACTTTGTTTTTCAACATGAAATTCAAGTTTCATTTTTGAATAAGCCGTGTTTGCAAGAATGTATAATACCCTCAATTATTGTGTACATATTTTATTTGTTATCTACAGATAAAAATGCTAAAAAATTATCAACAATGCATTCCAAAATACGACCTTGACTCTTTGCATGGATAACGCCAGGACAACCTGCGTGACATTACGTAATATCAAATTTAAAAAAAACGAAAAATACACACCATACAATTACGGATAACTTTGTAGGGAACACATCCCTGTCAAAAATATTTAAAATAGGCTTTAGTTTAAATGGTCGATATTTGAATCAAAAATTGTCGGTTATGTAGTCAACATCGTTGGCTTTAGAACACGGAGGTCGCAGATCCGAATCCCATTATGGTCAGTGCCGGTGCGAGGTTTTTTGGCGCCCTACGCAACGGTTATTGGTGCGCCCCTTTTTAACAAATCGTTCAATTTTTTTTCGAAATAATGAAAAAAACAATTCGGTATCATTAGAAATATTTATATATATATATAGATATATATCCATGTCCGCTCCCTATGTGGAGCATATGGCCTTCTAATGGATGTATCTCAACAGAATCTTTTCAACGCGAACAATTTGTTACTCAGTCGCTCAACCTCTCTTTTTCGAATCATATAGAATACGATACGTAATTACAACGAACAATTAATACAAACATCAAAATAAAATAAAATGTACTGTTATTTATAATCATTAAAGTAAGTACATAAAAATAATTTGAATACTCTATTTATTTGCCCCCTCATGGTTTGCGCCCTAGGCGGTTGCCTATTTCGCCTCTATGGTGGCGCCGGCCCTGAGTATGGACAGTTTTTTATAAATTGATTTTTCAATCGGTTTATGGATTTCTGTTCGAAGGCATGATGTCTTAAATTTCCCCTTCCTACCCATCCTATCCGCAGCGTAGCGATTGCAATTAGTAAACTACTGGTCTTGTCACAATTCTGTACTTTCATCCCTACCTTATTTAAAAAAGAGGGGTTGAGCAACTGAGTAATAAGTAATCCAAGTAGAAACATTTCTGTTGAAATCAAATCTAGGAGGTGTCGATATGCTTCACATTGGGAGCGAACCAAATACTATTTTGATTAAAATAATGGATATGTCGTATACATATTTCAAACATGAAATTATTATGTTAAATAATCAATCCCGGAATCTCTGAACACAAAAAGTATACTATAAGTATATTATCGTCCTGATATAATAAATAGTTTAGAATTAGTTCAAAAGGTGTGATATTTTATGAACTTTAACTACAAAACGATAGTGAAGATAAATTGAATATATGATCGCATCAGGCAGAGAAAATTAAGATAACGTTTAACAGTAGTTTTTTTATTATTTTCTTATCTTCATGTGTGCTTTTGTCGTTTATCTTTATTGTTTGCTAAGGGGGGGTGATACATCGCACAATTTTAGAAATACAGTAAAACCCCCATTTACACTAAAGTCGGGACAGTGTAATTCGGGGTAGTGTAATTGGGGGTGTGAATCTCATACAAAATTAGGGATTTGGGTTTTTCCGCAATAAATGCAAAACTAAGATTTCCTTTAGTTTTGCAAAAAAATATATTGACGAAATATTTAGTTACCAAGTGATAAAATGTAAAGGGCGCCAAAATCCCACACACAGACAGTCACCCTCTATACGTGTATAGCCTGCCACGTAATGAATACACAGACGCTAGCCAACATTTGACTGTATGCGCGGCACAAACGACCGTCTCGTAGTAACGACAATGGAATGCGACCGTGAAATTGGGGGATTTGGGCGAATATTTCAAGCCAGTTCGTATTTCGGGGTAGTGTAATTGGAGTTTGACTGTACATATGTTATGTATTCTTTTCTGAAGGTTTTTATTTTTCGCAAGAAATAAAAATAAAGACGATTCATCTCAAAGCACCTCTCAAACTTAAGTGTGATTGTTCATTGTTTTCTTTAAAATATATTTACTATCGTCGGCTTGAAAGAATGCTGTCGCACAGTAATAATTTAAAAAAAAAACACAGGATCTGAAAAGTAATAAATTACTGCAATAACCTGCAAACACCAAACTGAGCAAACAATAGAGCATAACTCAAGTAAACTGTATGGTCTTCTATTTTTAGATGACGGGTTTTACATATTTTTGAACTAATATATGAAATCATATGACTTTGATTTAGGGCTCCATGTTCAGCTGGATCCCAATGCATACTCGTGAGATGAGTTATTTACGCCACGGCTCGGTTAAACTGAGTAATATGTCTGAAAATAATAAAACCCCAATAACACGAATAAATAAAATTTGCAGACGTCATAAGATGAATATTAAGTCAAAGAGCAGGGATGACACATGTCGCGGTTTTAGCAAGCCCAGACACTCTCATTTCATCTGAAAATGCCGATTACATTGTAATTAATAATTGTATGCGTAGGAATTTGTATGTAACTATGTATTTAGAGATTCGATAATTTTTTTGTCGTTACTCGTTAGTCCGACGTTCCACTATTAGGGTTGCCAGATTTATTGCAAGTGAATCCGGGACATTTGTCCGATTTGCTGACTTTCGAATCCAAAAACCCAGGAATTAGGGTATCCAATCCGAAGCCTTTTTGTAATCCGGGATTGATTATTTTTCAATCCCTTACACTACTTTTTCCCCAGATTATCTCCGAAACTAGTTTTTTTTTTTTAGCTCACCGAGAAATTTGAAATCCTCAATTCGCTATACTTTGTCCCCAGATTATCTCCGAAACTCGTTTTTTTTAGCTCTTCCAATTCCACTCTTTCAAAATCCTATCAATTTTCAGGATTTCCTCAAATTTCCGGGACAATCTCGGCCAATCCGGGACACCTGGCAACCCTAGCCACTATAACTGTGCGTTGTATGAATATTTATGTTTTGCCAGTACTTAATAAAATAAATGATTATTCCATCACAATTGATTATTTTTTATTACTGTCGCGCTATGTGAATTTTTATAAAAACAAAAATTAAACTGTCAAGTAAAAAAATACCCCGTCTTCAAAGAGATCTTTGAAGAATCTGTTTGTAGACAGGACCTATGAAACATTTGGTCATGGTATGCACTTCTTATGACGTTGAATTTAAAAACAATGATTGTCTATTGTTCTTCGGTGTCGGCGTGACGAAAAAAATGTCTCACGCCTGCTGCAAGATAAATGAGGATAATTTATTTTTGAAACGAATTAAATATGCTAATTGTTATGTAATTCAGACAAATTTCCGGCAGATAAAACGCTTTGAGGGCCACTGTCAAATTAAAACTGCGTTTTGTATTCTGACTCATCGAACGATTCTTTAAAACTGGCGTAAAAGAGTCGTTCGTGACTTTCCTAGAAGAATTGTTGATTGATTTCGGAATCTATAAATTTACATTCATTATTATATTATTCCTGAAAAAAGACACCAAGATGAATAATTTCATTAATTAACAATAATGTGTAATTGATATATTTTTTAAATCCATGGGGAGCATATGGCTTTCTAATGGAGTTATCTCAACAGAAGTTTTTTCTACGAGAACTATTTGTTACTCAGTCGCTCGACCTCACTTTTTGTGTGTGTGTGTTTTTAAGTGAGTAGTAGGGAAAGAAGCATAAGGCTAGAATAGGACTAGTGATTGACTAATCGCTATTTCTACACCCAGTTATTAAAGGATCAAAAGGATGGGAGGAGAGGAAATAATGTAAATTGACATGACAAACACCCAGTCTTCGATCACAACCTTGAATTGAATAATTCTCAAATTCACTGTGATCTGACCGGGAATCGAATCCAGGCATGCGTGATCGGTAGAGCAAGCTCTCACCAACTGGGCCACAGCAGACGACGAATTGATATACTGAACGCAAATTGTCAGATGCAAGAAGACACAGTTCAATTCAACTCATGCGAAAATTTGACAAGTACATAAAGCAGCCGACAGAAACTCTTCGGAAAGTAAAAATATTATTTTGATATTTTTATTTTAATAGGTAAAGAGTTTTGCAGCTTTTGAAAGACATTGAGAGGCACAGTTATGTAAGTCAGTGCTTCCCAAAAAAAAACATTCCACTGCCCCCTAAATCTGAAAAAAATAATCCGCGACCCTCCTCAATACAAAACATGTTCTGCGGCGGCCCCTGGAGAAATCCCGCGGCCCCCAATTTGGAAAGCACTGATGTAAGTCATACTTTACTCATTTTGAGGTACATTCATAGTTTTATTAGAATCGTTTAAATTAATTCCAGAGCTCAAAATTCAAAACAAAACTAGGGTATTTATTATATTAAGGCAGTCGTTTCCAACCTTTATGTTACTGCGCCTCCCTTTGAAGAAAAAATATCTTCGCGCCTCCCCATCCTTTATTTCATATAGTAATAAAGACACGTTTTAAAGAGTAAATAGGTATTTTGGACTCTTCGCGACTCCCTTTGCAATAGTCCGCGCCTCCCAGGTTGGAAATCGCTGTATTAAGGCTTTCGTAATTTTATAAACTGATATTAAGCGTGTTCTTTACAAAAAGAGTATCATTTGACTGGTTCCATGACTAAACACAACATTTAAAAAAATGAAAGAGTGAATAAACATTTTATATTATGTTTTATCATGTTCTATTTGGTCCGGTTATCCATTTGACTCATTGTAATAACATTCATACTATGTATCATATTTTTCTACATATTTGATTACAAATTTAAAATGTAAAAAAATACATTTTTCTTTAAAAAAAAAAGGAATGGGATACATAACTTAACTCAAAAGTCATGATGATGACTACACGCAAAGTGACAGAGAAACTGAGTCAGATGATGATTAAGAAATATATTGTGCAGTGTTGTAAGCGTCAGACGCCTGCCTGATAACCATAAATAACGAAATTATATGTTTGCCATTTTACAATGGCCGTAAATTAATTCCTGACCTAGTCTTATGAGTATTATGTAAATGTAAATAATAGCTTCAGCATGATGGTACGGTTGGCAGACCTGCTCGCACAATTTTATGCTTGACAGGTGGTTATGTAAATTATATAATAGGGACAGCATTTAATGGATGGCAGAGATAATTGTCGTTGAAAATAATTGCTTAATGAAGTAGTTTTAAATACAATGGAGACTTTAATCGCTCTAGCACACAAGCAAAAAGACTTCAGGTATTAATTAAATATAGTCGCCATTTTTCGATACATGAATTTTGTTGATCTAGGAAAAATAAAATCAGTACCTCTGTTTCGAGGTGGCAAGATCCGGACGTTATTTCTCTCTGGATCAATTAGGTAACTGTTGTGTTTTTTCAATGTTTTTTTTCTATTCGAGACATAGATTAGGTCTATTCTACAATGTGAATCAGATGCATTTAGGTAAAGCTTGCATACGAATCGAAATCAGTAGGTATTATTATATACATATATTAATAAAAACACAATACTCCTTTGTTCTTCATTCCACTTTATTTAATATGTCAGGACCGGTTTCGCTCATTACGAGCATCGTCAACTCGTCAACATCGTCAACAATCAGTTGACGATGCTCGTAATGAGCGAAACCGGTCCTGACATATTAAATAAAGTGGAATGAAGTACAAAGGAGTATTGTGTTTTTATTAATATAATGCCTTTCCACCAAGTATTGACAGTGAACACCCTAAAAGTGATATACATATATACTTAACATATGTATCATGTTTTGAATTTTAATAAAAACAATCTTATGAAAGTCGTCCGCAGATTGTTCTTATAGAGGTAATATGTGTCAAAATTTGTCGTCCAAATATTGCAATAACAAAGTTATCAAAACTATTTTTATATTAAAAATAAATTTCTACAAAGCTACTGCTGAATCCATCGAAAACTGTACCAGGGGTCAGGAAACCGAGGATCTTCAGACATCAACTCTTGAACTCATCACGTTTGTTTACCCGAAAAATCCATAATATATATTTCATATAATAAATAATAAATAATAAATAAGCTTATAATAAAGAAATTCATTGATATTAAATTTCAAATTCAATGAAAATTAGAGAAATATGGCAGATTTTATAATAATTGCGGTTAGACTAACGATTTATATTTGTCAGCACTTTCATCACTGCGATGTTTTTAGTTATTTTCTATTATTATTCATACATTTTACTCATGCATCTTTCATTTTCTGTACGTGCAAGTTTTTCCTGAATAACGGAAAGTTTGCAGAATTCATTACAAGTTCTACAGTTATGTGGCACACATGACAGCTTGCAGCCGCCATCTTACTCTAGATTGGAACGCATTCAAAATTTAAATTTCCCCAACTCTATTAGGGAAAACTTGACTAGGCAAGTTTAGAATAATTGTTGAATAATAAATTATCCGTTCAATAATTAAATTATTAAAGTAGCCATCAATTTCATGTTAATTTTTTCTAGTGAATATGTAGTAATTATTTTTAAGCTTGTTTTATATTTCTTACATAGTTTTAATTAATTTTAAGGCTTAATTTTTTGATGAAAGTCTCTTTTACAATTTAATTTCATTATTAATAATTCGTATGATTATTTGTAAATCGTCGTCATTTGTTTGTGACATTTTTTTAAATATATTACGATGTCATTATTCACAGGTACTCAATTGTATATAAAATAAAAAAGTATATTTGAATTTATCTTTTACCAACTGATAATACTCACGATGAGTGAAACTGATCTTAATCATCATAAAAATGTGAAATTATCACAAAAAAAACAAACGCAGCAAAGCATTAATATTTCAGGATAGTATTTATTCCACGAGATGTTGTATTCATGTTGATGATGGAGACGTGAAGAGTGGGGCGAATGGAGTAAAGTGGAAAGTTACCAGACGGCCTGCGTTTTGTCTCCCAAGTCACGCGATTGCTACCAACTTCGTGACAGTGTTACGGTATTAGGGAGAGGGCGTGAGGACTGACACCCCAGCGGCCCGCAGCTGCATAGTGATGTATTTATTACATAAATAAATAAATAAAATTATCATTTGAAGCATTTTTTTTTGAATCCGAATATAAATTGTAACACACAAACAATAATTAATCAAATTAATGTCAGCGTGAATAGGATGGCAATGCCGAACTAATTCATCAATGCCAGTGTTTCGGTTTTTCATATTAAATACCGACCACATAAAACATAATTAATTAAATGTATGTCAGTCGGGGCTAGGGATTGTAATTAGGGCATCCAATCTCGGACTCTTTTTGTAATCCCGGGATTTTGGAATTCACAATTTTTCCAATCCCAGGATTTCCGGCATTGATCATTCAACATAAAATCGTGTAGAAATTTAGGATTGAGAAATTGAAGGTCGCTGACAGATTTCAAAAACTTTAGCTATAGCCCGTTTTCAAAAAGCCAAGAATTTACGGAATTCTTCAAATTTGAAAATTTGGTTCTTTTCAAAAACTTAACGATTATTTTTCACTTCTTTTCCTTAATCCCGAAATTAGTACTATCACAATCCTGGGATTTCTGGATCACAAAATTGAACGAGATCCCGGTATTGATGTGCCCTAATTGCAATAATGCAAAACATACGGTTAAATGGAACCGCAATACCAGGCGAGTAAATCAAAATCATTATTTCAACATTTCTAAATTTTATATTTCATGCACATAGGAGGTTTTACCCTATGTTGTATATACATAGGTTGTTCATGTTAGAAAGTGGTTTAACTTAAAATTTAGGTTAGAACTGATTTTTTTCGACTTTTCTCCGAGATTATTGATTAGATCATACGTCACGGCATGGGGTTTTCTACACTTTTTTTGATATCTCAATTTGACCAAAATTTCCATAGTGTTGTTAACCTCCCATGTACTGAATTAAACTCCGACATAATCCCAATAAGAAAAGATATCAACAAAAAAGACCCACATCATATGTAATTATTGGACCTAGAAAAATTATTAGAAAAGCGCAATATAAGAAAGTTTGAAGAAGTGTTAACGAGGACTGGTTGTTAGTAAATCATTTGACACACGCCCCCCCCCTATCCTACCCTTTCGGAAGCAGAATATAAACAACGCAGCACTTTAAGTGTGAGAGTAAACATAAACAATGTCATTATTTAAAATTCTAAAACTTCTAAGTATGAATATTTTTCGTAAAAGATGCTGGACCGCTCACGTCCCGCTACTGGAAATCAACCCCTCTCTCCCAGCTTCGTGATGGCGAAATCATAACTTTCCCTCGTATCAGATTGATAAAGTTTCGGGCGATAAATATTTTTTAACTCGGAAAAAAATATGAAAAGAAAATAATAAATAAATTTTGCTCTCGTGCAGATAGAAGTAAGGTTTCAAAAGACTTTTATGATTCCAAAAGCATCTTTTTTCCTCTACATTGTTTCACTGTTGGCTACTAGTATACTGGGGTAAAATTAAGGTCCGCACAATTTTATTATATGTTATTTACTTTGTGGTAGATTTTAATTAATAGTGCAATATGATTAACCTAAGTTTTAAATGCAGTGATTGATACTCAATCGTTCACATTTACCGTGTCTTTCAATCATTCCTTTGACTTCATCAACTGAGACGTTTTATAAAATTCCAGCAATCAGGATTTATTTAATCTAAAATAAAATCAATTTTCTTATTCATATAATAGATGTCACCGTTGTAGCATTTTAAATTGTTAACATACTTTGAATCAACCTATTATGTAGGCAGGGACGTCCCGTGGGCATAGGCGAGTAGGCAGTTGGCTAGGGGCGGCAAGTTTAGGGAGCGGCAAATGATCACAGATTACATTTTTTAAATGGCTAAATATTTTTGATACACTAATTTGGTATATAATAAATATGATGCCTATTCAATGTATTTGATAAAAAAACAACCGAAAAATATTTTTTCAATTGTAATAATGTTAATACAGTGTTTACTTTATTGCGAAAACCTTTTTAAGGGTTTAAGGGACACATTTAAACAATGTTTTTGATTAGGTAGATGAATAGAGGATTCGAATTTCTATATGTACAAAAGCAGTACAAAACTGTCATCAACTGGCATACAGTACTACTAGATTGGTATTTGTGATTTTATTTGTGGACTAGTTTGAAGTAGCCCGCTGACGTATGACTGGAGGCTGTATCGCGAGGCGCAGTCGTGTACGATTAGATGACGTCAGCTATCTAAAGTTTTTTTCTACACATTTTGGGTGAAAAATGCAGGTCGGGCTAAGCCCACCTAGCCCAGTACGTAGATCCGCCACTGAGCATATGAAACGTCTTGCTATGCAAACGCTCAACTTCTTTTTTTTAGGAGGGAGTATGATAGAATGACGGAACTAGTGGTAAGTTCATCCCTCTTGTTACACCTTGTTATTAGGGATCAAATGTCTGAGTGGAAATTATAGACGTCACAGATCCATGCCTTTTATTTAAGACAAATCGATTGAATCAATTTATGACAGGAATTCGAGCCCTTTGACACTGCAACCGAAAAGCACAATATTCACCATTCGGCTCCAGGCCTGGTTTACTTTGCCGAGTCTTACATTTCATGATGAATAGTCGCCGTCAGTTGCCCCGAGAACGATATTAATTTATTCTTATTATTAAATATTATTATTATTGATATAAGACACAATTCTCGGTCAAAGCGTTTAAAATTAAATAAAAAAATCTGGGAATTACGTATTTCTTCTACGACGACTTTGTCCGTGTCGAAAGTCGAAAACAATGTTTATTAATAAAAAATATGGGGGCTTAAATAAAAGCAGGTGTTTTAGTATGTAAGATCTGCATCTGGACAGGTGCAGAGGTGCACTGGATGAATTAGCTGATTTTGACTATCACCTGACCGCGTCAGGTGGGCGAGAGGATCTGCGTGTCTCAGGTAACAAAGGACATGTGTTGATTTTCCTAAAACCTGCTGGTAGATAGCTACTACTATGTTATTTCACATTAATTGATAAATTATATTTTAAATGCTTTAAGTATACATAATATATGTATCTACATATCGACTGTGGAAAGAAAAAAAGGATGTAACCCCCATTTTTTTTAAAACAGGTTTTTTTCGATAACCACAATGTATCAAACTTGATACACGTTATATCAAAAGGATGCAAGCTGCAAATTCCGAATAAGTATATAAATTTAGCTTTTAAGTTTGAAAAAAAAGACCTTGTAAAAAATTAAAACCAAGAAAAAAGACTGAAATAAAGGTTTTTCCTAGACAATTTCTTTAATAAATATTAGATTATGTCAATTAAACAACACTTTAGAAGTCTCCGTGCACTTCAAAGTTGTGTAGAATTCATAATTTGCATATGGCCCAAAATCTTCAAAACACGTTTTTTGCGCCTCCTGTTAAATTTGATATGTGTGGGTTACGTCCTTTTTCCTTTCCACAGTCGATATGTTGTTAGATGGCGTTGAGCGAGCTTGAAGAGTATGATATAACCAAGCCAGGCGGTAAAGCTATTTCAACAAAATATACACTTCTGTGCAGAATGTTTAATTTTAAAGTATTTTCCAGGGCTGTGGAGTCGGGTAAAACAAAACGACTCCGACTACAAGTTAAAATTGATTTTTTAATGATTACCGTTTAACTTATAGATATGTATGTGTAACAATTAAGTCATCTTAAGTCAGCCTAGTATGCAGAGGCAACATAATCGACGCTTGTAATTTAAATACAAAGACCTGGTATTTTAGAGCGTTTCTCAAATCTAACTGAAATTTAGGTAAGGTAACAATGTAAGATGTTATTATGATAACAAAAAAATGGTGAAATAGCTCCACTAAGAATACTAAGATAGAAAAGAAATAATATGCTTAAATATAGTAATTTTTAATCTTATTTTTTATCGCGGCTTGTTTACATTCCGTTCATAATCGATTCAATTTTCATCAAATCTATGGAGGAAACAGCTTTTCAGATTTCAATTTTTCATTTGTAAAAATGTCCGATCGTTTGATTCATATTTGATTCATACATCATCAGAATTTGAGCCCAACATTTTTCTATCACTCAAAGCAGTGGCGGTCGGTCAATGTGGCATTGAATCAATGCACCCCTTGTATATGCAGGGGCGGTTATATTTCATGAAATAATATTAATGAAATTTTCTTTAATAAATATTTTAGCCGCCTGTGTGGCCGAGTGGTCAACGTTGTTGGCTTCGGTTACGTAGGTCCCGGGTTCAAATCCCGGTACAGACAGTTTTATAAATTGATTTTTCAATCGATTTATGAATTTATGTTCGAAGGCATGGATGTATGTGATGTCTTGAAATCCCCTCTCCCACCCATCCTATCCTATCAATGGGGCATATCGAGAGCGATTAGCTTACCACTAGTCCTGTCCTAGCTTTATTCTTCTATCCCTACTCTCTTTGGAAAAAAAGAGGTTGAGCAACTGAGTAACAAGCAGTTCTCGTGGAAACACTTCTGTTGAGATAAACTCCATTAAGAGTCCATATGCTCCACATTAGGAGCGGACATGGTTAAAAAAAATAATAATATATATTTTAGAAAATTTTATTTTATTTGCTAAAAAAATCCATTTAGAGAATTAATTATGTTTAGATTTTCTGGCTTATTCAATAAATGTGTTTGCAATTTATTTTTCACGCCAGTAAATTTTCTGACATTTTAAAAATGCAAAAAAAATCCCTTCCGTTGAGGGCAACGGGCTTACAGCTAATACATCTAAAAGACAGACCAGTGAAAGATGTACATCTCAAAGAATGACGATTGGTCACTGTAAATATCTAAAATGATGTTTAATTTATATGTATACTTATTTATGTTTGTTTTGACAGTTTGGCGCTAATTTGCATTGCAACGGTGTCACCATTACGTCACTTCCGGTTGCGTTGGCGCCGTCCTGCTGCGCCAGGCTGCGTCCGCTTCTATGCGATACGATAATAAATAATACAAAGTGATACGCAACACCGGATGTGATGTGAACGCGTTCGGAATACGAGAATGGAGAAACGGGAAACAAAAATAGAGACACGTGACATTATTATGATAATGTTGTCATTGAATATGGAGATAATCTATATATATAAAACAAAGTGGGGTTATTTACACCACGTATATCTCGAGAATTATAGAATGGATTTCAATGATCTTTGATTTATTCAATTGGTCTTTGGCTAGAATAGCAGAATAAGCATTAAAACATCGGAAAAATATCACGGAAAAGAAATTATAAAGAAAATTAATATCTTCATACAGAAGAAGATTTTTAAACAAGGAACAGGTCAAATAATGGCATGTTGTTTTATGCTGGGTTCAAGTAGATGACACTAGATGGCACTGTATTTATACGATCGGCTTTTAAATAATTTTAAATTTAGAATATAATCGATGATATGAAATGAAAACGAAAGAAAATCGAATAATATTGAAATGAGGTTATGTTTATAATTAGGTATGATACATTTTTTGACAACAATATTACGATGTTTGCACGAACGTTTGTATCGAATTGACAATTCAAATTTAATGTTCGATTGTGTTCGATTGTTTCGATTTCATATCTGTCAAATCTATGGTCTAAATATTGACATTACATTTAAATGTGTTTCGTGCATTAGGTGTGATTGTTTGTTTGTTATTTATTCAATGTTCTTGGATTAGTTTTATTTGGAATTAGAAACTGTACTCTTTTCACTTCAATTAATACTATACTATTTATATATAGAACGTCAAAAAAATATTTCGTGATATTTGACAGCAAAAGTACATTGCGAATTATATTACATAACGTTAGTAAGCCATTACTTTATGGTTATTTTTAAATGGATGTGAATAAAGATAAAGATGCGTAAACTGCTACGTACGTAATTCCTGTGTCCGCTGTCAATACTTGATGGAAAAGCATTCTATATTTAATTAAACGGTTTTTCTCTTATATAATGTCGAATGCGAAATTATTAACAAAGAAAGTTTCAATTGACTATTTTTATGAAGTTCAACGAAAATTGTACAACTTCTTTTTTATGTTTTCTCAACAATTATATCGACTGTGGAAAGGAAAAAGGGCGTAACCCACACATGCGCAAAAAAGTGTTCTGATGATTTTGGGCCATATGCAAATTATGAATTATACAAAAACTTGAAATGCACGGAAACGTCTAAACTGGTGTTTAATTGAAAAAATAATCTATCTATCATTATTTTGACATGCTTCACATCGAATCCATGTGAGCTGTGGACATTTTACATCGAATTCGTGTCAGTTCAAGGAATCCCGATCTCGAGGTGTATGAAGAGATAAATAACCAGGCTTTGATTTAGATCGAAGACATGTGTTACCTCATGTGAGGCATTTTGTTTATCAAGTTAGGAATGCCAACTTTAAACTAAATTAAAACTAAATCTTCAATATCCATTTAAAAAAAAAACTTTTAGGAATTTATGTCTCATGTTCATCACCGTCGCTAAAATATATACTGAAATGTGAAAAGACGAATGAAAGTACATAAAATCAGAAGGTATGTAAAAAAAAATCAGAATACTTTTCATGTATATTATATTGTTATAGAATACTATCAAATCATTATTTTATTTTTGATCCCTATATACAGTCAATCCTGTTTTTATGCGGTTTTTTTATGCAATTTCGAAGTAATGCGGTTTTTTAGAAATGCATTTTTTTAAATGTACCATATTTTACGATATATAAAAATGTTAAATATTACATCGAGAGCATATATTGTTGTATTTTGGATAGAATAGAGAGAATCATAAACACAACCGACATTTGAAAAAAAAATACGATTTCGGACTGTTTAAATCATGTTGCATCTGCCATCGCTGAATTAAGTCCACCTAATTAGGTGGACTTAATTCAGCGATGGTTTCATCGACTGTAACACAGTCGATGAAACCATTGAAGCATCGGTAATATCAGCTGAAATGATTACTTTAGCACCTGAACTTGGCGAAGAAAGGTTTGATACATTGAAAATTATATCGACGAATTACTTACAGATGAAAAAAACAATGACGAACTGAAAGAAATTCCAGTTCCTTCACTGCGTAAATAATTGAAGAAGGTATCCAACTTTTCAGTAAATTAGAAGATCATTTCTTTCTAAATGATTCAAATTCTGATTGCGCATTCAAGTTTCAACGATAACTTTAGAATATATTATATATATGGGTATAACAAACTGCATAAACAATTAATTATCGAAAAAGAAAATCTGAGCAAACTCTGATCACTAATTTTATTGTTAGAAAACAACCATAGTTTTATGAAATTGATGCGCATACTATTTCTTCTGAAAAAGAGTGATTTAGAACCACATGCTTTAAAACACACATAGAATTGTCATACAGTGACTATTTTTTAATATTTTTACGCCGTGGTTTTCCCCTAATTTTCTTATACTTTGCGATTTAGTGTATATTTTAACTCGCTGTTTCAAAGTTATGCGGATTTTAAAATGTAAGTAACGCACCCCACTATTTCTATGGAAGTCAAGTTTTTTTATGCAATTTTTTTTTGCGATATTTCGTGGAACACATCTACCGCATAAAAACAGGATTGACTGTATAACTGTTTGTATGTGTGGAACATTAAACCAAAATATATATTTTTTTCTAATGAAAGATAATCTCATAAATATAATATTGAAGATTTGGAAAATGTTGCGTTCTTTGTTATAATGAGAATTTATGTCATTTCGTAATATAAAAAATAAGAAAATTTAGAATGAACTTTCGTAAAATTATAAAAAAGTATTATTTGAATAATTTTGAAAAGATCCCTGTCATTATGTTGGTGACAAGCATTGAGAACAAATTTATCCTAGACCAACACATTTCTTAGCAACAGTCTTTGTTTGACAGTTACTGTCAAACAAAAGTAGTCGTTTGTCAACATTGTGAAGATGTAATTTTATTATTTAAAATACAGTGAAATAAAGAGGTATTAGCTATGCCAAGTACTTCTAAACCAATCAGTAAGAGTGCTCGGAATGGTTTTCTAAGAGTCTTTCAGTTCTGTGAACATGAAAAATCTGAAAAACAACCAATAATTCCCTTCGGGTCGACATTTCGAATCATTTCGAACTGTCAATGGCGTCGTATGCCTAACATTTCGTGCCGCATGTCAATAGCTCAATTTGCTTGAAAACTAAACTCATAGGGACATGACAATCGCTGAAGCAATTGTTTCTGCGTCTCCAAGTCAGATACGCACATTATTTGCTATCATTTTTTTGACATGCTTCCCATCGAATCCACGTGAATTGTGGAAAAAGTACAAGGATGACATGTCCGAAGACACTTTACACCGAATTCGCGTCAGTTCAGAGAATCCCGATCTCGAGGTGAATGAGGAGATACATAACCAGGCGTTGCTTTTGATCGAAGATATGTGTTACCTCATGCGCTGCATGATGCGTCGCCAGATCGAGGAATGAACGACGCTTTCAATCGAGAATCGGAACGTAAACGTGAATAGGATCGAGATGCATTGAACCAATCACTTCGAACGAATGTACCACTGTTGAACCCCCAACAGAAAGTGTACGATACTTTAATGAAGGCAATTGATGAGGGAAATGGTGGCTTATTTTTCCTCCGCATTGGAAGCACTCAACCGAACTATGAAAGATCAGCGCAATGACTCAAAATGTTTTGGAGGCGCAATGATTCTACTATCTGGCGATTTTCGCCAAACACTACCAGTTATTCCAAGATCGACCGCTGCCGATGAAATAAACGCTTGACTTAAAACATCGACTCTGTGGCGCTATGTTAAGAAACTTCAGCTAACGACAAACATGCGAGTTGCATTTCTAAACGACCATCTGCCGCAGATTTCTCCAAGCATTTGCTGACTATCTGTAACGGCCGTGTTCCTGTCGACGAATCGAATGGATTGATTTCGTTTTTGCCGAATTTTTTAAATTTCGTCTCATCGAAGGACAATCAACAAAGTGTTCCTGAATATCATTGCTAATCACAAACATCATAATTGGTTGAGTGAACGAGCAATTCTTGCAGCAAATAACAAAGATGTGGATCATTTCAACTTCACAATTCAAAATCAAATCGTTGGTCCACTGCATTCCTTTAAATCTATCGACTGTGCCACGTGAATAACATCATTTCAATGTAATTAAAATACTTTTCATTTTTAATTTTGCACATTTATTGAACTTAATTCATTTTGAGTATTCATTCAAACTGAATTTAACTCATCCAATAAATTAACACAACATTTATTTATTCTGAGGCGGTACGAAGTTCGCCGGGCCAGCTAGTAATGATATAAATCTCAGTAATATTGCTGAAAATGATACATGATAAAACTGTTAATCATTGATGGAAAGGCATTACGATGGTGAAATGAAAATCAGTTCACCAATAAACGTTTATATGTACATAATTATATCAATATGCCATGTATGAGCAACACACTTACAACAAGTTGTACTTTATTTCCCGAGTGGGACAGAGGATTGCCGTTTTTTTCTTTGATAGAAAGCTTATTGTTCACTTTTAAGGTGTTTACTGTCAATACTTGGTGGAATGGCATTATAATAAAAATAATAAAACATTGTTAGTACTGTTTCCACATAAAATTTATTGGATCAGGACCGGTTTCGCTCATGGTGAGCATTGTCATTGTTAATGATAATTCATACTTAATTGATTTTTGATGTAATAGTTTGCATTGCTAAGAGGTCTTCAACTTTTTATTTTTATAATTTAAGATTTCGACTGAAGGTGCTTGGTGGAATTTCAATATTAAATTTGAATGATTCAAATTTTTATTTTTAGTTTATTTTTCTTGTATTTTGCTTCAATTTATTTGCTTAGTTGTATTACCAATTGTTTGTCATACCTTGTTTTTCTTACTAAACTTTTGTACAAATATCACTGTTTCATTGTATTTCTTATCAGTTGACAATGCTCACCATTAGCGAAACCGGTCCTGATCCAATAAATTTTATGTGGAAATAGTACTAAAAATTTTCCGAAAGTCCTTTTTTTTAGCTCACCGAGGAATTTGAAATCCTCGATTTAGTATACTTTTTCCCCAGATATCTCCGAAAGTCCTTTTTTTTAGCTCACGGCTCAGAGCTTACTGGGCCGCACATTAGGGCTTACTGGGCCGCAGGTTGAGTATGGCTGATTTAGATTGATAAGTTTACGGTGAATTGCATATTGTTACATATTATGTGTGTATTAAGTAATAATCGATTGCTTATTTAAGTATTAAATATAATTCCATGGAGTGATAAAAAAATTCACTGCTTCCCCAGAACATCAAGAATTGTTTTGAGATTAATCGAGCCCCTTGTTAACGCATTGGCAGCCCATCGTTGGTTGTTAACCACTGGCATAGTCTGTTCGTAGTACTGGTGGAGGGTGCATAATAAAGTGTTGTGTTTATTGTATATAATATATAGGGCCGATGCGAGAGTATTTACTATTCGAGATGCCTTGGTTAACAAAACGCGCTATAAAAATAGATCCCGACGTCGCACGTAAGTGACTGCCTGGATTTGAATGCCGGACGCGAGCTACAGAAGCTGTTGCCACATTATTAGTTGTCGCACGTGCAAACGTGCCGGCTATTTGAATCTGGCATAGTTGAGCGATAATATCAATAAGTACATAATAAATACTCCATCCGCCATTATATTTAGAGGAGTATGGACGTCACATGTACGCCAGCGCCATTTTCTGTAAAAGAGTATTGAAGTACTTTAAACCAGGGCTGTGGAGTCGGAGTCGCGGAGTCGCGGTGTTTTGGCCGGAGTCGGAGTCGGAGTCGTGAAAAACGGGCGACTCCGACTACTTTTAAAAAAAAATGCAAATTAAAAAAAAAAAATTACTCACGAAATTTATGAAAATTGAATTACGTAATAATTATTGTGATATAGCTTAATAATATTAAACGTGTAGGTGTCATGAGTCACGCCGAGCCAGTGAGTCACCAAGATCCACTGCATATGAGTCCGCGCAAAAGTTGTTGTTTCTTTCTTTCTCATGTCGAAAAAGTAGATTCGATATATTTTTTTTTGTTACTCGAAGTGCATACATTTATATGCACGCATTTTTTGTCTTCAGTCATTGTTCTGTATCAATCACGTCTGCGTGTCATTGCGTAATATATACAAAATTCTACAAATGCAGATTTGATAGAAGCAATGTTATTTTTAAGAATAAATTCAAATGAATAAAGTTTAAACTTATATTTATTATGTTTTATTTATCCCTATAACATGTATAAAATGAAAAAATTGGCTATTTGTTGGATTAACTGGTTGATCTGAATTTTAATACACATACATAGGAAAGGTAGAAAAAAAACCTGATAAAATAGAACTTTTTTTTAGTCAAGTCATAGTCGGAGTCGGAGTCGTGTTTTTTTTAACGACTCCACAGCCCTGCTTTAAACTACTAAACATAGGAGTGTCTGTCTGTAAGCATATATATGCTCTAAGTATGAATTACTTATATTCATTGAGAAAAAGTCACAAAATTGTAATGTTAAGAAAAGGCAGAAAATTAAAGTAAGGTCTGTATAGATCTATTCACTCCTCTAAAGGTTAAATGTCACAAAAATACACACCACTCATTGAGAGCTGTACCTACGGTAAGTAACTGGTTTATTTTTAAAAAAACCTATTTTGTACAGATTCTACATTTATCTAAATTTCAATGAATGCAGCCTTTCGACGTATGTATATAAGTTCGTTTCTACTGGAGCAAGTCCTTCAGGTTTAGTGTTATTAAAGATTTTTTCAGCTGATTGATCGTTTTGAACTGGGAAAACATTTATGAATACTGATAATAGGTGTCCACTAAACATTTAAATTATATTCAATTTTGTGCCACATTAGCTGTGAATTCCTTTCATATTTTTATAAGTAATTGTCTGTTACACCCTACATAATTTTATTTTGTTCAGTATTGATATATATGTATATATATATATATATATATATAGATTTTTTTTAAATCCATGTCTGCTCCCAATGTGGAGAATATGGCCTTCTAATGGAGGTATCTCAATAGAAGTTTTTCTACGAGAACTGTTTGTTTCTCAGTCGCTCAACCTCTCTTTTTCAAAGAGTGTAGTAGGGATAGAAGGATAACGCTATGACAGGACTAGTATTTAACTAATCGCTCTCGCTACGCCCAGTTATTGAAGGACCGAAAATGTGGGAGGAGATTTTTAAACATCACCAACACCCATGCCTTCTAAAGAATTCTGGTCGTACTGGGACCAACGTTCCCTCTAAGCCGAAGGGTTAGCTGCGTGGACCGATCAAATATTAATTGAACAACTGTCTTGTAGTGCGCGCCAACCCGAAATGAGTGCGCGGGGGCTTCCCAACTGCTGCGCAGCCACGCTCGCGCGCAGCTTAGAGGGAACGTTGACTGGGACTCGAACCCGTGAGATCTTGCACGGAAGCCAACAACACTCAAAGACCTGACGGTATAAATAATGCTGTTTTAATGTACATACATATATTCAGATGAAAATTTTCGTGATGAGCGAAATAGGAATCATATTAATTAAATGTGAAATAATTAAAAAACAGTGCTTTAAATACTTAATATTATGCTATTCCCAGTGAACACCTTAAAAGTGTTATATTTTTGTCACGGTTTGTATTACGGGCCAGCAATAGTTTAAAATCATTGAAGGTGCTATTTTGAATTATCATAACAATATCAACCATAGAAAGGAAAAACGACGTGGCCTACAGTTTTATCAAAACAGTTTTTGTTTTGTAGTCACAAAGTATACAACCTAATACACGATGTGCGCTGCAAATACCGAATCATCATCTAAATATTAATTTAATTAAACGATCTCTACCAAGTAAAATTCCTCCCACCACCTGCGAGAGAATTTTTTTTACCATTAGTCCTGTTCTATCCCTATTCTTCTATCTTAGAGAGAGGTTGAGTATATGATTTACAATATTTTTTATTAATAAAAAAATTGTTGAGATCAACTCCATTACGAGTCCATATGCTCCACATTGGGAAGGAGTATGTTTAAAAAATAGTGACAATTAAGTCATGAGGTTCTTTGCTATAATCCTACCTTCGTAAGTTGTCAGTGCGGACGCTGCCGACGCTTTTGTGTGCATGCAAGTCGTCCATTACTGCATTCTAAGTTAAATTTCAAATCGTAAACATAAAACTACTGTATATCAACCGCCGTAGAGAAGCAGTACAATCCCCTGACTTATAGTTGGATTATAGTGTTCTTTTATGAGTTCTACTTGTCTGGATTCGTTCCTTCTGGGAACTCCATTTGAACACAAGAAATAAAAAATGCAAAAAGTACAACAAAAAAAAAATGACAGTATGCAGAAATGTTCTATGTTTCACATATAATATTTAAGCCATAACAAGCATTATTAACTCATAAGAGAATACAATATTACAGTGTACAAATAATTGGTGATGAAAATAATTTACAGATACAAAAAATGAATCATTGTCACTAAATTAACTATATTTTTTATGAGGTAATAAACATTTTAATTAAAATTTCTATCACTACCATTTTTTTGTTACGCCCTAATAATTGTATTTTGTTTTTTTTAAATAGCACTGTAATATTGTATTCTCTTATCAGTTGATAATGATCGCCATGAGAGAAACTGGTCCTGATCATTTAAAATAAAATGGGAATAATTACAAATGTGTATTTTATTTGTTGAATATAATTCCTTTTCACCATGTATTGACAGTGAACAAACACACTAAAAGTGGTCATCAATATCTCCATTCTGCAAATTTGCAGTTAGTTAGCTTTTGTTTAACTCACTCTAGTTTTTGGTGACTTTTGTGTGCTTGAAGAAATGAACTGAAAAACATCATGTAAGATAAAGATATGAGAGTTAAAGTATAAAGATATTTATGTTTCATTTTTACAAAGTTTACAAAGGAGGACTCTCCTCCTCAAGGAGGACGTCTGGTCACCTTAACTTACCACCCTTTACTGGGCGATGAAATCCTAGGAGGTATCGGTTCCTAAAGGGAAGTATTTTGTAGCACCGCAAGGGAAGTGTTAGAGTATGAGACGAAATAGAAAAATAGGTTGGTGATACAATAAACGCAAACGTATAAACGATCTAGAATACAAATCTCAGTGAGGACTGAGGAATTCTCGACGCGCGCTACACACTTCCCGGAACTTGCGCTCACAGAAATAGAACTCGTAAAAGAGTTTTTTTTTTCGTTTGCTACGCAGCACCACACGATTCTCATTTCAGAGACCAAAATTAACTTATTTATTGATAACTCGAAACACCTGACCTTTTTACACGGTTTTGAGGTAAACCAGAGCGGTTATTTTTCGCCCTGATTGTTTTGTTTAAAAAGTTGTAAATCTTTCTTTTTTTTAATCTATGCTTCTCTCAAAATGAAACAGCCCAGCTAATATTGTTATGTTTTTTTTCCATTTCCGTTTCCAATGTAGGGCATTTGGACTATTAATGGAGTTAATCTCGACAGATTTGTTAGTAAAAACACAATATTCCTTTGTACTTCATTCCACTTTATTTAATATGTCAGGACCGGTTTTTAATCTGAGATGACTTTTTAATTATATGCTAGATGTGTTAAACATTTTAATTTTGTGTTATTTTAGAATCACTTTTGATGTAATTGGTAATTTCTTTTCAATGCCAATTGTTGTTTATAACTGTTCATTTTTGTATAAATAGCATGGTTAAATTATATTTCTTATCAGTTGACGATGCTCGTAATGAGCGAAACCGGTCCTGACATATTAAATAAAGTGGAATGAAGTATAAAGAAATATTGTGTTTTTACTAATATAATGCCTTTCCACCAAGTATTGACAGTGAACACCCTAAAAGTGAACAGATTTG
>CM062837.1:15481415-15853017 GCA_031772345.1 Himalopsyche anomala | reverse complement strand
ACAGATTTGTTTCTGCGAGAACTGCTTGTTACTCAGTTGTTCAATCTCTCTTATTTTCCAAAGAGAGTGGTTAGCTAAACGCTTTTTTTGATTAAATGGGTGTAAGGGAGTAATTTAAGACATAACATATATTCATGCCTTCGAACAGAAATAAGATTGAAAATCAATTTATAAACCTGTCCGTACTGGGATTGTAATTCGTGACCTCCGTAATCGCTCCTGTGATATTTTGCGATTTTTGGAGAATATGAGGGATGAGTGGAAACCAACAAAACGCACATTATATACTATTAGAGCAAGACCTCGACAGGGGTGGGTTGGAGAAGCCCTTTTTATTTTTTATCAAGCCCGACGAACCCCTTGTTAATTTAAGATAAAACAATATTATCCGATCAAATTAGTATATAACTACAATTTATAACTACTATTATCTACAACAGCTTCAGTATACACAGTAGTACATTTTTAGCCATTGAGATTGATTAGTTTACGGTAAATTGCATATTGTTACATATCATAAGTGTATTAAATAACAATCGATTACTCATTTAAGTATTGCATATAATTGCATAGGAGTAATAAAACAAACTTCCCCAGAACGCCGAGAATTGCTTCGAGATTAAGAGAAGCCCTTGTTAACGTATTGGCAGCCTACCGCTAGACCACGATGGTCAAGACTCGAGATGTCACAGGACTTGGAGTGCTAGACGTCCGACAAAGGCAGAAAAAAAGAACCATATCATAAAATATATCACAAAAATTGAGAGTCGAATAGATTTATTTTGTATACGAACTTCAGGGGTTTTTATATTTAATCACGCAATCACGGTCTTCCTAAAGCGGAATGGATGGCAAGCTTCCAAGAGCCGTTGCACCGTTATCCGCCTACGAATGCTGTGGTTTAGGGTTCACAGCGCATTAGTTACTTCTCAGAATAAGCTTGCACCGAATATATTAAACAAAAACAGTTACATATACATACTAGGCATCATGTAAGCTATAAAAAATAAAAACGACTGCAAATCTTTTATTACTTTATGTACACCCGATGCTCTTTTTGCACGGGGAATACGTTCCAAGGATTATCGTGTAAAAAAAGATAAGGTGTTCATATTGACTGTGGAAAGAAAAAAGTACGTTACCCATAGTTTTTTTAAACAGCTTTTTTTCGATAATCACAATGTATCCAACTTGATACACGTTCTATCAAAATGATGTAAGCTGCAAATGCCGTATTAGTATCTAATTTAGCGTTTCAGTTTGAAAAAAGATGGGCTTATGAAAATTGAAACAAAAAAAAAACGAAAAAAAAGGTTTTTCCTAGACAATTTCTTAAATTAATATTAGATTATGTCAATTAAACAGCAGTTTTGAAGTCTTCGTGCATTTCAATGTTGCGTTTATTTAATAATTTGTATATGGCCGAAAATCATCAAAACACATTTTTTGTGCCTCCTGTAAAATTTGATATGTGTGGGTTACGTCCTTTTTTCTTTCCACAGTCGATATAAAAACGGTAAAAAGGTTCCATTACTTAAAACAAATTAAAAAAAACTTTAATTACATATCACTTTGAGGGTGTTCACTGTCAATACTTAGTGGAACCACATGATGAAGGTGGAATAAAGAACAATTAAGTTATTTATGATGTTTGTGGGTTAAAAACTGTTTTGACTGACTTTTAGCATTAAACCTAGTTATGGGTATATTTTTGCGAAAACTAAAACAAGAGGACGTGGCCCAAGATAGATATGGCACGAATTACGTGCTTTTAGTTTCTAACACGCCATGAAAATTGACAGTGGTGTCCACAAGTTATATATGGATGGTTTAAGTATATCTAATAACACAAACATAAATCCTAACTTCACTGAATGAAATAACCATTTGAAATTGTTGTTAGGTTCAGAATTAAGTTGAATAACCTTACCATGGGTAGTTAACTCATAAATGCATAATTTTCTACTTTTAAGTAAATAAATATTTTCATATATGTACAATGGAAAGCTGTGATCGCAGGAAAAATAATTCTAAAAAATATTTTTATTCAAAAACACTTAAAAAGCACCAACAGGCATAAAATATGATTTTCATACAGTTTATAGAAACGCAACACTTAGAATACACTATCAACTATAGAAGACACAATTAAACTACTTAATGCTATTATGATAAACCATGTTTTTTTTATTTGTGAAAATTGTATTAAAAGACAGGTGAAAATCAATGGCCGCCAAAACTCCAGTTTCCTCTGTTCGAATAAAGATTATAATGATTTAACACGTGTAGACAAAAGATCTATTGAATTAATGTGAAGAGTAAATATGTATTTTACCATTGGGTAAAAGAATACATAGTAAAATTGATTTCTGTTCTACGATAAAGCCAAAACAAAAGTTTGCACTTTTCGAAGTAATTTATGCATTTAATAGCTAAGTTATAAATTTCAATAAATGTATAAACTGACATTATTTTTGAAAATGAGAATTTATTAAAAAAAATAATTCTATGATTTTTTTGTAAAACGTGAATTCGTGAATACGTGATCAATTTGAAAATGTGAATTCTTTGGACGTAAAATCTGTGTTTCACTGTTTGCATATTATATAATTATTTATCAATTTTTATGAAGTTCTGTGACCACGATTTACCATACGCGCTAAATTAAAATTATTCAAATATTGTTTTTTGGCACTCCACTGAACGGAGGTGAGGATATTCGTGACTAGGCTCGCAGAGTAAGGAGTTTTGGAGTAGGAAGACGAGCGTGACTAGAATTCGGACGTGATGCAAATATAAAAGGCATTATTTAGTTAAGTCGGGCCTTATCGGGAAATGAAAATAATTGCAATTTGAGATTGGAAAATAATAAAAATGGATTTTCCAACTATATGTATTTTTTTATTTACATAGTATAAATAAAATATTGGATAACGATCAGCACTAGAGCTTATAAAAAACCGACTTTTGAAAAAACTGGATTCTCAATTCCAATATATCATACAACTCAGTTAAACCGGTTATCGAAGATTCGCAAAAGGTTTAATTTATTAAAATAGCGACAAATAGACATGTTTTACTATAAACAGTGTAAAAATACTAAAATTGTTGACATTGCATGCATGGCTGATGCAAGATGGCAAGATGATCTGATGGAATACATATGCAATGGATCCCCCAATTACACTGCCCCGAATTACGCGCTTGCTTGAAATATTCGTCGCAAATGCCCTAATTGCATGGTCGCATTTCATTGTCGTTGCTACGAGACGGTTGTCTGTGCGGCGCATACAGTCAAGTGTTGGCTAGCGTCTGTGTATTCATCACGTGCCAGGCTATACACGTATAGCCGGGCGACTGTCTATGTGTTGGATTTTGACGCGCTTTGCATTTTATTACTTAGAAACTAAATATTTCGTCTATATTTTTTTTTGCAAAACTAAGGAAAATCTTAATTTTTCATTTTTTGCGGAAAAAACCAAATCCCTAATTTTGTATGAGATTCACTCCCCCAATTACGCTACCCCGAATTGCACTGTCACGAATTTTGTGTAAGTGGGGGTTTTACTGTATATGTGTAAGGTAAAATGAATTTTTTGAAAAATTTATTCGGAATCAGAGTCGGAGTCGTTTTTTTACACGACTCCACAGCCCTGCTAATAATATACACCATTTAGTAAATTACATTCACACTGTCGTAATCCTACGCTTAAAATACGGACAAACGGAAATATATTTATTAAACCTTACATTGAAAACCTTTATCTAAGAGAAACCTACAAATCCACATTAGCCCGTTATATCGAGGTTCTCCTGTATATTTTATTATACAATATAATATCTCTCTGATTTGATCAGTCTTTGGAAAATTAAATTATAGCTTTAATCATTGTTTAAAATACAAATGAAAATATGTGTTTTGTATTATTGGGAGCAATTAAATCATGCCCTATTGAACTTTGTTGAATGTAATGTGAGATCATATTAAATAGCTATCTCAACAATATTTTAAATTATGATATCTAGTTGTAGTATTAAGGTGGCAATATATTTTATTTAATATATCTACTATGCATAATGCATAGACAAATTTCCTCGGTGCATACTTATTGTAAAACTACCTTATTAAAAAAGAGCCTATCCTGGATTCAGAATATGTAGACACTGGCTGATACAGCCCCCAAAGTTGTATGACCGGACAAAACGTGACCCCGCATCTATATGGAGGGTTCAAACCCGCCAGGGGTTGGTAGCTGAGTGCAGAAAACCCTTTTAAAATGAAAAGCACGTAAAATATTGACTAAATTAATAATAATATCATAACTTATTGCCGGCAAACACTCTGCTGTTTTAAATGAAGCGGAAAATAAATTGCCAGGACACTGTATAATTATCTCAACATATTCGACAGTATTATTTTGCGACTTAAGTTTTTACTGTCAATACTTGGTGGGAAAGCATTATATTCAAAAAATTAAAACACTCTTTTGTACAACTTCACATTTGGTAAATATTATCAGAACGGTTTCGCTCATCGCGAGAATTATCAACTAGTAAGAATATTCATTAATAAAAGGATATCTATACTAAGCCGAGTAAAACTAATGATGGTTTAATCAGGGCAGTAGAGTTGAATAGAATGAATTAAAAGGTATTGAAAAAATATTAGTCGATTCATCCTAGTGATAGGTGAAATCTATCAGAATTATTCTAGTGACCAGAATGATCTGATATGCTTATTAAACGCATATGGTTAAACTTATGTTAAATTTTGAACGAGAGAACGCAATTTTGCAACTTCAAAAATAAACAGCTATCTTTAAGCAAACATCGATAAATAAAATAATATTCATAATGAATCTACGTATTGTTCCCCGTTAGTATAATTTTGATTTTCCGGACTACTGTCACCCTCAAACAGTACAAACAATCGAGCGTCTGCCATATGTAATATTAAAAACTATTCAATATTCATCAACTGTCAAAAAATTCAATACGAATTACTTTCGTAATCAGGGTATGAATGTTAGTGACCAGTTTCCCCGAATAACTACTCGAATGACTATTTATCATTTAAATGAGTAGTACTTGATAAATGCGCAATTGAATGATGTAATGCCAAATACTGAGACTTTTCAGCAGAAGTATGACAGTATTTTTTGTGGTAAATAACAAAATTAATACGAAAATAATTTGGAGAAATTTCTGTGTTTAATAGACAGAGCACACATTCCAAAGTTGAGAGCCAAAGCCAAAGATAACAGAAACTTAATAGATGAAGAATTTAAATGATTTCGTAGGAAAAATATTTTGGCATGGTCACACTAAAGCTTGTGAAAAGGTCAATATATAGGTCAAGCTTTTATGATTTCGAAAAGTACAAGTTGATCGAGGATTGTGAAAAAAAAAAAACATTAATCAACCATCACGTGGATGCATGATGAAGCAACTCTCGAATATCTTCTTTGTTCATATTAAATTTAATTTAATATCTTTTTTATTTCACTGATTGTGGCACGTGTTTCTTGGAGTCAATTCGAATGTTTTACGCCATGTCTGTGGTGTTTTTCGAATAACGTAAAAACTCTAGTAATAATGAATATTGAAAACTGAAATTAATATAAAAGGGTTTATATAATTTATGCTATTTTTGAGGCCCCTAAGATTTGGAGGCCCAAAGCGCTCGCCTATTGCGCTTTTGGGGTAATCTGCCACTGGTCAAAACATAAAATGACTCCGGCTCTGATTCTGACATTAAATTAAAACACGATTTCGATTTCGACTCCGATACTGAATTCAGTTTAATATAAATAGTGGAAAGATGAATACTTCCATGAAATCTTCAATTTTTTCAAACATTTCCCTATTTTCTAGTACATACAGTATTTTTTTTACCAATCAGTACAATGAATAGGAATATTTTCGAATATATTGTACATACGGATTACAAATTCCAAATTCCAAATTTCATTTAATTGTCTATTTCCAAACTTCTGCGACAAAGTAAATATTGATCAATATTTGTTTTTAAGGGGGAAAATGAGTTACGCTACGTGAGTCACTAAAAATGGGCTTCACATTTTCTTTCGTCGTGGACTCTCCCAAACAAACATAGTTATTACGCTTTTCATAACAGTGTTTTTTCCCAGAAACGATTACTGAATCTTGAAAGATTTCTACGAATGAATATCCGGAGAATGACTCTTCCCGTCCAGTGGCGCAGCACATGTTATCCATAGCATAATAAATAATCCACTGAAATTATATAAGTAATTTGTTTTCTGTTTTGGCATGTTTATAGCCGTGTGTTTTCACGTGCGATTGGGTGTAGTGTGGGAGAGAACTCTTTACACACCTTGTTAACATATTTATTTTTTCATTTTGTAGTAAATCCTATCGTACGTTAAAGCACCCGTTTGCAAGGCGGGATAATGGAAAAAAATTCTAACAAGCCCTTCAGCTTATCATATTTATCTCAAGTTCTCACGGTTACTGATCTATATGTTGAGAACTCGCGACCCGAGTACTACAAGGTTCTATGTGAAAATTGTTGACGAAACAGAAGTAACAATGCGGCAGTCTTCCCAGTACCATTATTGGTATACATTGTTATTTTTGTTTCAACAAACATTTTCATATAGAACCTTGTAGTACTCAGTCGCGAACTGTCCACAGATTTTTTGATTGAAGCGGTATTTACTTGGTCCATTTCAATAGGGGCTTTGAAAGCATGGAGGTAAAAAATTCGACCAGGGAGATTTTTTTTAAATCCGCCAGTGACCTAAAAAAGCATTCACATTTTGTCATTTTGGGAAATCCATTTGGGGGCAACGTTCGATAACAATATTGATTTTTAAAATCTAGGGCGCAGGTCTTCGCGACTATTATTATGTTTATAATTGATTTCGAGTATGTAAACTAATACAGGCGGACCTCTACTTTCGCATAAATGAAAGTGAGGAAGAAGAACCAGAAAAAATCATCAAGACTTTAACAATAAAAAATATGATCGAAGCTTTTATTCATCTCGATACATTTTTGAATATTATGGAAGAATGTAATCCCAATGAAGAACGCATATCGCAAGTGCGTAGGGCGATCCATAAAAGCACTGCATGTTACAGAACTCTCTATGAATAAATGAAAAAATAAAAAAAAGACTAAAATACAACTAACTCTTGACAGGTTTATTAAAATATTATAATTTTTATCAAATACATAAGTAAATTTTGGTGTTTTTTTACATCCCTCTAATTTCTAACATTCAACATTCGCACACATTTTCAGGAACCAATTGTGTGCAAAAGTGGAGGTCCGCCTGTATACATATATGTATGTGAAAAATGATACTTATTGAGTCAAATCGTATCACGTAAAAAATACCCCTACGCACTTCGACGGCACTGGGTCATTCGTGAGCATTTCTCAAGCGGCAATTACTCATTGTTGCCACTTTCACGTAAAATATCACATTGCCAGCAAAGTTGGCAGCCATGCCAAGATTTATGGCGGGAAATAGTGTCCCAGCGTTGCGCTTCTAAATCTTTTTCCGATAGTCATTGGAGTACATTGGACAACCACTAGTAAAGAGTCGCCCTTGTTGACTGTATGTACAGTGGCGGATTATCCCATAAGCGCAAGAGGCGCGCGCTTGGGGCCTCCACATCTAGGGGGCCTCAAAGATAGCATATATTATATAAAACCTTACATTTTAATTTCAGTTTTTAATATTCATTACTATTTTACGAAGAGGTTTGCAGCACTTTCATATTATTCGAAAAGCAGGGCCTCTAAAATTTATTGCGCCTTAGGCCTCCAAAGTGCTTAATCCGCCACTGTGTATGTATGTCAGCGATTTCCAACCTGGAGGCGCGAACAGTCCAAAATATTTATTTGCTCTTTAAAACGTATCTTTATTACTATATGAAATAAAACACGGGTTCCCAACCTGGGGGTCGCTAACTTTTTTCGATTTTGGATTTGAACAACAGAATAACGAAAGAGTGTAGCAAATCGAGGATTTCAAATTCCTCGGGGGATCGCCTAGTCACATGGCTTTATAAAAAAGGGTCACCACCCGAAAAAGGTTGGGAACCTATGAAATAAAGGATGGGGACGCGCGAAGATATTTTTTTCTTCAAAGGGAAGCGCAGTAACATAAAGGTTGGAAGCCGCTGCTGTATGTAGTTATATGTTATATGTATGAATAAAACTTTGAATGATGTACATATTGCAGTAAAAGTTAAATATTTATGAAAATAAACGGAAACTTGTAGGGTGGACGAAGTGAAGGACACTATTGGTTCTAGGGATTGCCATACCGGACAAATTTATCAACACAGGTATTGCAAACAGGGCTGTGGAATCGTGTAAAAAAAGACGACTCCGACTCCGAGGAAATTAAAAAAAAAATCATTTTAACTTTTATATATATAATATATATATATATATATATATATATGTATTCCATCAGATCATCTTTAGTCAGCCAAGCATGAAATGTCAACACTTTGGCCTATTTTGTTTGAATACAGATCATTAAAAATATTTTTCAAAAAAAATTCGAGCCGTTCATTTTTCACGACTCCGACTCCGGCCAAAATACCGCGACTCCGCGACTCCGACTCCGACTCCACAGCCCTGATTCCAAATATCAATATCGGTGCAACAAATATCAATAACAGGGCTGTAGAATCGAGTAAAAAACATTTCAATTAAAAACCGACCACGAATTGTTTTTTTTATTGATTATCCCGTTTTACTTACAAATGTGTATACCATCAGATAATTCTAGTTACTGCAATAATTCTGGAAGATTTCACCAATCACTATGATGAAAAGTCGAATATTTTTTCAATATCATACAACTATTTTTCTCCAATTTTTCCGACTCCACAGCACTAATCAATACAAGTATAATGAAAAAAAAACGCCCAACTGGGTTCGCAATATCGGGCTAGTAAATCACACTAGGGTCCGGTAGCCCACTGGTCAACGTTGTTGGCTTCGTTGCTTTCTTTATATTCCTACTAGTCTTAAATGGATATTCTGTTATCAGTAGAAAATGAGCGCGATGAGCGAAACCGGTCCTGATCATAATAAATAATTGTAGAATAAATACAAAATATTGTATTATGTGTTGTAGTATTATGTTTTAACATGATGCCTTTCAGTCAATTATTGAGTGAACACGTTAAAATATAATTTGTTGTTAGTTAATTTCGTTAATATTGCTCAATGTAACAAAGATGAATACTATTGTAATATGTTAGTTGTGCATTAATTATTGTTAACAGGAAAATAATAACAAAAACTATTTTATTGAGTAACATTTTTTTTATAGCAAACCGCAAATTTATCTCGAAGTTCGATTTTATTCTAGGAAATTTATTCGTAATCAGCTGATGGGTAATAACTTAATTTAAAAAGCTGTTTCCTTTGTCCTTAAATGGAAATATAATATCGGAAAGATTTTGATAAGATACTCATTATTCTCTATACTGTTTTAAAAACAAAACAATAACATTTTTGATACAATTCTTCATAGCCTAGACCATAGGTTCCCAAACTTTTTCGGGTGGCGACCCCTTATTATGAAAGCCATGTGACTAGGCGACCCCTTCCGAGGAATTTGAAATATTCCATTTACTATACTTTTTCCCCGGATTGTCTCCGAAACTCCTTTTTTTTTTTAGCTCACCGTGGAATTTGAAATCCTCTAAATCCTGAAATTGCTATATTGTTCAAATCTCCAAAATCGAAAAAAAGTTGGCGACCCCCTAGGAAACCCTTCGCGACCCCCAGGTTGAGAACCCGTGGCTTAGACAAACTATCTTTGCGAGAAAAAAAAGGGTTGCATAAAAGAACGAATATATACATAGATATCGATGTTTTGGTAGTCCTACTTTCGATGGATTCGGCGGTAACTTTGTGGAAGTTCATTTTAATATAAAATAAAAATAGCTTGGATTATTCCACGTATTGTGCTACAAAATGTGCCACGTGTTTCGCCTCTTTCAGAGGCTCAGACAACTGCTTTCGCAAATGTTTGCTTAAGTACGAGTGATTTTAATTTTACTATTCTGATATATTATAATAAAAATCAAATAATGTATATAATTGGAAACAATCAAATAATGTTCAATCGAATTTTGCAAAAGGAAATGAAATGTGAATCAATACCATTGATTTGTTGCTTTATAAACAATATCGAATAATAAAAGATATTAAAACAATAAGAAATGACAGCAATTAGGTTCCACCAATAAAACCGTTCGTTATCCTGCGTAATGACAATAAAAAAGTTTTCGGATATTTATTTTTTTACTAAATATGAACAATTTAATATCGCAAGCGGCAAGAAGTTTCTTTTTCGATACAAAAAAACCTACAAAAGAACGACACAAAGTTTCGTAATATTTTTCTTTTTCTTTGAGAATAAGAGGAAAAACTTTAGTGATGAATTGCGAACGCTAAATTGAATATAAATAAAATATACAATTATTAGTTAGCAATGATACTGGTGCTCCCAACCTCTTTCGCTCCATTCTCATCTTACCTTATATTAGGGTTTCCCAAACTATGTTCCGCGGAGCCAGAGTAGGTGTTCCGAAAAAAATTGGAATGGCTTTATACGTTGCAACACAGTTCAAAAAAAATCTTAAAAATTCAGCTAAGTGTGCCGTTATATTTTCCGGCCTTGCGAAGTGTTCCACTCCAGAAAATGTTTGGGAAACCCTGCCTTACACCATTGATCAAGATTACACCCAGCCCTCTTTTTACACGATTTTGCTTTTACGCGACTTTTTTGAGCGGCACTATTCCTTTAAATTACGCGATATACTCATTATTACGCGTTTTTTTTTATTCGAAAAATAAATAAAACAACCAAATGAACAAAAAGAAAACTTCGAAATGAACATTTAAAATAATGATGGTTTAATTTGTTTTGTATAAATAACACTGTAATATTGTATTCTCTTATCAGTTGATAATGCTCCACGTGAGAGAAACCGGTCCTGATCATATTAAATAAAAGTGAAATAAGTACAAATGAGTAACTTTTCTTTAGCAATTATTGACAGTGAAAACCTTAAAAATGATTGATGTATTTCGCAACCGACAGTGACAGCAGCGAATAACTCCTAAAAAGTGAATACGATAATGCACATATACATATGTATCTGTTTCTCATTGTACGTTTTTATTAAATAAATAAATAAATGGGTAATAAGTAAAAAATCTTTATTTGCGCACATTTGAAAAACAAATTTTAGTTTTGCATGCATTTTTAATACGCGATTTTTGGAACAAAATTACCAAATTATATGAAAATGATGTTTATTTTACATGATTTTTTATACGCGTCAATTTCTGGAACCAATGTATCGCGTAAAAAAAGATCGGGTGTATAAATTGACTTAAAAGGTATATTCGAAATAATATACATATACGTAGTTTTGAAACTCTTTTTTAATATGTAAGTATTTATGTGGATAATATTATAAATATATTTAGATATATTTTTTTAATAACTAATGACTAAAATTCTTCTTCTTTTCTTTGGCTAGTTCGCTCCCTATGTGGAGCATATGGCCGCCACGCGGCACCTCCATGTTTCCCTGTCTCCTGCCAATTGCCTTGCTTCCTCCCATGACATGCCAGCATCCCTCAGTTCCGCCGAGTACATCCTATGGATAGTACCCGACGGACGTCCGGGACGCCGGAATCCCACCGGTCGAAAGAAAAGGCAGGCAGGATTGAGGCTTTCCGGAGGCATCCGCAGCACGTGACCCAGCCAGTTCCAACGTCTCTCCATAACCACTGACGTGACAGGACGCTGTCTTGTACGCTCCCTTATCTCTGAATTCCTCACATAATCAAACCACCTAACCCCCATTATCCGACGCAAGCATCTGTTCTCGAAGCTCAGTATACGGTTTTTAATTCAGTAATTAGTTCAGTAATTTTAGTGTTAATTTTTTAATTTTAGTGTTAAAAAATTAACACTAAAATTACTGAAGCATTATTGCAATGAAAAAAACTTCAATATAATTACAGGGCATTCAAATATATCTTCCGTGTGCATGTAAGATGATTTTATGGGTAACAATTAATAAACATGTCATGTTGTATTAACAAACGATTCCTCTCCTGGAGTTCTAAAATTCCTCCCCAGGAAGGAATTTCCCACCGGTTGGGATCCCCTGCTCTATAAAGTGACATTAAGTATTATAATTTAAACTGCAATCTGAGTACATTGACATTTGACATTTCAAATATATTGTGGGTTCTTTTGTAGTAAAACTTTTAATTCAGATTTGTTATTGAACATTTTAACCACTGGCAATCTTTTCATGTGTATGGTGTGCCAATTAGGGCTTGCAATTTACCGTTAAGTTTCGATAACCGATAAACGTTTATCCCTCCCATTACCGGTAATTTACCGGTAAAAGAAAAAGTAGACTACGTTTTACTACAAGCGAGTCCTACCTAGTCTGAAACTAAAATAATTAAAAATATTTGAGGTTTTGCTGAAATATATTTATTTAATGATGTGTATTCAAACAAAATAGTCCAAAGTGTTGACATTGCATGCTTGGTTGACCAAAGATGATCTTATGGAATACATATATAATATGTGTAGTATATAAGTTAAAATGAAATTATTAAAAAAAAATCTCTGAGCCGTTTTTTATTTTAAACCTGGAGCCGGAGTCGTCTTTTTTACACGACTTCACAGCCCTGGTGAATGCATAAGATCCTAAATTAGCATCCTAAATTTTATAAATATTTTTCCCTAGGTGAAAACGATCGTTTTACCGGTATACTGATAATATAGAAACCGGTTTACC
The DNA here is from genome assembly GCA_031772345.1 of Himalopsyche anomala. Taxonomy (NCBI): domain Eukaryota; kingdom Metazoa; phylum Arthropoda; class Insecta; order Trichoptera; family Rhyacophilidae; genus Himalopsyche; species Himalopsyche anomala. The sequence goes on along the minus strand of CM062837.1, from coordinate 15,840,163 downwards.
GATAATAGCCCTAGTGGTGTTATGCCAAGCTTCCGGTAGAAATAAGCTTAAATAGTTGACATCTTAAGTGAATCAAAAACTACTACGAAAGTTACATTTTTATCGATTTAATACTAAAAAAAATAGCGCATCACACCAAAGATTCCATGCATATTTAACAGAAAATAAAAACAAATTTCGAGAATTGGGATAAAATATCTACCCCAGCGGACATATTATATTTTTGGCGCTTCTTCAAAAATTTTATTTGAGATGAGTATACTATAAGTGTGGAGAAAAACGAATATTTGGTAAACAAACATAAATTATTTTATAACGCCAATTAATGTTTCTAGGAATAGGCAACATGTGTGTTTTTCTGGAAGTGCCATGGACGTTAATTAAGTTTTTTTCATTTGGGGCAAAAGTTGACCAGTTTCTTTATTTTGTCCACATATTGAGCAACATAATACTGCAATATAAATTAATGAATAAATAAAAAATACATTTTTTTTGTATTCGTTGATTATAAAGTTGAAATTATTTTTTAATTTAGAATTTAAATCCTTTAAATTTTGTATAATACATTTGCACAAGTTTTGTCACTAATCGGCATCTTCAGGCGTTTAAGTGCATGGATGGACTTGAACTGACGTTTAGTAAATAAGTGTGTCGTGTTTATATAATAATTAAATGTATCACTAAGATAAAAGCTATTGATGGCGACATGGATTAACTTTACTAATAATTTGATTTTACAAATAGTCTTTATAGGTTTTTGAAATTAAATGTGTATAAATGTCCTATAAATAAATTGAGTTTTTTACACGGGTGTTTGTTATACATGTTGATATATTTTGGTACATTAACATTAATTTATGCAAACTATGTTTTTCTTTTAAATCCGTAAATGTGTATGTATTTAAATTTCAGGGTGTGTTGTTAATTGACCCACTGATAATCCTCCCCTAATTTAAAATATAATAATTATTTAATGTAGAATATTAAATTTTGTTGGTTATTATTTATTATTTTGGTTTTTTCATAGCGGTGTAAAAATCGATATCCTCCGTTAAAAATTGTGTTTTTTAAATAATAATTCTTTGAAAAAATGTAAGGTTCTACGATGAGACTTTTCTCTATTTATTAAATAATTATACGTTGATCGATACATCGAAAATATCTCCAGTATTAATTTCTTTGTTCAAAACCATTGGCTGTGGATTTTACATGAAACAAAAGTAAAATAGTAGAAGTAACATAAATAATATTATACATACATTTATCAATTTATATTCGGAGCCTGATATTTTTTTTATTTAAAGATTTTAAATTTATTGCCAAAGTGAAGCGAAGAAGTAGTGTTGCCAGTCTTCGTTGCAAATTCCTTATTCCATACACAATTTGTATTGCGATGAACTCCAAGCAAGGAGTCATCTGCATCAAGCAGTGAGTAAAAGTATATTACAACGAAATGTAAAAATATAACATCCTCATTTTTTAAATTATGTTCCGGTTTATTTTGCTGACCTTAGATCTGATATTTAAAATACTTCCCCGAATCAATTTTTGTGATGGTAATCATAGAAGTTCCGCGAAAATTCTCTGGCAACACTCCGTTTATGAAAAATGTTGACACGATTTGTTGCCAACTTTTCCAGTCTTTGCTGCGCCAGATTTATGATATTAAATAATTCTGCAAAAAAAAATGATTAATTACTAAGCTATATGACGGGTTTCCAATCTTAATAAAAAACTAAATCATTTTCATAAAAAACCTTCAATATGGTATCTTTATTTGAAACAGCATGTATTGACTCAATATTCGTTAGGAAGTAAAAGCCACGTAATTCAGTCATCTCTCGATTTGATTGGAACATAAGTTACACCAAATATCGTGCTAATGGAAGTTTCTAGATAGGTTCCATAAAATAAAACCTTACATAAATCTAAATGAAATCACTAAAATATTGAATATATCTTTCCAAATCAATTCAAATGTACTCTTGAACGTTACAAACATTTCGATTCGAAACTCAGGATACATTACAGATGTGGTGTCAGTGTGGGTCAAGTATTATACAAAAAATAAGATGATCCACGTTTGTTCAAACTATACGAATGATGTGTTGTAACTTGTAAGCTGGCATACGTGAAATCACCCAAATCGTGGGGTGAGTTTATAACATTTTTATTTCTTGAATTGAAGAGTGTAAAATCAAAAATGTGTACTTACTTTTTGTCAGCAGCGTCTTTCCCCTCATTATATAAAGTTATTTTTTCAATCGTCATTAATTTCACCAATAAACAGTTTCTGCCAAAAAAAATATGATATCCAGTTTCGTTTTCAAACAAAAATGACAAACTATTAGCGAAGGCAATTGGGCAGAAAGCCCGAAAATATTCCACGGTTGCAAATAGCGAGGGAATAGTTTGCGAACACATTATTTATATTTTAACTGCTGTCGTATTTTTAGTAGGAATAAGTTAATCGAATAGCATTCTGTTACCAGTTGAATAATTATATGATTAACAAATATAAAGCAACCCTTATTATTCTACAAACCCGTTCGCTGCCAGTAAACATAAATAAGTACGTCGTGGACTCTCGATAATCACGCGCGACAGTATAATATGCCGCACTTTTTTCGGGATTCCAGAAAACCATTTTTTTAATAGTAAATACAATAATAAAAAAACACCATACCGAGTAGGACGTTAGCTCTATAAAAGTATTCGCGAACCTCTTTACTGTCACGGAAACTACGAGCGACTTGTTTATGAAAATGAAACTGTTTTGATAGCAACTTATTAGATATTGGCACTTAATTAAGTAAACTATTAAACCGAACTTATGCTTGTGTCGAACACTTCAAATAAACACCTTGGTGCTCGCAAGTCCAGCTTAGGAGTTCTTCTAAGTAAATTCCAAGTACAGGTGGACCTCTACTTTCGCACAATTCGCTATATCGCACAAATGAAAGTGAGGAAGAACTAGAAAAAATCATCAAGACTTTAACAATAAAAAATATGATCGAAGCTTTAATTCATCTCAATACATTTTTAAAATATTATGGAAGAATGTGATCCCAATGGAGAACGCATATCTCAAGTGCGTAGGGCTATCCATAAAAGCACTGCACGTTACAGAACTCTATGAAGAAAAGAAAAAAGGGTAAAATACAACTAACTCTTGAAAGGTTATTAAATTATTATTTTTTATCAAATACACAAGTAAATTTTGATAAATAATTTTTTTAAAGTACAATTTTTGGTGTTTTTTTACATCACTCTACTTTCAAAAATTTAACATTCGCACACATTTTCATGAACCAATTGTGTGCGAAAGTGGAAGTCCGCCTGTATGCACGGTAAAGGGTACGTGGAAGGGCCAAAAAGTGAAAACCTTTGATTGGTACATTTATTTTATTATCACAAGTTTTTGCCGTAGATTGGAATGACTCCATTTCGCAGAATGTATTGCATTAAACATACAAGATTTGCAAAAATAAACTTTAAAAAGACACGTCGATCGTTTAGGAATAGGTTTTCTAATATATCTACATAAATATAAACTAAGCAAAGATGCATTTTTTTTTATTTGAGAATCATATTAAAAAAAAAAACAATACGATTTCAAGTCGAGATCAAGGACCTTCAACAAATACTGATTCGTTATAATCGACAGGTACACAAAAATAAATCAGGTAACAGCATAAACCTTTATACATAAAAAATCAGTCAAACTGCAAACAGCTGTAAAAGCCACTAGACATTTTTTTTTAATATTCGATAAAAACACATCGTATAATATCTTAGGGCTTAATTTTTTTTTCTAAAAATGTGAACATAGTGGTGTATCGCTGACTTAAAGTGTAAATGCCCTAACTCCAATTTAACCGAAAATAAGATAATCACACCAGAAAGGTTTCTGTGTTAATTTAAGTCTTCATTCATACTGTTGTTTTTCCACCCATTAAATACTATATTTTTTTAGATATCAGTTTCACACCGTAAGAGGCTGACGCATTTCGACCAATAGTGTTACTTGATTGTGTATGATTATTCCATTTCAAGCAAAATCACATTAAATCATTTCACAAAAAACCTCAAGAAGATATGCTGTCTCCGACATACTGCAATCAGAAACAGCTAATTTTGGTATAGGAACCACCATATTAACATTAGTCTGTTAACAAACAGGCTCTCTTGAATTTATACGGTTTTTATGTTCTTCCAGTAAAATTCAATTGAAGATAGTTAGCAGATTTACATTGTAAGACAGCGATATGCATTGTACTAAATACGAGAAAAGACATAAATGTATAAGGAAAACATAATCTCATTGAAACACGTACAATAAAGCAATGGGCCATGTGAATTATTTATCAAATTAAAATGGCATTTGAAGAATGTAACGTATTTTTTTAAAATCTATATATGTTTTATTTATTTGGTATAATTGCATGGCAGTCTAAAAAAAAGCACTAGAAAATGAAGAACAATAATAGACTGACATCAGACTTTAATAACGTGTGGGTGCAACACATACAGTAACAGGTTCTGTCACATGGGTAAGCGATTGAACCTCAGCAGCATGACATCAATCGTTCTTTGGTATCTTCTGCAGTAAATTGACAGCGTAGCCCTCCCCTTGCAAAAACAGCCTGAACGCCTCGGAAACCTTGCCGGGCTGCTCTTCTAGAACCATTCCGCAATCTGATATCTTCATCCACGTCGAGTTGGCTGGGTCAAGGCGGCTATTGAGAGTTACAGTATCTTCAACGTGGGGACTCAAAGATCCTGTAATATTCATAACAGGCATTTTCAGTCCGGGGTACGGTGTGTCACTCGTTCTTCTTCCCGGTGGTTCAGTTTCCGAACGAGCTATGTTCAAATCGGTACGATACACATAAGAATCAATGAACAATGCCAAGTTCAAAGGATTAATATGATTTGCGAAATAAGAATTGTAGACTTGCACGAGATCATGGTTGCGCTCTTCGGTTCCCCTACCGAAGTGGTGCCACATTAAATAATCAAGGACGCCTTGGGTCATACCTTTGGAGCGCAAATGTCTAGAGTTCATTTTTTGATATCCCCATTCGATCCATCCTGCTGCTGTAGAAACGCAGTTGATCAAGCAAAGCATCTCGACCTTTGAGGGATGTGCTAGTGCAAAGCGGGACAGAATGTTTGAACCAGCTCCCACACCGAAACCGATGAAAGACTTGATGTTGAAATGTCCTAGCACAAAATGCATTTGGTCAGATAGCTCGTCCATGCTTGGATAAGTGTAGTTATCGGGAAGATCCGCAGCGCCGTATTCTTGACCTGGAGCGTTCACGTGATAAACGCAGAAGTTTTCGAGCAGGGCTCGCATATCGATGTAATTGAAGAAAGCCTGAAAACTCGATACCCAATTGAGACCCAGATCATGATACGTTATAATTGCTGGTCTGGATCGTAGACCTTGGACTGCTACTAGAATTTCTCCTTTGTCTGTTTGGATGCGTTCTTCTCTGACAGGATTGTTGGGAACTCCGCCGACAGTTCTCGATGAAGGAATGTGCAGCTGGATCCCTTTCAAATCCACATCGTCCATACCGTCGGTAGTCATCTTGCTTAGAAGAGCATACTGCTCAGCGTCTTGGTCAGGCATTCTTAGTTTAAGGGAATGATTTGACTCAACAAAGCTCTTCAGATACCACGAATCTAAGGAAAAATAAATATATTAGTAAACATTAATGTATTAGAAAAAAAAATCTACACAGTCTGCGGTCGAGTAGTCAACGTCATTGTTTTCGATTGTGGAACTCGTGGGTTCGAATTCCGGTACGGACCGATTTTTTTCAATCGATTTCTATTCTAAGGCATGTATGCCTGTTATTTCTAAAATTACCTTCCACCACCTATCCCAATCCAAAGATTGGGCGTAGTGAGGGCGATTAGTTAACCACTAGTCTCGTTCTAACCATATTCTTCTATCCTTACTATTTTCGAAAAAAGAGAGGTTTAACAACTAAGTAACAAGTAGTTCTCGTAGAAAAAACACCCATTGAGATAAAATCGATTAGGAATCCATCTGCTCTACATTGGCAGCAAATTACGGTGGACGTTTGTGTGCACATTTTTTTTTTGTAAATTGAAAAATCCCTTTTATTCTTTTGTTTTTGAAATAATTTTTAATTTGTACCGTATTTTTTTAAGGAATTGTAAATTTTATTTTAGTCAATATTTATTTATTCTGAAAATTATGTAAACTTATATTATCAACAAATAAATACGTTTTAAGCCGTTTTTAAAATATATATAGATCGGTGTTTATCAACAATATATAAAAAAAAAAACGTTGGAGAGAACAATCGAACATGAGAAATACTTTGCACTCGAGATAAAACGTCAATCAATACTTTGATTGCATGGAATTATCCGTCGGACAAATTCACAAGATAAGCCTGTGTTCGAACCTGACACTCTATTCTAGATTTTTCTTTTAACACAGATAAGTTTTATGAACGCTGTACATTTCTATAACATAATTAGTAAATGAAGTTTCCAACGCCCCTTTCTCTTCGCTTCTAACGTCAACGTAACTGGTTACGTAAAACTCGACAGCGTGAACAAACAAAATTTTGACAGTTGAACTATTTTTATCGGTGTTATCACATTGATAAACAATTTACATACACCGTTTATAAGATATTTTTAAATAACACTGATAAAAAAGAAAAATTATGATTTCCGGTTTACAAGGTGACGTAAAAATGTGTAGTGAAAATTATGTACCGAAATCACTGCTCTCAACGACCGTTAAAATTGCCAGCCGGAAACTTGACGTATCAATGCCAAAACTGTTTACACAATTAGTGCATTATTAAAACCGCTACGCGTTATATTATTGGATCTTTATTATAGGTTAACAAAACATTCGCTATCAGAGACACACCGCGCGCTAGTCCACCATTGCACCGGCGAAAAACATCGCGCATGCGCCTTCGGAAGAATACGTAACGCGGCTTCGTGAGCTTTTTTTACAACATAAAAACGATATTGTTTAAATAAATTAATGTTTATTATCATCAGACATACCGAAGTCAGTCACAAAATGCACAAACCGGAACGTACCGCTTCAACAATCACAATTCACAATAAAATTACATACCTAGGGCTTATGACGGGTCGTGACGTCACGGTGGTCGCCTGTCTCACTCTGCGGCTGGTGTTGTCTTGTTCGCTCGTGGCACGCTACACACACTACGGTATGTTGTGTTTGGACAGGTCCACTTTCAGGTGACATAAGGCCTGGCTAATTACAAATATCGGTCAACAAAACAACAGCATACAAATATTACAAACAAGTTCTTCGTTATCAACATAAAAACTAACCTAAATTCACTGACAAACCGATATTCTTGTATGCTAATATGCTGTTTTTTGTCAGATGCACATGCCAAGCATGATTAATCCGTCGACCTAGCGGAATCAATAACAAACTTTCTCCATCAATCAATTTGCAATTTGCGTATCTTATATATACACATATTTCAAACTAAGTGTAATGTAAAGAATTCGGTAAAATTCTAACATTTTTTATTATTACTTGAACAAAGATTTCGTTTTCGTAGCCTAGCATACATTGTCACACTCGTTAGCTCTGAGTCAAACTACCAATAATCTGTTTACACATTGACTGCAATCGGTTGGTGGATTTTTATACAAAGTCCTGGATGTCTTAAATCCATCACACCTAGCTTCCTATTCGATTATAAACACACATGGATGAAAGAATAAAAGGACAGCTATTTTTTACCGATAAAATCCTTATTTCATTAGGTGGTAGATACCTAGCAAAAGACTAACAGAAATCAGTCAATTTATCGATTTTTTCCACGAAGAGTCAATATTCTGCACATCAGAATTGGACATGGCTTACGAAAAAACAAAATACGTAGAATCAAATAATACATAGGTAGGTGCCTATTATAACAACGATTTTATAAGTATTGCAATGTCGTTATGTTCTGGTAGTAATAATAAATAAAAGGTAAACTGATATATTAAGAGAGCTCGTTATGAAGTCGACAATTCACGACTTTAGTAGTACAGAAAGGGTGGAAGCTTAACTACTAACTATTGAGGAGGTACCTATCAAAAGCAATGGCTGGAAATTCGACGACCCTCATCTCTATGTACTGTAGATATACGAATAGTAATAATAATATGGTAAGTTTGGACCTGACAGCTCAGTGTGCCGGTTTGAATATAGAATGTTGATATATTTATATGAAACGGCAGGGAGGATAGCAGGGCGAAGAGAGAAGAGGGAAAAGTAAAGGGGACACGTCACCAGTCCTTGAACTCCATTCTATTGAAGGAGCATGCGGCCCAAGAATGTTCACGCACGTACACACAAACACAATGACCAAACTAACACCGATAAACTTTATCGTGGTCACTACAATATAATTGTACGATTATCAATGTTGACGTTGTTATGTGTGTGCGGAAAACATAAAATAATGACAAACAATACGGCGTAGCAGTTTGTATATTTATTTGCATTGATAAATGTCATATATCAATTCAACTTGTCGAAAGGTTTGCCAGATAAATGATTTATTTAACATAAATGTATATACAACAAGTGGGATGACAAAGTTATCAAATTTAATTATACATTAATTTAATGAAAGTATTTATTGAGTTTAGTTCCAAGAATTGTGTAAAGTTGATAGTAAAATCCATAACAGGGTATCGTTAACTAAACAATCAACAAAACAGTACAACATGGAATGATTCAAATTACAACGGAAGAAAGATAGATAGAGATACCAATAAGTAGGAGTATGTATGCATTGTCAACTTTGCAGTACATAAAGTTCGAAACATACCGTGTAATGTCAGAATATCGTTTTCAAATGTCAAAGTGGGATATTCAATAGTATTCAGTGATGGTACTCGTCGCTAAAGGCTTGGTTCCTCGAATATTATTCTATCTAAGCGTATATATATGTGAATCAAATTTTTGACACAATTTATCGTTATAACGAAATGAACATATTGCCTTAATTAAGGTGACCAGACGTCCTTCTTTTGGAAACCTTGTCCTCCTTTGTCCACCTCTAGGGAAAATTGTCATCCTTTAATCTAATTCGGTAAATGGGAAAATTACACGTTTCACATAAGGCGAGAGTGTTGTCACTGTTGTCAGTATGAAACGATAGATTGAAAAGTATACACTATCTGAAAGTACACGTAATCGACCATTTATTAAAGAAATACAGTGGAAAGAAGATGTAATTGATAAGAAATGGATGATTATTAACTGTTGAAATATCGAAATATTCCCCATGACAATATAAAAAACTTGATTGAAATAGCATTGTGTTTGCCAGGTTCAAACAACAACGTAGAACGAACATTTTTTATTTGCAATGATCACTGGACAAATGAAAAATCCAGACTAGCGGTTGAAACATTGGCAGGAATGATTAAATGTATTATAAATCTGGATTACAAATCGTACCTGAATTTGTTGACAAAAATGAAGATTTACTAAAAAAAAACAAAGAAACGATGAATATTTTTGAGTTGAGTTAGTTACATCAAGTAACTAAGTAAAATTTCAGTAGTTTTTGAACTTCGAACGGTTTTTTGGTAAAGTAACATCATTAACATTGTAATAAATCGGCGATATGATCAATAAAGAATGTTACTAAACGATGTTTTTAATATCCATTTTGACCAAACTGTCCTCCTTTGACATTTTCAAAACCTGGTCACCTTACTTTAGAGCTCTGAGATATGTATTTTGCGTATTGAATAAATAGTATTTCAGTGAAATCGATAAAATATATAACTATTTCCTTGGCGTTCATATTTTCCAATATTGCTTAAATGTAAAACTTATTGCAACAAAATAAAATCAAATGATAAATACAATAAAATTTCAATCTTTCCTCCACACTGTCGATATGATAATAATTCCTCTCACTTAATCATTGCGGTCGAGAAAGATCAACGAATTCTGTATCAATATTGTGTGGGTTGGTAAACTAATATTAGGCTTACAGTTTACACTCAGACTGTAGCGCGGAAGCCCAGAGCGCTAGTATCTACATCGATTGACACATGTAGTTATAAATATAAAATAACTAATATATGATAAAATTACTCACGTAATCTCAAAAACGTGACCGTAGCATTATCGAAGAATGTTCACGCACACATAGCTATGTCAATGTAGAACACTGCTGCAGCAGTAAAAAACTTTAAATCCCGCGCATGCGCAAACACAAAAAATAAACACACCTTTGTAAGTAGAGCATTTTCCAAAATACATACCTACACGAAAATGCATATATCTATAGAAAGAGTGTCGGTACCATTATTTTTTTACCATAAACGTGAATTTGTTTTTACTTTTGGCATTAAATTACTTACTATTTGATGAACTGAACTAGGTATTCCAAGGTTAAAATCACAATGCATGCATACATTTTTAGGTACAGAGTATACACATATGTTTTATACTGCAAGATAAGTATGTAAATATTGTGAGTTTAACGATAGACAGTCGAGTCGAAATTTGATTTTGTTAGGTTTTGCATGTTAGTATTGCATAACATTTAAATGGATAAAAACATCAAGAACATCCATGCATTTTAATACAAACGATTCGTTCAATCAAAAAAACATTGTAAGCAACAGCTGTTTGTTCCAAGATTAGAATCCTTGATTCCGAAATGGCATTGGGATGAAAACCTTGCGGCGTTAACATTCGGCCACGGAGATCGGATATAATTATTTACGACGTAGGCTGCTAATCTTCTTAAACATTTTTGACGGCTCACAACTGTCAAATTATCGAACATGATATTCAAATGGCACTTTATAGCAAGCTACTTTTATTTCATATTCTGTTAAAACATCGGTAGTTGAGTATCGTTGCTATGGATGATCATCGGTAGCCTTCCACGACGGGGGATCCACTCAGAAAAGAAACAGGCAAAATATGCGATTATATGCAATATTTGAAATAACAGACGATTGTTACTTAATACACTTATATTATGTAACAATATGCAATTTACCGTAAACTTATCAATTTAAACGGCTATTAATGTACTACTGTGGATACTGAAGCTGTCGCAGATAATGTACATATATGTATGTCTGAAATTGCAGTTATGTACTAATTTGATCTGAGAATATTGTTTTATCTAAAATTAACAAGGGGCTCGCCGGCCTCAGTAAAATTTAATAAGGGGCTCGCTCGAGCCCCTCCGAGCCCACCCCTGCAGCCAAGCATGCAATGTCAACACTATGGACTATTGTGGTTTGAATACACACCATTCATTTTTTATTTTTTTTAATGTTTCAATCCGCTCATTTTTCACGACTCCGACTCCGACTCCACAGCCCTGCTCTCGAGGCATCCGCAAGTATGTTTTGAGACGCAAAAACTTTAATTATGTGTATTAAGATCAGTTTTTGATATTCATGTGGATGTGGCTATATCTGTGCCAATAACTAACTAAAAGTTTGCAATTACAGTGGAACCTCTCATAACGATTAATTCGCGTAACGAGCAAAACAGATTGTGGAAAAAAATGCTCCCTTAACGAGCGACATTTCGCATAACGAGTGACGCAGAAAGAGAAAGTCCCATCTTCACGTTAATCAACTGTGAGTGTCCACTCTAATACCATGGGACTGGGTGGATGACAACGATATTGATGAGCTTGTAGAAGAGCACAGTCAAGAGCTGACCACCTAAGAGCTTATGGAGTTACATTGTTTTTCATAGCAAGAAGTTATGGATGAGAGTTAGTGGGGAAGGAGGAAGTAGCAGATCAACAATCTTCTGGCGCAATAAGAGAAATGCTAAAAGCATGGGAAACTGTTGCATCGTACATTGAAAAACATCACCCTAATAAGGAGGTGGCTATGCGTTTTACAAATGTATTCAATGACAATGCTGTGTCACATTTTGACAAAATTTTGAAGCGTCGGCAAACACGAATTTCTCTAGACAGCTTTCTAGTAAAAAAGAAATAATTATTTGTCATAAATTCATACTAATATACTAGTCGATTTTTTTATTGTTTTTTTGCAAATCGAAATCACATTCCAGGTTGTTTACGTTTACAATTTATAAGTACGTAATTTTATTATAATAAACGCTAAAAATATAAAAAATGATTTTATTTTCGGTATGGAACGCATTATTGTATTTTACATTGTTTTATATGGGAAAAATTGTTTCGCATAACGAGTAAGACTCTGGAACGAATTAAACTTGTTATGAGAGATTCCGCTGTAATTAGCAACTAATGAAATATTATTTCGTCATAACAATAATTGCGAAGAGATTTGTAAGAAGGGCCATAGAACATTTTTTTTCTAATGCTCAGCAGCATATGTACTTACTTCGTATATAGGGCTTATCACGAGTGCCAGATTTTACCGGGACTGTCCCGGTTTTGACCTCACGTCGAGGTTTCTAGGTCACGTCATAATTTTGTCCCAGTTTGAAATCTTCACCTACATTTATTTATTCCCGTTCTGTGTATATAGCACATATTATAATCTATCTAAAAAGGTTTGTAGTTTTATCACAATCGATTTGATGCATCAAGGAAAATCGGCTGATGAAAAAAAACGTCATAAAAATTAGTTAGCTTGTTCTGTACATTTTAAAATAATATTCACAATAGTTTTAATATGTACCTAGAAATTTCATAAAACGAGATAATACATCTCGAATCTTAAGAAATTTCAGTATTAAAGGGTATCAAAAAGAAGTACCTTTTGCATACCGTTCCAAATAATAACATTGTTTAATACATATTTTCGATGGATTTGGCATTAACTTTGTGGAAGTTTATTTTTAATATGAAACAAAATTTGATAACTTATCGCCGAAATAGCTATCAACCAGGGCTGTGTAGTCGCGTGAAAAAAAGACGTCTCCGACTCCAGCTTTAAAATAATTAACGACTCCGACTCCGAGGAAATTTTTCAATAATTTCATTTTATAATTTAAGATTTCGACTGAAGGTGCTTGGTGGAATTTCAATATTAAATTTGAATCGTTCAAACTATGTACATTCTCACAGATTTTGTCACTAACGACCCCGGTTTCGCCTTTCGGCATCTTCAGGCGTTCAAGTGCGCGGATGAACTTGAACTGACAGTTCTGAACTGACTGTGATTCAATAATTTCATTTTAACTTGTATATATGTATACCATCAGATCATCTTTAGTCAGCCAAGCATGAAATGTTAACACTTTTGACTATTTTGTTTAAATGCACATCATTAAATATATTTTTTCAAAAAAAATCGAACCGCTCATTTTTCACGACTCCGACTCCGACTCCACAGCCCTGCTATCAACTATATAAGTACATATAAAGGAATATTTTTAGAACTAAAATACCTTATTTTTTTATCTTATTACAATCGAGTTCTACTTATTACAAGTAAATTGTCAACTCAATCAACGAAATTATATGTTCATTTTTTTTTTTTCATTCACTTCACAGATGAATATTATTTCATGAAATATAACCGCCCTTGCATATACAAGGCGTGCATTAATCCAATGCCACATTGATCGGCCGCCAATGTATATAATAGATAGTTATTGGATAGCATTATGCATAAATATAGATATATACATTAAGACAAGGGTGTCCAACAACGTTCCCTCTAATTTTTCTACTGTGTGTGCGTACCATCAACTTCCGTGAGTAGTAAATTTTCAGCAAAATATACAAATTTGGTGAAACAATCTTTTTTTACAATATTTCTATGTGCAGCCTTGTGCGGCGATGGAAAAATGTGTGCGGGCACATTTTGGGAGGGTCCTTAGCCGGAACATTGGTGTCCAACCTTTTTTGTCCTGGGATCGACTTTTCAATCTAAAGTTTTATCGCGATCGACTTCTGACATGATTATAAGATTTTTTTTTAGAGTTTTCTCCCTTTTTCGAACTTAGAAATGTTTATTTTAAATGCGAAATACATATAATTAGATAGGTATGTACTTCCAAAATAATTCAATTTTAGTATTTTTGTATATTTTATATTTAAATTATATATTTTTTCAAAATTCACGGAAGCTTTCGGGATCGACCAAATTTTGCTTTGGGATCGGCCGGTCGATCGCGATATACTGGTTGGACACCCATGCATTTAGACATTATGAAAATATTATTTAGATAGCCGGATTTTGATTTTTTTATACCTTCTGTTACAAAGACAAAGCATTTCCATCATTGACGCATTGTTGCAAATTGCACCGAGCTGATAGCAGCCGGGGCTTGACTCCAACGGATGTCTCTACAAGCTGGGAAATTTCGCTTCGTTTAGAATAAATTTTGAAACCTCTCGAGAATGTTTATCCCACGCAATGATATGAACGAATTTGTAAATAAGAAACGTGCCGACACGTCTGACTATTCTCGGATCCTGCACACGTAATTTAAAATCCATTGTGCCAGACAAAAGACAAATTTCCGTGACTGGAGACACAAATAAATGGCATACAAAAGAAAACAAAAGTTCACTCTTCTATCGAGTGCTGTTCATACCTTCATGTACAATATTAGATTCGTGGCATAGGTACAATAGAGATAAAACAACCAGGCACTTGGTATTTAACCAGGGCTGTGGAGTCGGGGAAATAGAAACAATGCTGGCTTACTACCGAGAAGGACATAATTATTTCAATCAATGAATTAATTAACTCAATAAATGTATATTAAAAAAATAAAAATAATAAAACATTTTTAGTACTTTTTCCATATAAAATTTATTGAATCAGGACCAGTTTCGCTCATCGTGAGCATTGTCAACTGATAAGAAATACAATGAAACAGTGATATTTATACAACAATTGGTATAACAACTAAGCAAATAAATTGTAGCAAAATATAAGAAAAATAAAATATAAATAAAAAGTTGAAGTCCTCTTATTCGTGCACTCGTTATGATTTAAATTAAATTGAAGATTTTTTTAAATATTTGGCATTACAGCTAATGCCAATGCGCCAAATATTTTAATGTTGAAAGATCATACGATAAAAACTCGATGAGAAATTATCGTAAGTCACTCGAGATAAACTCGAGGTAAATTGACTCCACAACACCCATGATTAGATCTCAAATTTTAAATTGAAAATATTTTTTTAATTTGACTTGGACCTTACCGGGAATCGAACCCAGACTCACCTGGTCGGCAGAGCAAGCTCTAACCATCTAGACAACAGCGGGCATAGTAGTTGTAAATAATATTTTATATTTATATTAACAAACTGATTATATAATGCAATAATAACTGTCACAGGTGTTGACTTGAGTTTCTGTAAATACAAAGTCGATGCAATGTAAAACAAAATATCCTTAATTTTCAAATTGCCAAAATCGGAGTTGAAGTCGTTTGGTTTTAAGCCGATTTCGCAGTTCTTGTATATTTGAGGCATCCAGTATCAAACACGACCAAGTCAGTTTCACTATCATTTTCAGGAGATCCGAAAGTTTGTTTGACTACTTTTTAACAGAATTTGAATGGGAATTATCTACGACACCAATGGCCAACTTATTAAACGGCAGTTCTGTGATCTGATTAGCCCTCATTGATTTGCCCAGTATGATAACGAGATGCTTTTGACTTGGCCACTTTTGATAATGACATAATTATTTAAAGTTGATGTTCATACACTTGAAGTGTGCTTTTGTAACTGAAACATACATATCGACTGTGGAAAGGAAATAGGACGTAACCCACAGATATAAAATTTTACAGGAGACGCTAAAAACGTGTTTTGATGATTTTGTGACATATACAAATTATAAATTATACACAACCTTGAAGTGCGCGGAGACTTCTCAACTGGTGTTTATTAACATAATCTAACATCAATTAAAGAAGTCGTCTAGGAAAAACCTTTATTTCAGTCTTTTTTCTTGGTTTTAATTTTTTTCAAGGTCATCTTTTTCAAACTTAATTAAAAGCTAAATTTAGATACTAATTCGACATTTGCAGCTTGCATCCTTTTGATAGAACGTGTATCAAGTTTGATACATTGTGATTATTGAAAAAATTGTGGGTTACGTCTTTTTTCCTTTCCACAGTCGATATATTGAATTGGAGATAGCAAATACCCTATCGGACTTGGCCTTGTTTCACACTGGACTCCTCATTTAATAAAATTAATCACTCGAGACCAACTCCATGTCAACCAGCATATAAACCGGAATCTCCTATTTTCTTTTGACAAAATAACTAGTATTGCCATGCTAAAGAGGTATAACTGCAAATCAAATCTTAATTAGAGTAAAAACGAAAATCTTAAATGTAATGAAAGCTGTAGAAAAATGTATTAGGAACGATTAAAAACGATGACACAGAGTACTCAAAATATTAACTGCGGAGCTTGAATTATTTTTTAATAGTTTTTCAACTTGAATGGACATTATATTTTGTTGAACACGTTCGTAATCACGATTAACATTGTTAAACTCTGCGATGACGAGTCTGTTCATTTATGGAACAGGTAATAATTCAGAATAGACTAGGTATACGCTACAATTTACAAGTCACGAATTCATGTTCTTATAAGTCTCAATGTGTATGTTGAATATCCAATATGTACCTTCATTTATGAACATGTATTAATAGTGGATATATACGTGGATGATGCTGACAAACGTCAAACTTGCCAGCATATATCGAATGCAAAAACGAAATGTAAAACTGTGTTTTTTTTTTTTTGATATCAAATTTATGGAGCTTCAAGTAAGTACCAGGACGCACCAAGGTTCTTCCAGTCTCCTTCATCGATAAAGATTTTGAAAAATTGTAAATTGCATCCCCTTACCGTCGTTTGCAGACGGAAGGGCGCGATCACTACAGAGATAAGAAGTTCACGGGAACTCCATATGCACTATTTTGCAAATCACATTCCATATCCTTCCTCCATACTATATCCGTACATGTACACACACATGCGCATACATACATACACACATACAGTATACAAATTGTTTTTAAACAAAGAGAGTCATTTTCGTGATGCTAAGTTCGTTCTAAAATTGACAATTTTAGACGACATAAGATCTAAAAAAAGACAACGTTATGCAATGAATTATGATATATTTTCAGTACACAGACATTAGTATTGATATGCTACTAGTAGTATGTGTTGTAATTTTATATAGTCGGCATTCATGCATACAGTCATTGTAGTAGTGAAATTGTATGTTAAGCAGTAAGCACGTACAATTTATATAATGTTACCAGCCTTTTGAACCAAAGAGCTTATCTCGTTTACAAATGACGTGACCGTCTTGCCAGTCGTTTGTTATTCTTTTTTTTATCTCGAATAATTATTTATAGATGGTGGCTTACATTTTATCATGTCGGTTCATTTTTATTTTTTTCATCTATAAATGGTCATACGTCAATGGACAACTTTTCACCAAATTAAGCAAGCCCGACGTGGCATATACCAATAATATTAGAAGTGATTATTTAATCCAGGTCTGGCCAACCCAAATTGCACACTGGGCCGCATCGATGACCAAAATGTTTTCCAAGGGCCGCACATACATGCATACGTGAGAACTTTTTAGTTTTTCATACATTTTTAATACGCGTCAATTTCTGGAACCAATTTATCGCGTGAACAAAGATTGGGTCTATCAGTAAAAAAATTCCAAAAAAAAAAATTCTTGCCCTTTGATAATTCCTTAAAGGAATACTACCCCACCAAATTTCTTTTAGGAATGTTATCATTTCACTCTCTTGAAGCTCGAAGATCGTTTTCAAGCTTAAAACATTTTTCTCTTCTCCTTCGTGGCCGAGTTAATAATCCTGAAATTTTCATGACTATTAATTTACATGCTCCCAATTTATTCTTACGTGGGCGAAACTGTAAGCAAAAACTTATACCTCGCTTAGGAGGTATGAGTCAACAGTTCCTAGGGCCGTTCGATTGATCAACTCATTGCCTAGAGAAGTGGACATTTTTAGTGATAGTATTTGTGAACTGTTTGTTAAATTTTACTATTTTATTTCTTGATTTTGTGTGTTGATTTTGATGTATTTTGTAGTTTTATTTTATATTTTGTCTCTTTATATTTGTCAAGTACATGGCGAATTGGCGTCAGCTGTTATGTCATGTACTATAATTTTTAACAATAAACAAATAAATTAATAAATAAATAACCCAATACAGAAACTGATCATAAGTTAATTTACAAAAGCTGGTTGTTATCTAGTCTCTCAGCCTCTATTTTTGTAGAGATTAATAGGAAACGACTAGTAGTGTCCATTCACCAGCGGCGTAGCCACCTAATAGCAGATCAAATTTCTAGTTAAGCCACTGCTTGATTATAACTAGTAACTGCTGCATATATAGCAGCGTCGTAGTCACCTCATAGCAGTGTCATGCAATGCATGATGGGTTCATCGAAAACAGTGCCTCAAATTTTTACATACATCGATATTACAAAATACGTGGTGGGGGGATCTTGCGTGTGGTTTGAATGAGGGCCCCAAATTTCTAGCTACGCCACTGCCATTCATATACAAATTCATTGTGCTACACATATTTGGTTGATTTTAATTTTCGGGTGGTTTGATGACTTCTGGCATAGAAGATTCATCATATATTATTTTTGTCTGCCATGTAAGGCTACCAGATTTATTTACATCAAAACCGGGACATTGTTGATACTTGCCCACAGGGCTCATTCGTGGCATTAATTTCGGTGATCGGACGAGAACCAGTGTGTAGAACATCCTATGGCTACTATATTCACCAGTGCTTCCAAAACTTTTAAACAATCTGAAAACCTGTGCGCCCTACTTTGGGAATCACTGATATGTACCATCCGAAATTACATATGACGATTTGTTTGCATGAATATATTTTTTAAATATTTTACTTGGATTATTTACACTTTTCAAAAGATTATTGACTAGTATTTGGGCTAGCTTTAAGCATACGATATTAAACGTGTTTTTGTATTTCTTTATTTTTTGAAATTTAGTAACTGCGAGGACTCTAATGATGAACTGAATAATTATAGTTTAACTAAAACCATAATTTTAGAATGTCCCGAAAGGTCTCATCGGAACGCCGGGACAAGGGACTCGAAACCGGGACGCCTGGCAGCCCTACTGCCATGTCTACCATGAAATATCCTTATAAATCAATCGAAAAATCATCCACATCCTAGGAAAGATTGCAATGTCTTTTTTGGTCGCGATTCTGATCGAAGAAATTCAGATTGAATTGTTGTCAATCATGAATACAAATTATTCCTATCTTAGGTATTTTTACTGGGTTTTCTTTTCATTATTATCATTTCAGAAATCTCTGAAATTTGTATGTACATAATCGTTGTATCATTTATTTCATCGTTAATTTATTGTAAGTGTATACAACCATACGAAAAAAGAATGTTTAAGTGTTCTGGAGACAACGTCTGCATTCAAAATACTCTTTCAGATATTTCAGTCTCATGAATGTATTTGGAAAATCGTAAATTGAGGAATGATGAAGCGAAATAAAAGTATTAACATTCATTGTTAGTAAAATTGAGTACAACATATCGTTTGACATTCCTCGGCCATTATTATTACACCTCATTTGAGATTTAAAAATCTTATTATTGATAAGGGGCCGTCAATATTATGACGTCATGTATTAGATAGCTTCGTAAGAAACGTGACGTCATAAAAACAATATATTATTTAATATTAATGCATCTCTTTTTAGAATAAAATTGATTACTTTATTTAAGATAAGCATACTATCAGAGGGTGGTATCAAAATTTCATTTAGATAAGGGGTGAACAAAGATTTTGTAGCGAAATGTGAAGAATTTAAAAACAACAAAACAACAAAACAAACTTCATATATCTTAATAAGAGAAAAAATCGATTTGACTTTATAATTTTTTGACAACTACGAAAGGAAAAAGGACGTAGCCCACAGTTTTTTCAAAACAGCTTTTTTTCGATAATGACAAATGTATCAAACTTAATACACCGTCTATCAAAAGGATGCAAGCTTCAAATGCCGAATAAGTATCTATATTCAGCTTTTAAGTTTGAAAAAGATGACCTTGTAAGTGATTAAAACCAAGAAAAAATACTGAAATAAAGGTTTTTCCTAGACAATTTCTTTAATAAATATTAGATTATGTCAATTAAACACCAGTTTAGAAGTCACCGTGCACTTTAAGGTTGTGTATAATTCATAATTGGCATATGACCCAAAATCATCAAAACACGTTTTTTGCGTCTCCTGTAAAATTTGATATGTGTGGGTAACGTCTTTTTTTCTTTCCACAGTCGATATGCACGAATCCCTTACTTAACTAATGAAGTTGAAATCGAAAGCATAGCAACATTATCAACTCTAATTTTCAACAGTAATGTCGGCAGCAAGGGTTCAGAGCTCAAACACCTAAAAAGATGAAATGTTACATTGGTACATGTGGTTTAAAAAATATTTCTTACACAAAAAGTGCTATGAAAAAGCAAACTACTAAGTTATTTTGTATTTATTAAAAATGTTATTATAAAGTCATTACATTTTGAAACTCTACGTAAACTTGTATTTCTAGATGTTATGCGCTTTGGACTATATTTTACTCTGGCGATTTGGTGAGAAACTCACATATAATTATATTTATTTAGTCTTTACTGAATGACAACAAAGTTTTTATTTTTTATGAAAAAGACGACGGATTGTTTATAACAATACTTAATAAATGAGATAATACATTGTTCTCTACAATCAAATGTGCTAATTATAAACGAAGTCCATAGATGTCGTTTCAATTCAAATTTTTTCCTCATTTAAAAAATGACAAAAGATGAAGCTACTGAAGTACGTGACAGGTCTAACCGGTTAAATAATTTACACTTAACAGATTCATTTTGCAATTAACAAAAAATAGCAGAATGATGAATAAGTTAAAACTTTTAAATACATATATATTGGTTATATAACTATATTATTGTCTAATAAATAATCCAGTCGATTTTTTTAATGTTTAGTTTTTTATTAGTGCTTGTCTATGGTAAATTTATAGTCTGTAATATTTTATTGCCGTCAGTGTGGTTGAGTGGTCAACGTTGTTGGCTTCGGTGACGGAGGTCACGGGTTCGAATCCCGGTACGGACAGTTTTATAAATTGATTTTTCAATCGATTTATGAATATGTGTTCGAAGGCATGGACGTATGTAATGTCTTGAATTCCCCCTCCCACCCGTCCTATCCTATGAACGGGGCGTATTGAGAGCGATTAGCTAACCACTAGTCCTGTCCTAGCCCTATCCTTATATTCCTACTCTCTTTGGAAAAAGAAAGGTTGAGCAACTGAGTAAGAAGCAGTTCTCGTAGAAAAACTTATGTTGAGATAAACTCCATTAGGAGTCCATATGCTCCACATTGGGAGTGGACATGGTAAAAAAAATATATTACTTAGCCATTCAAATCACAAATGTCATCATTTTTAAGCTACTTAATATTATAGTACATTGGTCACTATATTTATTCCAACACCAGAAACAGTTTCCATCAAATATCAAGTATTTTAAGCTTTTAATCAAAATAATAAAAAATCACAAACAGCGTACGAGTGCTGCCGAAATTATTCTGTACACTAATAGAACTGTTTCAAATGCAATTTCATAATAAAAAAAAACACTAGAACATTTCATTGAACTATGTAATTTTGATAAAAATAGTTTTTGCTTTTTGAAATCGGACGACATTGAAACATGATTTTCTGCCGTCTTTGAATTTGAAAATATTTACGTCATTTGAATAATAAATTGATAGTTCAAAGGAAAACGGATCTAAAAATTAAGGAGAAGAGTGCCTCCTGTGAGGATTGAACTCACGACCCCTGGTTTACGAGACCAGTGCTCTACCACTGAGCTAAAGAGGCAGATGACGTCGGCTTGAAAATTACAGTATTTCAAACAATTGAAGGTTTTGTGCTTTAAAACAGGGATTTTCAATATTTTGAATACTATTTTATGAAATTAATAATAAGCATTGTATTGAAATTAGCGCTTCATAATGAGTGTAGGTGTTGTCAGTGACGTCATAATT
Organism: Himalopsyche anomala; assembly: GCA_031772345.1. NCBI lineage: Eukaryota > Metazoa > Arthropoda > Insecta > Trichoptera > Rhyacophilidae > Himalopsyche > Himalopsyche anomala. Next base: position 15,818,034 of record CM062837.1, on the reverse strand, counting down.
CACTTATAGATTGTTAGGTTATGATCACGTTTTTAATCCAGGTAAACAAAACCGTTTATGCCCATTTTCATTTCGGTAAGATGGTTTTAATAGGTGCTATTATGTGCAACATTATTATTGAGGTAGGCAGATGTTACGTCAGTAATATGACCATTTATCGTGATGTAAAGTCTTCAAGGATGCCCTCGTGGACAAAGGGATATCCTTAAATAATAATAATAAAGAAACAACTGCAGTCTGGCGACAAACACGGAGAAAATTGGGACAGCTGTTTTGTGGACCGGCCCACCTTACCTACCTTTGATATTATTTGGTACCACAATCAAAGTGATACTATTGTCCTCGACTTTCATGTTATTCGTAACCCTAAAGTTGTAAGGGTGTGTACGTGGATGGGTTGGACAAATAACGAACTAGTTTAGCAAGTTGTCTATTTTTGCCAACCATTTGTAAGGATAGAACTTATCTGGAGACAGAAGCATATACACATTAAATTATAAATATATTATACCACCGGTCGGAAAACTTTTTGGACTCACGGACCACTTAATTCACCATTTTAATCCAGCAGACCACTTACTGGATGTGTTAAATATTACATATTAAACAAAGTTCATAAAAATATGTCAGATTTCTCTGCGGACCACCAACATTTTCTCGTGGACCACCAGTGGTCTGCGGACTATACTTTGTCGACCGCAGTCCTATGCGATAATATGCGATAATACTTAAATAATCAATTGATTGTTTCTCAATGCACTTATAATTTGTTACAATATGCAATTTACCATAAACTTATAAATCAAAATGGCTAAAAATGTACTACTGTGTATACTGAAGGTGTCGTAGATGATATATACAAGTCAGAAATTGCAGTTATATACTAATTTGATCTGAGAATATTGTTTTCTCTTAAATTAACAAGGGATTCGCCAGCCGTAGTAAAATTTAACAAGGGGATCGTGCAAGCCCCTCCGAACTCACCCCTGTGGTTAATTAACTAAAAATGCCTGTTTCATAAAAACAAGTTTCCAACAAAACGTTCTTCCATTTATTACAAAATGATTTCATTATATTGACGTACAGATAAGAATTTGACACAAAAAAAAAATCCAAATCATCTGGAAAAAGTGTGGGAGTACCGACCCCACGCACCCCCGCTCCACTACACCACTGAACATGAAAAATGGTATATTGCGAAACGACATCAATTAATGTATTAATTCAAATCCTATATTACGTTATTACATTTTTAATTCAAATTTTAATATTAGCTAGTAATTACATACATATTTTTTCAACTATTTATAAATTGAAAAAAAAAACAGGAAGATATCCGCCCCGCGTATCTATTGCCATCCCGCAAGAGCCGCCAATTGTTCTGATTGTACAAATAATGGGTAAATATGTAATAAAGGACGAATACTAAATAAAATTGTCTTGAGTTATTTCACAGATGGGTAGGGTAAATACTACACATTAAATACCGTACAACCAGTGGTGTAGTGGGGCCAGGTCGGGTCGGGTCGGCGATCTGGCACCTGAAAATAAGCCTTGCCACCTTTTTGACTTACAACTTAATTTGAACGTTATTTTTATTGATTTAATTGTTAAAACATGTGATTTTTTAACTTCGGACGGTATCAAAAAAAATAGGAAAGAAATCAATGACCGACCTGGTACATATTTATTTACCACTTCACCACTGCGTATAACGTACATCAAATGACTTTTTCTTATGCTAACTTCATTCGTTACAAACAAAAAAAACCCACTTTGACGTTTTGTATCATAAGCGGTGACCACAACACAATAAAGGATAAATTAAAAAATAATTCATATTCCAATATACGATAATAATTTATAACTAACTTCCTGCGTAACGAACTTGTGTTTAGCTACGTACATACATCAACATACATATTATACAAAATCTACACCAGTGTTTCTCAACCCGGGACCTGTTCTGGGACCGTGGCTCTTTATGAGTGTTTTTATTTTTTTGTGGCCCCCATACTTGTTTTGTACTAAATTATATTTTTGTAGGTCTTCCCATAATTTTGAATTTGAAGAAACCAGGAACCTCGAATCCGAAATCCCAAAAATTTGCGGATTTCCCAAAAAGAACACCATTTTTTTCGTTAGCTCTTCCAAGAATTTCGAATCATTAATCCCAGAAATTCAAGGATTTCCCAAAATGAACACTGTAAGACGTTTTTTTAGCTCTTCTCAGACATTCCAATTTCTAAAACACAACAATTAACGGATATCGGAAAATTTGCCAGTGGCCCCCCTAAAAAATACTCTGTGGCCCCCTGTTGAGAAACCCTGCTCTACACAGTGGCATGCACACCTAGGACACCGGCGCCGCTGGACTGGAATGACAGTTTATATAATAAATTGTATCGGACATTCTACCGTATTTACTCGATTATAATACGAAAAAGATTAAAACTTTTTTGGAAACTCTGAATTCGTAGTACGAACGAAAAAATATATATTTTCTGCTAAGACTCGGAAAACAATGATTCAAACAACTAAACACTGAATGCGATAATGTTGTTAATATTTAATAAAATATACTATACTTACTTACCTACCTTCTTAAATGCTTTATATTGTCATTACATCTTTTAGCAAAGTTTTCGTGGTGCTTTAATTATTGTTATTTAAAATAAGAGTACGTTTCAATGGCGTCTAATAGTCGATGAAATACGGTTACCGAATAAATGATAAAGTTGCCACTTTGGAAAATAAGTACATCTTAAAAACTGTCCTGTATTGAATAAAGTACGTATGGACACCGTACATAAATAAACAAGAATATTAAAAATGTATAATAGGTACATGAATACAATTTTCATTGTCGTATTACAAATTGTTTTGAATGAATAATAAATCTTTACAATTTCAGGATGCGTATATTATTATATATCAAAAGTATTATAATATAAAAAAAGAACCTTCAAGATGTACGCAATGTTATGCGGCATAATTGTATAATCCTTATAAAACGGGACCTGAATGAAACGGGTTTTTTTTGTATTCCCAGAACACCTTTGCAGACGTGTAATAAAATTCAAGGAAGTGTTTTTTTCCGTAACAAAAAAAACATACACAAAAGAACAGCTGTGTTGTTTGCCTATTAACCCAACGAAACTTTTCAGAAGTACAGAAATGCCAATTGAAAATTTCTTATTAGAATATTTGTTTAAATATTTTGTTTACAAAGGCGCTGGTACACTATGGATCCTACATGTGTTTTTGTTTCGAACATATTTTAATTAAAACGTAAAAAAGCAGTAAGACATTATATATTCGGTCCTCTTTTTGTGCGGTCTTTTAAATGCGTTTATGAAGTTATGCTGTTTTTTTTTTACTGCAAAATATATCTTAGCTGTTTGAGCTTGGGCCCACGTTTATAACAAAATTGGAGACCTTTTTTCTTTAAATTTGCAGTAATGAAATAGTATAACTCAGTGGCGGTTCTACGTACTGGGCTAGGTGGGCTTAGCCCATCCTGGATTTTTCACCCAAAATGTGTAAAAAAAAAACTTATGATGGCTGAATAGAAATGAACAGCATACTTACATTAGCTTTGCATTTTATTGCATACTTACATTAATAAGCTTTGATTTTATTATATAATAGTTTGTGCTTTGCAGTAGTGTCGTAGGATTTGTTAATTTTCTTGTAGATTAATGTATAAGGTAAAGTGGAAACATGCACAATTTCGTAGATAGTATACAATGCTTAACATTTCATTAGCCCAATCAAGATTTTAGGTCACGAACCGCCACTGGTATAACTACGAAACTGCATTTAAAAAGTCTCAACGAAAAGAGGACCAACTTTTAAATGTTTAACTACTTCTCCATGAATTGTATTACTGGATAGAAATCACACATCGAGTCAAGAAAGTTAAATTGTTGGAAAAAAAATAAACACAGAACGATGGTTAAGTTAACCGTAATTCTGACTGAGAAGAGTCCTTTGTCACCGTAATGGCATGTGATGCTTTTCTGGATATATTTTGACTCATTTATACTACTTCTTTTTCTATGTAAGTCAAGTCTTTTTGAGTAATTGTTTTATTAAAATTGAATAATAATTCATTCGAAGCTCGTTTAACAATAATAATTAAATAGCGACGATATTTTGTTGATAAGTGTCAATTTTTGTCAATCATCATAACTGATTGAATCCGTAGCCTTTTATTGAATTAATTCATATTATTAGTTTGTGTTAACATGATCATCCCCAGTGGCAGATTAAGCACGTGAGAGTCCCCAGGCGCAATAAAATTTGGAGGCTCTGTTTTTCAGGTAATAAGAAGTACGTCAAAAAAACTCATGTAAAATAATAAAAATCTGAACAAAAAGTATATGGATTAAGTCACTTTTGAGGCCCTGAGGTTTGGAGGCTATAAGCGCGCGCCCTATTCGCTACTAGGGTAATTCGCCACTGGGCATTCCCAATATTTTATCGGAAAATGTTTGAACAATCATGATTTTTAATACAAAAATATATATTTTTTTTAATCATAAATTTAAATATTCTTACCGATTAACTTTCGTGGTCGTAAATGGAGATTCTGAAAAAATTAAATAAAAAAAAAATGTAAAAAAAGGGATTGCCGAAACCAGGGATCGAACCAGGGACCTTTAGATCTTCAGTCTAACGCTCTCCCAACTGAGCTATTTCGGCTGATATACAGTTGGATATTATAGTCATATAAAAAAAATATAACAAATATCAAGTTTATTTACGTTTTTTATTTTCATTAAAATATAAAGTATAAACAATAAATGACATAATGGAACTAAAATTTGCAATTAAATATTTTTTTAATATAAAACTTTAATTCACATGTGGATAAGTTATATAAAAAAAAATAATGTTTAAGATTATTTTGAGAAAAATTAAATTTACGAAATAAACTTTGCAGACAAAATATGTATATTTTCTGTATAACTCGACAACACAGTGACATCTTAAGATGAAGTAGAAATGTTTATAAATGGTATGAAACCATATTAATTTTATATTGTATAGATGGCAGTGTTACCAAAATATATCAGGTACCCGAACTGAAAATCGGAAAATTCCGTTATTTTTGCTGGAACTAAAACCGAAACCGAGTTGATATTTTTTTCGGTTTCCAAATACTAAAAATAAAAAATTATAGTTTTTTATATTTAAATTTGAAACAATTGACAAGGTTCAATAATTTTATTTTAATGAGAATTTTGCGAAAGTTTTGTTTCCTTTACTAATGTAGCTATATCTATTTCGATGTTTAAGGTTGCTAATCGTAGTAAATTAGGAAGAGATTTATCTGTCAAAGAACATCTGTATTTTGATTTAATAAATTTCATGGTTGAAAAAGTACTAAAAAACACACTTTAAGGCCAAAGTTCCTCAATTTAGGGTGTTTCCCTTACAGCAGTAATTTTAATAAATCTTCTCCCAATTCTTTTCTGCCAGTATGGACGGTGTGGGTGTATTTACATTAACATGCTAATATTTAAATATGATCTGAACCCAAAACCGTAACTGGACCGATATATTTTTTTTTACCGAACTGGAAAGAAAATAATAACAGTTCGGGATTCAGAAATATATTTTAAAAGCAATAATATTACAGACATATTTTGTTATTCATTATTATTAATACTATGGAATGTGCATATATGTTAGTCCTTTTATATTATGCAAACTAAAACCAATTAAGATCACAATACCAAGTGAGTAAATCAAAATCGGTATTTCAATATATTTAATATAAAATACATCATATTAAAACACACAATTATAAAACATCATAATCATCATCAAATTTTTTTTACCATGATAACTAATTCAATTATTTTAAAACTGTCCCATTAAAAACCCGTATATTTACGAGCATCCAACGCCAGTGCTAGATATTTCGCTGCCCCAGACAAATTTCTATTTTACAAATCTATGTATTTATAAAAAATTCTTAGGCATTCAGGCATTCCGCCGCCTCTCCAGATTTACCGTCATGGACAGTCTTCTTTTCTTCTCCACTTGCTTGTAGCACCGGTAATGTGAGCATTATTCATTTATTCAAGAAAACTATTTACTTAACACAACTTATGTAAATTTTAATTTACACCTTAAACTAAATGATACATAATAGTCCACTATTAAAACTTATAACATGCATAATGTACGATTATATATTACCATCTTCTTTGTTCCACATTGTGTATCGTTGCACAACACTGTTTTTAAGAGTTTCTACATGTTTGTGTTTTATTTTTATCTGTAAATCTCTAACACCAGTTACATAATCAGAATTCTGTTTCCCATCACGTAAACATTTTTTGTATGAACTGATCTCATCCTGCAAAATTAAAAATTCACACAATAACTACATTGAAATAGAATGTTGTATACAGTAAAATATAATTAAAAATTTTAGCCACCAGCTTGGAAAGTTTGCTTTTCAAAAAGATTGCTTATCTGTGTGCAAAAGGAAATGGGCATACCGCATGCATAATAACTAAAGGGCGTATTTCGATTTTAACAGTTATAAGATATTGCAGTACTGTTATGTACATCTTTGGGGACAAGATTGTTGAAAATAAAGTTATTTTTTGCACATTTTGACACTATTTTCAACAATCCTAATCCCAAAAGATGTAAATTTCAATAAAGCTACAATTCCACATTTATTTATTAAAATCATGACCAGTGGTGTACTGGGGTGGAGGTGGTGCTCCCACACTTTTCTAGATGATTAGGAAATTTTGCGACAAATGTTTATTTTTTACGCAAATATAATAATATGATTACTGTAACAATTTATTAGAAGAACATTTTGTTAGAAACTTGTTTGTGCGGAAATCGGATCACTGTGGCAAGAGAGTATTGAAATATTATAATTAATCAGTGCTGTCAGACTTTTTAGTTGCCACTACATTACTGATCAGGACCGGTTTCGCTCATCAGTTGAAAGTGCCCGTGCCAAGACAAACCGGTTCTGATCCTAATAAATAAATGTGGAATTAGCAAAAAAGATTGTTTTATTTTTTAATTACATGTTCACATTTTAATATGGTGAACCTACAATAGATTGACGTATGGCTTACCCTAAGTGTCTCTATGTGCATTTTTTTCCGTTCATCAGTTTCCACCGAATTCACTTGGTCAATTTTCGCACGAGTTGATAAAAAAATATGTTTATTTTTGATCGGTGATTGGGTCAAGTCGTTTTCTTTCTTTGAAATATTAACTCCAGCATGTTTATGTAAAGAAGAATCTGTTTTTTTCACTAATTGTTTTTTCTGAAAAACTTGATTGATAACAGCAGTGGATGGTTTGAATTCATCGAAAGTCTGATCGTAAGAAACATTTAAAACCTCTGGAAGTTCAACAATGTTTTGACGCATCTCAGAACTAAAGTACTTCGTTTTACTTTCGTGTTTAATTACTTGGGGTTTCACATTTTGTGTACTGGACGTTCCAACGACACTGCAAACATTTGAATATTTACTGCCTGGATGTTTTTTCAATCGCTTCATGTTCTAATGGATAATTCTACGTCAATATTATTTGAATATTATTTACGTTACACTAATGTCATGTGAAAACAATAACAAACTTTATTTTTATGGCGATAGAAAGAAATGTTTATATTCAGTAAAATAATAATTATCATAGACAATCAATGATTTAATAAAAACCTCCATATATGAATGAAAAAGTTATTTTGGTTTGTTAAGAACTTTAATAACCTAGTATTAAACGAGATGTGTATGACTCATTTATACATTGGTTAGTATCCGGAAGAATGGATGTCTATTCCATTCATATTTCTATAATTATTCAATCTCTACTGTCTCTGAAAGGAGGTTGGATGATTGAATTGCTACCAGCTCTCATTAAATATTTCCGAGATGATTCATAACGGTTCATATAAAATTGCACCGGTTATGTTTGAAAACAAATATTTACTAGTCATTTTTTAAAACCAATATAAAAAAAAAATATCAGATTTTTTCAACAGGCATCATATTTTATTTATAGCAGCTTATTTACAGACTATAACAATACAGATGACAATTTTTAAAATCTATCTAAAGAAATAGTATTCTACGATGAATAAAACCTAAAACAAAATCCTAAGATACATTTTTGTTTTTAAAAACCATTTTACCTTCATAAAATATGCATTTCATGAAAAAAAAACATACATTTTTCATATAAAAAACTCATTATCGAATTTCGATAGGATACAATTAAATAAAAATATGTTCTACTCTACTAGAGGTTTTGTTATTTCAGCTTTAACACCATGATCTGAAGATTAGCATTATGCTAAAAAAGTTATTTGTTATAAAACCTTTTCAAAAACCAATATATGTTTAGTGAAATTCTACCATTATTAATTTAAGTAAATTCATAAAAAGCTTATGAGGCTTGTGAAGAAAATGGTTGTTTAGACTGAAATTGAATAAGTAAATGAACAATATAATAAACACTAGAATAATCGTTTTCATATACTTTTGATATCAGTATAACATTCAAATTGGTTTGTCAAACATGTAAAATGGCAGTTTTAAAATATAAGTGCTGTTTTATACAATAATGATAATTTAGTGATGTGATAAATATCTATCCGGTAAATAACTGAGCCCATTACTTTCCTTCGTGAATTCAGACTCTTTTATGTTATGTTTTTATTGCCTTTATTGAACACCACTATTAATTGCATATGTACATTAGGTTGACATAATTTACATTATTTTAGTAAACAGTTTTCAAACACAAAACAATGTTTTAATTTAAGTTTTCATTATATCGACCCATAATTGGCAAAAGAACTTAAGCAACACAATTCGGTAAAATAGATTTAAATATTCAATCTTTTCCCACTAGCTCCATAGTTTTCTTATTCAATAGTGTTTTAGCTTCAATTTGGTATACGTCACCCAGAGCGCTGACCTGTTTTTGAATATTACGAGTCATATCCTCGGAAAGAGTTGCCTTTTTAGTTTTCTTAATATATTCATTTTCAACATTCTTAAGTCCGTCTCTACATTTTAAAAATATAATTTTAGCATTCTTGGCTAAATTTTCTCTGTGCTCTTTTGTCACTTTCGGCACTGGGATAAAAAGACTCGTGCCATCCTGTTGTGGGTTCAAATTGAGGCCGGAGTCGGTGATAGCCTTTAGGACATTCGGGATCGCCTGTGGAAAAGATGTCATGTGTAAAATTACCATCTTCGGATTCTTCCGAACGATCTGCGCCAATTCTTGAAGCTCATATTCCTTATTGTTAAAGGAGACGTTCAACGATTCAATGGATCCCGTCGCTGAACGTATAGATAGATTCTCTATGAAGTCTGATTTGAGGTTTTCAATATGCCTCTGATAATCCGATTTGATGTCATCCAAGCTCACCACATTCGAAATTTCAGAAGATCGTATTTCGACTTTCCCTCCTTTTCCCTTTTTGTCTTTACCTTTATCTTTGTTCTTAGCATAATTTCGGCAAATATCCAAATTCACTTTGCTAGGGAAACAGAGGTTTATATCTCTGTTGTGAATAACAGAGCTATTTATGGTTCCTGGAATGCAAGCAATAGAATGCATACTTTTTATTTGATGTGGCACATATTTATATGTGTTGATCAAAAGTTTTAAAACTTTGGTAGAAAACATTTTTCTCAGGTAGTTTTTCACTATCTAATCATAACCTCCAAGACTTTTGACAGCTAGTGTAAGGGTGCCAGTAGAAAAAAATATTGAAAAAATTAAATTATATAAGTTTATCGATGTTTTAAAAAAAATACTCTTTGATGATAATTTTTCGAGTGAATTTTGATTTAATTTCTTTAAAAAAAAAGGAATTATATATATTTTGTAATTGAACTTGGATTCTTCTACAGTGATATTGCCTATTAAATTACCCTCAAAAATAGTTTTTTAATCTGGCAATCGTACTTCAAGACCTGGAAAGGAAAATGTCATTTTTGCTCCGGTACGGGGGGCGAGTTTTAAATATATCTCCTTTTAGATCACTTTTTATTGATGGAAATTTTAGATGTATTAGCAATAAAGTATGTTTAACTACTTTAATAGATAGGCGGCACTACGGAGGTATCATGACATTCGATTATAGATTAGATGAGTTACCGCTGAATAACCTCAAAATCATTTTAATATTTCTGATTTTAGATATTAGAGCAAGATTTGTGCCTTTCGATACACTAGTAAACAAAAGAAGATGTCAAGCCAAACGAAGCGTTATAATACAAGTGAATTCGGATTTATCGTTCCCTGAACTTCACTCATATTGTTCACAGTTTGGAACAATTTCAGGAGTTTATCATTATACCATATTAAATGGCCAACAGGTTTGTATTATATTTTTATGCTGCCTATGCGGAGCGTATGGACTCCTAGTAGGATAAGACAGGACTAGTAGTTAGCGAATCGTTCTCGCTATGTCCCATTTTTATGATCAGATAGGTGGTGAGAGTGAATTTTAGACATAACAGATATACTTTAATCTGAATATAATTCCGTAAATCAATTGAAAAATCTATCTGTACTGGGATTCGAACCCGTGAGCTCTGCAACGACACTAATGACGTTGACTACTTGATCACGGAGCCAATATACACTGTGCTTAAAAATACCCTCTTGTCTCATATGATTTGAATGCCTTTTGATGCTGTTATATTGTACTTATTTTTAAAAAAAATCTTTCAGCACTTCATGCTTGTTGAATTCAGCAATGAAAGCGAAACTTCAAAGCTCATGTCACACGGCTCGTTTGTCAATGAGCCTGATCTGATACCAGTGAAGTCTTCTGTTTTTTGGTTTCGTCCATGTCAAAATAAAGGATTGAATAACCAGATATGGAATGTTTTAAAACCTGCCAAATTGTCTGAGAATTTGAGGCTTTCTGTTGTAAATGGCTGCGAAATTTCCACGGAAGCGGATGTCCTCAAACAACTTAAGGATGCGGACAGTATTTCGCACCAAATTCAAACCCTGTATGAAATGACATGCCTTAATGACCTAGGCACGAGGCTGAGGTACATGGTAGCACGTCAGGTAATATTATATAATATTAATACATATACCTGGTTATATAATATAATGGTTAAAGCCAGGGCTAGAGAAAAATTATTTGAAAATATTGAAAAATTATTAGGCTATTCGTCATATTGATTAGTGAAATCTACTAGAATCTATTCTAGTAACTAAAGTGATCTGATACAGATATTTTAGTTACAGAAATCTTTGAAAAAATCAATTCAGAGCCAGAGTTGGAGTTGTCGTTTTTTACTCGACTCCACAGCCCTGGTTATAGCAAGTAATGTTGCATTTGGGTGTTGAATAAATCAGATGTTCTTTTTAATACTCTTCTGGGTTCTTCATTTTTACAGTCAAAAACCTAAACAAACTACTACAATTTATAATATGTTATATTACATATTTTCCATTCGGTAGTAACTTCGTGGAAGTTAATTTTTGATATAAAATAAAATTAAAAAGAATGTTTTTATTTATTACTTTAGCATAGAAATTATGAGAAACCATCAGGAGTTGCCGAGTGCTGATACTATGTACAACAATATTTAAATACCAGAGTCAATAAAACTTAAATCTTTGTTTCAGGTAGAAAATGCATTGGTCGGATTATACCCGGAGGCAACAGTTCAACCTTTTGGATCCACAGTGAACGGTTTCGGAAAGATGGGATGTGACCTAGATCTCCTGCTCAGATTTTCAGCAGATATTGAACAGGTATGAAGACGAATCATATTTCCAACATGCGCAGCTTTATCTTGAAATCTTTTTTCAGTTGTTGTTATGAATGTAACGATTTTATTATTTATAAATTGCCAATGGTCACTATATTCGAGAAAGACAGAGATACAGCTTTATTGGCGAGATAGAGATTTCGAACATTGCCTTCTACCACGATCCATGTATGATCCATACGAGGTTTTGAAATATTCAAACACTTATATTTGTTTAAGTTGTGGATTCTGCTCTGTGTCGATTTGTGTCGAAAGTACAATATTTAATTCAAAATTGTTTTAGTCCAATGAAATTTAAAACAAATGTTATATCTCGCATGTCAGGAGTCAGTGGGCCGACTGGTATTCCACACGAAGAAATCGATGGCAACCGCCCGTAACCAGCAGCAGAGATTCATGGAGGTGATCAGTGACATCATCCAACTTTTCTTGCCCGGCTGTAGTCATGTCAGAAGGATACTGCAAGCGAGGATACCTATCATCAAATACAACCAAGACTATGCGGGACTGGAGTGTGATCTGTCTATGTCTAGTATGTGAGTAACAGTTTTTTCATAGACAGGTTATGTGTATTAATACTTGTGGCGACTGGTCGTCTTATACATAACGGGTATTATAGTGCTGACAGTTTCATAAATTGATTTATGGAATTCTGTTCGAAGGCATGGATGTTCGTGACATCAAAATTCCCTTCCCGTCATCCGATCCTACAAATGGGGTGTATTGAAAGCAATTAATTTACCACTATTCCTGCACTAGCCTCATCTTTCTAAATCACTACATCTCTTCGAAGGAGAGAGGTTGAGCAACTGAATGACAAGAAGTTTATGTAGAAAAACTTCTGTTGAGATTAACTCTATTTGGAGTCGCCATTGCTCTAATATACTTCCATATTACCCCTACCCTAAAAAGCCCCGTCCGTCAACCTGTCAGCACTCAAATAAATTGTTTAATTCAGGGCTGTGGAGTCAGAGTCGAGGAGTCGCGGTATTTTGACCAGAATTGGAGACGTGTAAAATGAGCGGCTCGAATTTTTTTTGAAAAATATTTTTAATGAAGTGTTTTCAAACAAAATAGTACAAAGTGTTGCCTTTCCATGCTTGGCTGACTACAGATGATCTGATGGTATACATATATATAAGTTAAAATGAAAAATTTTAAAAATTTCCTCGGAGTCGTTAATTATTTTAAAGCTGGAGTCGGAGTCGTCTTTTTTTTACACGACTTCACAGCCCTGGCTTAATTTATCAGTTGATAACTTTTTTGAATCGAATAAAATACCAAAAAAAACTCAAATTTGAATCTATTTTTCGTAGTAATCGAGTTATTTGAACGAAATCAGTAACTATTGCTATAAATGTAAGACAAAACCGGTTATTGTTTTTGCATGCTTAGCACTCATTCGCCTCTGGATGTGGTTTTTGATCTGCATGCACAGCATTTCAACTCGAAGGGTTAAGACTGTTTTTTATTTTCATGTATGAAAAAATATCAAACGTAGATATGTATATCTCTCATAGCATGTACAACTATGTAAGTAAGTTTACTGCAATGACATTAACAACTATCTGTTGCAGGACTGGAGTTTACATGTCGGAGCTGTTATATATATACGGATGCTTCGACGAGCGAGTGAAGCCTTTGGTGTTCACCGTTAGAAAGTGGGCGCAGAATGTTGGAATTACGAATCCGTCACCAGGCAGATGGATTACGAACTTCCCTCTGACGTTGATGGTATTATACTTCCTGCAGAACACAAGTGACGGCGCAATTCTGCCCAGCTTTAACCAGCTGAAAAAGAATGCAGGTATATCACCATGATTTGAATTTTGATGTATTACTTTGATATTTCTACCTATTTCAAAAGGATAGCCTCAATCGAATATCAACATTTATATTTTCAATAGATTCGGCGATAATTTTGTGGAAGTTTATTTTTAATATAAAAAAACTTGATAACTTTGTTACTCCACTCGTTGTGCTACAAATTATGACACGTGTTTCGCATCTTTAACCCTTTGAGGAGTATGGCCAATACATGCGAATTGTCATTATTTCTTCACATATTGATAAAACATATTTATATCTGTGATTTTTGGCAGTCGCAATATTTGTATTATGTTTTGTAAATAAACAATACAATTTTATAAAAAGGTTAATTTTTGTACAAAAATCGTTAGTAGTAAAATATTGAGCGTAAAATTATGTTTTGGCGCGATTCCCTTCTTGGAATCAATGTCAGTAGAGCATGACATATCTACACATGAAAGCGAAAAAATATTGTCGATGTGCTGTGCACGCAAATCAAAAACCACTCCTAGGCATGGACTCCCAGGCTCTGCGTGCAAAAACAATGCCCTGTTTTATCTTCCATTTATAAGAGCAATAGTCAACCGTTTTCGTTCAAATAACTTGATTATTATAAAGAATAGATTCAAATTTGAGTAATGATAATTTTTTATCGTATTTGATTTGATTCGAAAAAGTTATCAACTTATAAATTTAACATTCTTTTGATCGCTTACGAGTCGGTGGTCAGAGCTTTTTAGAGTTACAAATTAGGTGGTCTGAATGATATTTTGAAATAGAAAAATACTTGACAACCACTGGTGTCATACAGTGATAGGCCCGAAGGTCATCAAATGTTTTTTTAAAAACCAATCGAAAAGTTAATTAAAAAAAAAATATATATATTTGATGAATTTCTCTCTGTTAAAGAAATATGTTACTTCCCTAGGACTGAAAATCAATGTCAGGTTGCTGAGCTTTAAGAGTCAAGTGTTTTAATCTATTATTCTTTATGGTATTCTTTCTATTTACAGGAAAATCAGACAAAAGATTTACTGATGATTTAGTGAATTGCACGTTCCAGAGAGATATACGTCAGCTAATAGCAAAACCTTCAGAGAACGATAGCTCTCTCGAGGTTCTCTTACATCAGTTCTTTGATTTTTATTCTACGTTTGATTTCTCCGGCAACGCAATATCAATCAACGAAGGAAAAGCTGTACGGAAACCTGATCATTCGGCGCTTTATATTGTTAACCCTCTCGAAGTTAATTTGAATGTCAGCAAGAATGTCAGCATTGAGGAGTGCGAGAGACTCCGTATTGAATTGAGAAATGCCGCGTGGCAGATGGAGTCGTTTGGTGAGAAACAACCGGACGAACAGTGGGGGTTGGCGCACTTATTTAAGATGGTTCATAAAAATTCATCTAAAACACCGAGTATGCAACCCCATTCCTCGTCAAACAGACTTGTAGCTGTAAAAGACTTGTTCAGAGATGAATATTCACAGCGGCGGGGCAACACTGATGAAAATTTTATTATGAACAGCCTGCAAGAGGAGATCTTAGAAATGACTAAAGAGAATCAGACTGACAAGGTGCATTTTAAAAATAGCGAGGTTAAAAAGCATGTTCTTAAAATTCAGAGAGAGATGGCTGATATCAATCAAAGAATTAAAAAAAAAATAGTTAAAGAACCGGGAGTAAATGAATTAGGCACTTTCAGAAGAAAGACTCGTAGAAGATGAAACAAACGTGCATGGACTTGATTGAATTTGTACCATTTTATAGTGATATTAAAGTTAAAAACAATTCGACGAATGTCTTTCTGTTACCCTTATGAAATGATGTCATATTATTTATTCAAGAATCTCTTTGTATACTTGATTTATTTTTACCAATTTTGTTACCAACTTCTGCCAGTTCATAGAAGATATGAGTCCTCGAGAAGTGAAGTAAGCCAAGTAGTAAAATGGTAAAACTTTTCTATCGAACTTTTAAATACAATCGCTTCTTTGTTTGCTGTTTTGGTGGATTGCATATTTTTTTTAGGGGGGTAACTCAACATTTTTGCACTATTTCGGGAGAAATAACTAAGCAATATGGGAGAAGGTTAATAATAGGATACTCATAAATAATCATATTTTAGCATACACTGGTGGAAAGATACTTCATTTATGAAGAAAAAAACTCAAATATACAGATTTTTAAATATTTTATAATAATCAATATGTACAAAACATTTTACACATAAGTATAAGTCAATATAATATATTTAAAGGCCAGTAGAAATTCCATGAATCTGATGGAAACATATCACATAGGTTTTCATTCAGAATTAATTGAGCTAGTTCTTACAATGATATATTGCGCGCACTTGGTGTCAGTCAAATGGATTAATTGGACACTTAGATTACGTATTTAGATTATATAGATATTTCTTTTTTTATTTATTACAAAAAATATATTTGCATTGCAAGTTGTCATTTTCAGTACAAATGCTTCACATATGGTCAAAGAAGAAGAATATTTCATAAGAATATGAATCAATTTTTGAAAAAGTTTACTATCACTGGATGTCGTAAATATGATTGAGTGAAATCCCAACAATCACTTAAATTTTTATTACTCTTCACTTTTAGGGTGTTTACTGTCTATGGTGGAAAGGCATTATTATCAAAAAATAAAATATACATTTGAGGCTATTATTTGCAAGCCAGGCTCGTTCCAAAATGGTTGAAAAATGAATCTTGAATTTCATTTAGTATAAAAATAAACATTTTTTAAGTATTTTTAATTTGACATTACTATGAAATGATATTTTATATGTAATCAAGCCAGGTACGAGACTGCTTTCTAAAAATACTTTGAAAATGTATTTTATTTACTAAATTACATTCATGGTTCATCTTTCACCAATTGCAGAATGAGCGGGGTTTGTAAATAATAGCCTCATTTGTACTAATTCCTACTTTTAATTATTGAAAACTAACAGCCAGAAACGTAAATATGTATCAATTTTGAACACAGAACTAAACTGTTTTCTCAATTTATTATTCAATGAAAATCGAACAAACAAAAAAAAACCCCTTCATATAATGTAAGTAGATCCCTGATGATGAATACTTCTCACGTTGGATGCATATATTTCAACACCAGTCAGATGGATGAAAAGTCTCACAGACGAGTCATCCACAGCAGATATGTAAATATACAATAATTTATCTACTTATTGAATCGTTCAAATTATGTACATTCACACAGATTTTGTCACCAACGACCCGGGTTTCGCCTTTCCGTCAGTCCGAACAGTCTTCCGATTTTAAATGAAATACTAAACATACCTGGCTCTCAGCTTTTTTACCCTAAATAAATATAATCTTAATAAAAATACAGTAGAACCCCCAATTATACTACCCCGAAATATACGCTGGCTTGAAATATTCGCCGCAAATCCCCCAAGTATACGGTCGCATTCCATTGCTATGTTCATGCTGCTGTCCCGTCTGGGCGGCTACAGCAGGGGAGCTCAACTCAATCTATATTTTTTTAATTTTATGTGCATACTATTTACTTATGGTAAAAAACTACAACTGATTTTGAAAACTTTTTTGGTTTTATTTATACATATGCGCGCCGCTAGAAAAGAAATACATATGTAGTTTTTTTTAACTTGTTTAATTTCTTTTATATTTTACACTGTCTTAATGTAATAATCTAGCATAATTTTATTGAAATAGTACATACATCGAATTATATCGAGTACTTAATTTAGGATTAAAATAAAAAAAAATACAAATAAGCATACATCATTCACTGTCAGAAAATATTCGGTTCCAATGATGGATTTAAAAGATCCGTAGAATGGCCAGGAGCATTATCAATAAGTAATAATATTTTGAAAGCAATATTTTTTTCTAAAAGTGAATATTTCCATTTCTGGAACAAAGCAGTTAAAAAACCAATCGCGAAATAAAATTTCCGTAATCCAAGCTTTTTTATTTGCCCTCCGTAAACGGGCAAATTAGACTTATCGATTTCTTTCATTGCTCGTGGGTTTAAAAAATGATTGACAACCATTGGTTTCGTTATATAACTGCCCGATGCATTACCGCAAATGAGAACAGTTATTCTGTCTTTGGCAAATTTGAATCCAGGTGCAGATTTAACAGTTTTGGAAATAAATGTGGGTTTTGGAATTTTTTTCCAATTAAGGCCTGTTTCGTCAGCATTGAATACTTGGTCGGGTGTGTAGCCTTCATCATCAATATATTTTTTAAATTTCTGTGTAAATTTTTCTGCATCTTTGCCGCTCATTTTAATGCTGCGCAGGGAAAATAGATTGATAAATCGGTTAAACCAGCCATTACTTGCTTTAAATTCGAAATAATTTTTGAGAGCTAAATTTGAATTATCAGTCTCTCCTTGTTTCAAATATGCATACATTTTTAATGCTTTGTGTTTTATAATTCGAACACTCAGAGAAATATGTCTTTTATTACAATCTTCTATCAATATTTTCAAACATTTTTCCATTTTTATTTATTCGAGTGTTTTTAACATATGAAACTTGTTTTATACTATCAGATGAACCGATAGACACCCACTGTCTTATTTTACATTCATTTCTTTAATCGATCGAATTGTAGATTCATTTATATTAAATTCTTTGCAAATAACATAAGCTCTTACGCCTCTGCTAAGTTTTTCTTGTCTTTTCGCCAGCAATGGCTTTAAACTCAATGAAACATTTATTTATTATATAAACACGAAACATTCATTTACTAAGCGTCAGTTCAAGTTCATCCGTGCACTTTAATGCCTGAAGATGCCGAAAGGCGAAACCCGGGTCGTTAGTGACAAAATCTGTGTGAATGTACATAATTTGAACGATTCAAATTTAATGTTGAAATTCCACCAAGCACCTCCAGTCGAAATCTTAAATTATAACATTATAATTTCGGCAAATTTTCAAGTAATCAATCTATGATACGATTTCATTTAAAATATTTACAATTTTGTATAAACACAGTCTGTTAGAATACAATTCATTGTTCGGATTAAGAAAGCTTAAAATATCACAAGAATAATCGTTATTATCAATTATTTTCTTCACCACGTCTGTCAGAAACTGGAAATCTGAATTCTGAGTAATATTGGCCCACGTTTTTAAGTCACTGTTCTTATCTAGTATTTCAGAATAAGTGCCGATTTTCATTTTGGTCATGTCCTTCATTTGGTTGCATTTTCGGTTGAGAATGTTTTTAATTTCTGCTCCACACATTCTCGCGAGAGCTATTTCTTCTTGGAAGATGTTCATTTCACCTTTATCAAACACGCGACACTGCAAAAATTAAACCATTAAACATATAACTAGCAATTTTTACTCAAGAAAAGAATCACAAATAAAAATATTGAATGTCGAAATCATTCTGGGGGAAAACTTTAAGGCGGGAATACAGGCTTTTAAAATTCAGATTTTAGCTCCGTCATATGAACAGTGGAGGATTATGGAAGCGAGAGGCCCTAGTTTGATAAAGAAATTCCTTAAATTCGGTTAGTAAATAGTAATATATGGTTAATGCATATCCTGATATTATACTGACTACTTTCAGTTCTCTAGATCAGCGTTTCTCAACCGGGGTCCACATGGAACAATCGATAACAAGTCAAAATGCTAAAATGCACAGGCCCTAAAAAATATCAGGCGAATGAGATAACGTTTTAAAATTTTTGTCACTGACGCCCTAGGTGATATTGAACAATTATTGGTTTAAAACACAATTTACTTTGTGTTGCATAAGATCTTTTGCCGATTATGAGTCGATATGCTCCACATTGGGAGCGGACATGGTTAAAAAAAATAAAATGTTTGAACATATTACCTCTATATCAGGCGAATCATTTGATATGCAGGCATTGGTATCTCCCAAGCTCACGGCTGTCAACATCCCTACAGCATGACAATCAGACGTCTCTTGCATCCATCTCGAAAGCGTGTGCAGAACGACTTCTTTACATTTATTCTCATTGAACGGAGGGCTGGAATGTTTCAAATCCATGTTGTAAGTTCCGAGCAACATGTTTGCCAATGGAGATATCTTCTCCCGAATGTCTTCGTCATCATCATCAATGAGAAGGAACACGGAAGACCATTGAAGTAATATTGTCGCATCTGTAAAAATAAACAAATGCCCTTTATCGTGGTAAACATTGATGAAATAAAAAAGATGATGAATCCAATTCGACAAGGAGTTCGTTAGTTTATTAGCTATTATAGAAAAATACCATTGTTTACTGACCACAAATGCAAACTTAGAGCCACTGAAAACTGTTCAATTTAAATTTAACCTAACTTCAGATACTTAAAAGACAGGTCGATAAGCTAAAGGTTTTTCCTTCTATTCATATATATTCTATAGTAAGAGTATAAGAGTGACTGACTGTCAAAATTTCTCCTTAAGCGCCTTTTAAGTATTTTATCAGTTTGTATGTTTGGTGTCGCTGTAGACCGCTATACTAAATATAACGGATAAACAGTGTGAATTGTTTATCTTTTGAATAAATGATAAAAAAAAATTAACTTACATCTTGAGCTGTTGGAATTACTGTTTTTCCAATCGAGGAATTCCCAGAATACAATCATTATTTCCGCCGCAGCCATCCTTTTAAATGGAACATTTTCAGGAGAGCAACACTGATAAATAGCCTCGCTCAATACGTTCACATTCTTCTCACTAACACAATCATATATCGATTTATGCTTTGAATTATAGTGTTCCAAGCATTTATGAACACATTTCAAATAAATATAACTAATATTTTCGTGTTCAGAAAAACAGCGATCAATAAAGAAATCTAAATACATATTTTCTTCTATTAATTCAGTTGGTTTAAGCATATAAATAATGGCTGGTAAACTTTCAGGTACATATGTTAGTATCATAAGAGCCTTTTCTTTACATTGAAGATATGTATTTGGTTTTAAAAGGTCTAATAAATATACACGATACATTTCGTAAGACCCTAGCAACATTGTTATATTGTTTAAATAATTACTGGGCACCATAGACACGAATTCTTTTTCTGTTTTTCCCAATTCAAACTGTTCATTAATCATTTTTAGGTTGGCGAGATTGTAAATGCACAATATGTAATTCAGAGCAGCCAACTGAAGCTCGTACATTGGACTTTTAAGACTGTTTAATAATATTGAAGATATTTCTGTCATTTCTTTTGTCATGTAAGATAAATGAATGTAAAGATGCAACCCTTCGATATAGAATGATTCTTTGCCGGTGTGAATCTCGTACAATGGATTCAATTTTGATGGGTCGAATATCAAATACAGTTTTAAGCTTTTGAAAAAGTCAGGGTTCATGTCTATAAGTGATGGGAATCTGGAAAATACAATTAGATTAATATTTGCAGTAGACAATAATTATAAGTATACTCAACTCTTTTTTTACACGGTTTTGAAATAACATGTTCTACCAAAAAGAACAAATACTATATTTTTACACGAATTATTGGTTCTTACACGATCCCCGGACACAAAATACACAGAATTGGATAACAGATTTCCTAGTAACAATAAATTCAACACAAGACAGTAATAACAAACAAAAGGCTTCATTAGATCCTAAAGAAAACTATTTATGTCCAGTCCAGCGGCATAGTCAACTCATAGCCGAGTCATACAATGCATGAGGGCCTAACGAAAAGAGGGTCCCAAATTTCTACCTACCCGATATGACAAATTGCATGGGAGGGCCTTGCATGAAGTTTGCATGATGGCCCCAAATTTATAGCTACTAGAGTAGGCTTTTCAAAATTACTCTTGTAATAAGTTCTATAATAAGTAAATAGTAATATATGGTTAATGCCTATCCTGATATTATAATAAAATTGTCTGACTACTTTCAGTTCTCTAAATCAGCGTTTCTCAACTGGGGTCTACATGAAAAAAACGATAACAAGTCAAAACACTTAAATGCATGGGCCCTAAAAAGGATCAGGTGAATGAGATGACACTCTAAAAACTCTTTTGTCACTGATGCCCTAGGTCAGGGATGACGAACCTTTTTCGCAAGTGGGTCAAATTTGATTTAAAAAATCAGGTTGCGGGTCACATATATTGAGTTCCTCGCTGGTCGGCTTGAAAGCTTTAAATAAAAACTATCATTTTTAAAAGTTCAAGCGGGTTAGATAATTTTTCACGCGGGTCCCTTGTTCGCCATTCCTGCCCTAGGTGATATTGATTGGATTAAAATGCAATTTACCCAATTGTGTCGATTAAGCTCTTACCGATGGGTCGATATTTTTATAGAATTTATGGACATGGAGTGTTTCCATACATTTTGGATATTTGTGTACACATACCTCTTCAAGAAAAGCAAAATAACCTTGACATAGGCATCAGCTATCACAAAGCAAGGCTTCTCTTTATATATCTGTGACAGAATCCATTTGCTTTGCTCGATTTCATTCAGCATTATCGACATCTGGGATTTGTCCATTGAAAATTTATCATCGATAGATTCCAAAATTTTTATCAACTGAAAATTAAAAGAAAAATAAATACAATGGAGCCTCGATCTATCATTATCCTGTCCGATCTATCAAATTCTGGCCAAACATTCAAAGTAACAAAGCTAAATAATGCCTTATTCATCGTTTTCGTTGATTTATCAGCTAAAAATAATGGTCCTGTCACATATATATATCATCCATAATCATCGCTTTTCATCTCGATTAGAAGTGTCATCACAAATTATATCCCAATCTATTGTGTTTGTTGATCATTTGTCATCTCACTCATGAGCACCCTCCCAACCAACTAACGCTTTACATTTCTTACAGTGTATATTTTGATGTGTAACAACTTTGCTAGAAATGTCCGAGAAGAAATTCGTCAAGACTGTACTGCAGTGTGCAAAAAGTTAAATAATAAAAAATAAAATATTCATGAAAAAGCTATTATGAATTGAGTTCCATTCGTTTTACATAGAACGCTGTGAACTCTTTGAATGGATTGTAATTTTTCCTAGATGCAACCAAGTAGTCATTAGATAGTCAAGAAATGGTAAGACCCAGTTAATTTATCATCCGGATAATAATAATCTCTTACAATCTGTACCTGTAATAATATTCCATGGCAGTAATTTTTCTTTATGCGTTGGTCGCATAGCATTTTGAAAAGCATGCTGAAGTGGGCGAAATATCTAAAAAAGAATAGAAAACATTAAGTGGAGATAATAACGCCAAGAGAATAAAAATGCATAGTGAATACTTTTTAGAATTTGTAACTGTAATATTTATTTTAAAATGCAGAGCACCTTACCTTTCAGGACTAATAAGGGGAACCATCGCTTTCGCAGCAAGCTGTCTTGTTTTGAGGACACAGCTTTCGGAACACGTGAGCAGGTAGGGAATGTACCCAACAAGCTGAAACGTAACAAAACAATATTTTTTTTTTTTTTTTTGTGATTTTCCCAGGGGGTTTATTTCCACCCGAAATTCCCGGTTAATACCAGCAATAGACATGGGGATTTTCCATCCTTCCATCACTCACCATTTTGGCATCATCGAAGCAAACTTCATTCAACATGGTCTGGTTGATAGTAACTTATATTTCATGATATTTTTCCTGTGACCTTCACACATAATGGCAAGTTTACAATGATAATACAGTATGTACATACTTGTAGATTAGAATCGGTCCCTTCCAATGCTGACGGATAGAGGCGGGCTAAGAGTAGTAAAACTGGATAAAGCGAAGGCTGCAACAGGTCTTGACTATCACAATCTGTTTTCACACGTTGTAAATGATTCTGGAAATTGTAAAGAAATAACATTTAATTCTTTCGCCATGGTAGGGATCGAACATTCATTGACTTCATTGCTTACTTTCAACTAAATAAGAACAAGTTAAGTGTTGGTTTTTGTTTTTAAAGTAACCAATCATGAGTATGTCAAATAAAAGAAGATATTGTACATGAAATTATACACAGTAATTTAGACATTTGTTAGATTACTTGAAATAAATTTGATGTAACGTACAAGTGTTCACATTTATAAAAAGAAAATTACCAATATGAAGTCGTATAGTTTTGGATATCGCAAGAAAAATATTCTTCCGGTCATTCGATTTCTGATGCCCAAGTCGTCGCTGTCTTTGGTTCTCTGTACTCCGAATACCCTGGTCATTAGACTGCTGAATAGTAATGTGGATGAATTCCGTTCCTAAAATAAGACCAAGATAAAGTTTTTAACCCTATTCAGGCTGAGCTAGAAAATATAGTATCCTACAGCCCAGATTTCAAGAATAATATTCACTTTTCTTCAAAAAGGAGAAAGAAATATATGGGCAACAGTTTAGTGACTACTTTTCTAAGGTTAGACACCAAAGACAAACATTCATACCAAATTAACCAAATGAATTCTGATAGACTAATAGAAAATTCAGCATGGTAAACTGTTGCTAGATATCATATCGTCGGATTGATGACCACTGATCTAAGACATTATTACAACTGCAGGCCACTAAAAAGTTCAATATGGATAGTTGGATAGCAAATGTTTTTGTATAAACAAAGCAAATCTCAGTGGATCGGCAATCAGATTGAAACACCTGGTATAGGATATCTGTGTTTATTATAAATTAATCTTGCCTACTTAGTTATATCCTTAATAAGCTCCCTTTACTTCCCCTACTCCCTATCTCACCTGCCTGGTTGAAGACGTCAAACCCCAGACAGATGAAAAGGACACTGACCACAGTTAATAATAAGAATCAAACAGACACCAAAGGGAAAAAAAAGGAAAAAAAAAATAAAACAATCAAAATACAAAAGAGAAATAGAGCAAGAGCTCTTCCCCCTGTAAAAGATGAAAGACACCAGTCTAGTTATAAATAATTTTTATTTTGACCCTTATTTTATAATATTGAACATTTAATATAACAAAATATTGGTCTAATTGACTTTGCTATAACCGGATTTGTTCTTTATTACATTTTATACTTACTGCCCAAGTTGCGCCATCGAATCCATTCACGGCAGTCATCAATCCATCGGCAACATACGGATTCACATGCTCTCCTAAAGCCGTATGTCTGTAGAGAGCTCGAAGAACGTTCAAGCAATGGGTTCTGGTTTCCACCGACGCACTAGAGTTGTCCACTGTCTTGTCGAATGTTGCCAGACGAAGAAGAGTTGCTATGCATTTCTGAAAACTCTGCGGGCTTCCGCTAACTTGTAATTCAGTGGTGACGAGAGCCTGGAAATGTATTGATTTTTCATAAATCTTCACTATCCGAAAGAGTGATGAAAAGTTAGTAAATATAAAAAAAAGGAGGCATTACCTGAACCATGAAAGGAACTCCGGCGCTTCGTCTCGTAGCGCAAAGTTTTGAGTTATTTGTGTCTCCAGATGCAATTGCCTGTATTAAATCTTCCAACCAAATCCGTGGAAGGCTGTGTAAATTTGAGGAGTTGCTTTTCCACAATCTATAAAAGAGATCAAAATCTTCTATACAAGGTCTCTATTCAATATTCTACAATGGCAAAACTTGACTAGTGTATGCAAAAAAGGTATGGTTGGGGCCAAGACCCATCCTGAGTTGTAAACAACGTTCCCTCTAACTCCACAGAAGTACAACTAGAAAAAATTACTAGTTCTCTTTGGTAGGCAGATGTTTACATATGGAAATAAAGAGAAATATTGTTTTATGGTTTTGTTAACGTAGCAATAAATTAGAATCGAATTGAGATAAATGTCTAAATGTTTCATTATAACGATGAGACAAATAATTATTTTTTATAACTCTAAGTTTAGATGCCTCAAAACTTTGGTCAGCTATATCTCAAAACTAAAAATTTCTAGTTGTAGCACTATGGAACTAAGCCATCGATATCTAAATAAAAAAAATCTAAATACACCCTGGTGAAAGATGAAATACCCGATTTTTGTTAAAATTATAAAATCAATGACTATGTTCAATTATGCATGTGATAATTTTCGAAGACTGCAGTTTCAACAATGTAAATAGTCCATAATTTCTTGATCATTTGTCTTGAATAGTTTAAGCTCGAATAATGTGGAATCTATTTGGCTTGCTATTGAGGTGTTAAAATATTGCAGAATCGACGAAGATATGTTTAAATATTTAAAAAAAAATACAATATTGCTAACTGAAGAACAGTTTCAGTTAGATTGTACGTGTTTTTGTCAACTGACCTTGAACACAATTTTGAGAATCCAACATAAGCTTGCTCAAATGCTCCACGATGCTTAGTCTCGGCTAATAGAGTAGTGAAGTGGTCCCCAATATCCAAAAGCCTCTGTTCACTGATTGTTCCGATGGCAATCAGCTCATCGGTACCCAAGAGTTGGTTCTTGTGTTTAACACTAGTCGCTCCTTTCTCTATGATCACTGCTTGGCTGGATATGTCACCGAGGAGTAATGAAACTTCTTTGACAGATCTCCATGCGCACAGTAGCACCATTTGCGCTGTTACTTTCTTGCCGTTTTCCAAATGCACACCGTTGCCTTCCATGCAAGATGTCCCCGCATTGAAGTCCATTGGAAGATGTCCCTCAGGCGAAGAGTTATTCACAACAGGTCCCACAATGCCGTTGATTTCGAATGATAGCTCGATCATCTGGTTGATAACCGATGACCACTGCTCGCACGCCGATATGGCTCTGAAAGAAAATTGTCCCCAAAATCATATAACACTTTTTTTGAGCATTTCTGCTTTGCCAGTAGCCTAGTGATCCACTTCTCCCGTGCATTTGACAGTAAAGGTTATTTAGATACAAGTTATTTAAATAAAAGTTGAAAATTATAAGTCAACATGTCGACCCCCTATAGACAGAAAATCATAACCGACAATTTATAAATTTTACAGAAGGTTTTCTCGCAATAGGTTCGAAAAAGGGATTCCTTAAGTGCAGTTAGTAAATAGTTATATATGGTCAATGTTCAGTTCAATTCAGTTCTCTAGACCAGCGTTTTTCAACCAAGGTCCACGATAAGTCAAAACACTAAAATATACAGGCCCTAAAAAAGATCAGGTGATGAGATTACACAGGCTCTAAAAAATTTGTCACTGATGCCTCGGGCGATATTGAACAATTATTGGCTTAAAACGCAATTAAGCATATTGTGTCGCTAAAGTTCTTTTGCCGATTATGGGTCGATGTATTGCAATGTATTTGTAGTTATTTTGTGAAAATGGTTCAGGACAAAAGTGTTTTAATGGTGGTAGTTACCCAAAGTCAACATTTCCTAGTAGATGTCTTATGCAGTACAGCAATCCGTACATGGGACCTTCACTCGATGCAACCAAAATGTTATCTTTGGCAATTTTCATTTCCTTTATCAAGTGCTTCATTAGGATGATAATCATTAGATAGTGAAGTTCGAAAGGTGGATGCCGGAAGCTATAAAATAAAAATAGGCATTCGTTATTACTCTTTTACGATCAACCTTGTTTTAAAAGAGAATTTGCAGAAATCATCTCAACATGCAAGTGAAGCAGAATGAACCGTCAGAATGTGTGCTTTGAATAAGTGGCGCTAGATTCTGAAAGGTCCACGTTTAAAAGGTCCACTGCAAGAATCAGTGAATGTTTAAATAAACTGATTTTGAGTATCTCAAAATCAGTATGAGAAAAAAATTTTCAATATTGAAATCAAATTATTTTAATGGAGTTGGTGAACTTTTGCTAGTATAAATGGACATCAATACATATCATGTTTTTGGCGTGAGATGGATGTGTCTAAGCTTTTGAAATGCCTCACATTTTCTGAGGGAAAACGGAACATTGGAAGACCACAAGTTCATTGGATGGAAGGGGTGTTGCAAAACTTACGAGTACTGTTTCAGCAAATTAGCAAAGGAAAGCGAGGACAATTTGGAGTGAAGGGTGTTGATTTAGGTGGCCATGGTTCAATTTACATTGCAAGATGAAGAATTAAAGTCTTATTAAAGAGTAACATTATTATTTTGGATAGGTGATTAGTAAAATTGCCTTCTGACCCAATATTGGCTATATTTCGAATGATTGGCAAGACGCAGTTAGGAAACTTGGTGAGAAATTCCAGCTGATAAGCTGCCGTGATGCAGTCTGAAGGTTTAATGCTGGAGGCACTCGTCAATGCTTCTTCGAATATATCGGTAATTTTAGATTTCACCTGAAAAGTAATAAAGTTAATTTTATTCATATCAAAATATAATACATCAGCAATTCACTTAAAAATGCCATATTAGTTATAGTATTTTAAGGTTTTACTAACGTTAAATCCAACATTCCGGGAAGGGCAATTGGCCAAAATGTCGACTGCATGTTTTTTGTTGCATTCATAGGTGTCTTCTAAGCAAAACATTAATGATTTCACATGAAATTCCTTCCATGACCTAAAAACAAAGAAAGATTCCACTGTTAATTCTGCTGAATTTTATTGAGCCTTTTGCAAATTAACCCTTTTAAAATAATCATAACTCAAACTTGAATCTATTCTGTATAGTAATCAATTTATTTGAATAAAATCGGTTAACTATTGTTCTTCAAAATGTAAGATAAAACAGGGCATTGTTTTCGTGTCCATCAATAGGAGTGGTTTTATGTGTCCCAGCACGTCAAGGATTAAAAAAATAGTATTGTCAAAATATTCTTGAATAAAAAAAAGATGTTTATTAAGATAGATAGCAGTCTCGGAAAGGTTTACCGGTTAGCAAAACTCAAAATGTATTTCTTTTCACTAACTGCTGAATCCATTGAAAAAATCTGAATTGAAATAAATATTTTAGATTGAGGCGAGAGTGATACATACCACTCTACATGACAGCTGTCATTGAACTCTTGGCACCATACCAGTATCTGTAGAGACATACTCCGTCGACTGAAGTTGGCTCCAGGGAACAGATTGCTCAAACAGAACATCCACAGACTCTCTATATGCTGGATGTATACTTGTTTGAGAGCCTCGTCAGCGTCCAAGAGTGTATCGATAGCATCCGATGTGGGAGATGATGTTGACTTCGGCTTTTGCGAGTTGTTTTCAATGTTTCTCAAGATAACGTCAAAGCTGTCTTTCCAACGTTTCAATAACTAGAAAGAAACGATAACACATTATTAATAGACGGTAAAAAGTTAACAAAATACACCACCACACATTAGTTGGATTGACCTGCTTTTCCACGCAGCTAACCTCTTGTCTTGGAGGGAATATTGATTACAATTTGTATATTTGTCTCGATTTATCTGTCTGTTTGTAACATACTGCACAAACACTACACCTGCACACAATACGCCAACAGAGAGTGTCTGTTTTAGCAAGACATTCTCTCTTCTCGAGTTGATCTCACGTCATATAAAAAATTCAAAATAACTGGTGCCCTGGCTCTTATTAGAAAAATATTTTTATTTCCTACTTTGTATTAACAATATTAAGTTTGAGGGGGATTTTATCAATGACCATGTGAGAGATAAATGACACATTATTCCATTCCACTCACTATTTCAGGGCTGCTGAAATTAAAAATGAACATACACAAATTTATTGCCGAATCCATCGAAAATTGTTAATTATCATTTGGCTCGAGAGATATAGATTACATAGCATGATGTGAATTTGCATGCGTGTGCTGCTTGCTACCTGCAAAATATTTACCTTTTTAATAAGCCCAAGAGATCTCTGTCGGACGGCAGGTGACTGTACATTGATATTGTAGACAATGAACATTTGCAAGATGACAAATTCTTCCTTGGTGAGATGTTCGGTAGACTTGTGAGAGTCTACTATCATGGAAAAAGATAGTAATCTTACCTAGAAAGTGTTAGAATCATATTAAGCATTTGCGCTCAATGTACATCAATGAATTGATTGAATTGGCAATAACGTGACTTGAAAAGATTAGCATAAGTCCCTTGCCTCAGAAGACCGGTGAGTCACGGCATTTTCTAGGATTGAATATTCGATAATATTTTTCCACTTTCCCTTATCGGTTTTGTCATCTGCGATACCGTCAAAGACGCCCATTTTCCTAGCGACATGCAGGCAGACCAGTAAGCACTTGAACTGACCTTCCGATAATACACCGCCATTCGTATTTGGCATTAGTATGTTTGGCATCCTAGAAGTAAAACGATACAAGGATTACAATATCGTCACTATTTATATTTTTCCAACAGCACCTCACTTAGCTTATTCATAAAATTCTACATATAGCTGTAAAATTTAAGTTTTTTTTATAGGTGTGGCACATTAATTTTCAAGAAGTTTTACAAACACACAATAATGAAACGCATTACTGTTGAAATTGCCATTATAACTGCACTGATCAGATGACTATATCTGCTAATATGTGGAGCATGTGATGTCTTCAACATTTCCTTTCATCCGCTAGACCAGGGGTCTTTCATCGTGAATGATAAAATAATTGTATTTTCATTGTAGAAAGCTTATAAACATTAGTAATTAACTTTGTTTGCATCCAATAAAATCAAATATCGTTCATTCGGAGGCAACACTGACCAGCATAACCTCGATGGGTGACGTTTATGTGACCCCTCGTGTGTTCAAGAAAATGTTCTGGGACATTGTTCCCGAGACATAATGTAGATGTTCAGGATCATGTCCCGGGACATTTGTTCTTAGGTGTATGAGCCCTTTATTAAATCGAACCATCTTACCCGCAATATTCAACAAAAGCATCTGTTTTCAAAGCTCAGTATACAGTACTTTTAATGGATTCAGCGTTAACTTTGTGGAAGTTCTATTTAATATAAAATAACTTAGATTATTCCACGTATTGTGTTACAAACTGTGACACGTGTTTCACCTCTTTCAGAGGCATCCTCGTACTTAAGCAGGCATTTGCAAAAGTAGTTATCTGAAGTTAATCTAATAATAGTTAACATCTGAATAATCTAAGTTATTTTATTTTATATCTCAGTATACAGTTTTTATCTTGGTGTTGTAATTCATTACTATAATGAAGTGCTGGTGTAATGCAATTGCATGTGGCTCCAGCTATTACTAAGCGAATAGCAACCTCTTTTTTTAACATACCTTCGGCGTAACATACAGGCAGAATAATCAAAATAAATATATATCATAAGAAATACTGAAAATCAGAAAAGGAAAAATACAATTATTGGAATTAATTAGAAGATACAATTATTTGAGAACTTTTTACTAACATAAGTGTGACAACTTCTGAATTCATCTTTACAGCCTTCGCCAATATATCTTCAAGAATCGACAGTATACTGGCCACACTCGTTTCTTCTGCGTCCTGGCACGTTATCACACAATTTAAGACAGGTCTTATCCATGTTTCAAACAAAATATTTATGGATACTTCCTTTGAATGACAGAACATCAGGGTTTCAAATGCGATTGAAATCTGGAAACAAGTGATAATAAGATTGTTATTTACTTGCACTCACAATATAAAACCATAAACAAAAATGAACCACATGCTTTAGAACATATATGGGCAACCACCGGCCCGCTAAGCTATTTTGTCCGGCCCTGATTATCCTTAAGCAATTCCAACCTCAATATTGATAGTCTCGTAATTCAAATACAAGGCTAATCTTCAGACTAAATTTTGTAATTAGTATATTATATTAATATCACGTCGTTCAATTTGTAAATAAAAAAAATATATAAGAAGTAGCAACGTGTTTTATTTAATTTAATATTACTTTATTATATTCTTTATTTTGGTCCGGCCCTTACTCGGAGTCTGAATGATATTTTGGCCCCAGTCCTAGGAAAGGTTGCCTTAGAAAATGGCCAATCAAATATTATAAAAATTATATTAAGTCATTTTATATTTACTATATTAATAGCGGATAATGTTTGTCCGTTGTTTATTTGTTTGTTAGTGAAATAGTCCCGTAACGGTACCGACTTATTTTGACTCGCGCATCCAGCAATTGTTTTTTTTCTTTCGAAAGTAACTTTTGTATTTTGCAATGACTGACATCTATTGTATAGAAAAATAAACCTTAATATTTATTTTACAATGGTTTTGGTTTGGATCTAAGGTAAAATCTTATTAAATTTGAATCATTCAAATTATGTACATTCACACAAATACATAATTTGAATGATTCAAATTTAATATTGAAATTCCACCAAGCACTTTCAGTCGAAATCTTAAATTGTAGAATCTTATGTTTATGTTTTATTTTGACATATTTAATTGCATACAATGGAACGGCTGTTTGGTGTAGATTTATTTTTTATTAAATTAAAACTTTAACATAAACATTGATAATTACAACTATTTTTCTTTCGAAAGAATATATGATATATTGAGTAACGTTCGCAAAAGTCGCGAGTATGAATCCTGAATAAAACATTATTTTTTTTATACTATAGGAAGGATATATTAATTTTTTGCAGAGGGTCACTTTGGATATGTCATCAGATGTTACTATTCCCTTTAATATTTGTAGGTGGCTGTTCTGATAAGGTCTTTTTTTTTCACAACCAGTGTTCACTCAAGGTCATTTGTATGTAGCTTGCACGAGAGTGAGATGTGAAAGTTCTCTAAAACTATAGGTGATTGAATGATCTAGTTAACTACCGGCTCTTGTTTTAAGATCAGGAGAAATTAAAACATCACAGATATCCATGTCTTTAGATAAGAATATAAATAAAATGCTTGAAAAATGAATGCATTAAAGAATTAAGGATTCAAACCCCTTGAGAATTCAATTTATACTAGGGCTGTGGAGCAAATCATAAATGTACAATTTAAATTATTATGATATGACTGCAAACAGGGACTTCTAAATTTTCTGTATTTAGAGAGCTGTCACTATAAAATTCTTAAAAAAAAACTCGTCTGGAAGAAGATCAACCATGATTAATTATTTGTTTGAATAAATTTATAATCATCATTGCGTACGTTTGAAGGTACTGCAACATTGTTGATGGCAAAGAGGATATCTTCTACAATGGTAGGAATCTT
Organism: Himalopsyche anomala; assembly: GCA_031772345.1. Taxonomy (NCBI): domain Eukaryota; kingdom Metazoa; phylum Arthropoda; class Insecta; order Trichoptera; family Rhyacophilidae; genus Himalopsyche; species Himalopsyche anomala. The sequence continues at coordinate 15,785,437 of CM062837.1, read as the reverse complement.
TTCCAAAAGAATGCAGCAGCCATATTCAGATCCCAGAGTCGCTAGCCCTTTGTACTTCGAGTGGCGATCTTTCGGAAGCAGCATCACTGATGTGAAGACTTTGTTTGACAGCTGATCGTTTCCTGCAATCATTTGGAAATTTAGCCACATCTAACATGTTCATCGTATTGTTACATACTGTATACACGAGAAGGGTGTCTTTGTTTATAGAAAGTACAAGTAAATATTTTTTTTAAATTCATGAGAAAACTAGTAAGTTTTTCAAGTTGTTCTTTTGTGGAGCAATGGAAAAGAGGTATTCGAACATATTGGGTAGTATAACTCAAGCATCAAATTTTTGACATACTGTTCAATGGAACCAGGCCATCGATATAAATACAAGTCACCGAAATAGGAATTAAAAATTCTTGCACATTATGAGATAGCTTTATCGTAGATATCAAAATAATGTTGCCTATGCAATTAAGGATCTTGTCTGGCTGACCGAGCAGAAACAACTTTGCAAGAAAGCCATTCTGCTAATGAATTAGCTGTAATTAAAATAGAAATAAAATCATATACCTTTCTTTTCTAACGCCACTGATAGCTTAACAATGTTAGTTAGAGTCTGCGTGGACAGATGGCGCACGCTATCAACGTAATATTCTAAATACGACCAGACAAACTGCAACACATTGTCAGCCAGGGTCATTGCGATATTTAAATCAGAAATATTATTCAATATTCGCGATATAGATAACAACGTCCTCGCCACGCCCAAGATGATAGTAGATTCAACAGATAATCTGCAAATAATAAACACATTGGTATCTTTTGTTTGTTTACAGAAACAATTGATATTGCCATATTTTGTTTGATGAAGTGTTTTCATATTATTTATTGTTGTTTTTTATCTTCCAATATCAACGGAAATTTTGATTACAGCGATAAACGAAAGTTATTTGTATACGAAAAGCTTGACAAAGAACAAAAATATTATGTAGTATTTCTTTTCTTGTACAATAACTGCTGAAATGACACAGAAAGCATTGGAAAAGTCACAAATTTGGATTACCGAACTGTCTAGATACTTCATCTATGGTATAGTACTTCAACCTATGGTTTGCAGACTGGCACCGGTCTGCAAGAGTTTATTGCCAGTCTGTGATAATTTTTATGTTTTTAAAAATTACTTTTTGAAGACTAGAATTTGATTGACTTACTCTTCGCCCAGGGCTACCAAATTCGAAGTAATAAAAACTACAATGGGAACTTTATCTATGGTCTTCGAGCAAATATCTTCCAAGCTGACCACTTTTATGATTGCACTGCATATTGTTAATTGGACACCGACTGAATCCGAGTTCGTCAAGTATTCAGATATTTCTTTTTGGATAGGATCGTCAGACGAAATATTGTAGCAATTTTTCAGCAGCTGAAAGAAAATATTATAAATCAACCGTGTAGATTTTCCATGAATTCAGCGGTAAATTTGTGTAAATAGGTTTCTATGATATAATTTTTTTTATTCGACTGGTTCTATTACTAGGTGTGGAATTTGTTTTGGCTCTTTTGGCTTATTCCCAATAGTCGACAAGATTAGTACAGTGAATCAATCGGTTAGTAACTCATGCCGTGTGAATAAACAAAATTAGTCAAGTAAGCTAGTGACATCGTTAGCCACTACTATTCGTGGACAGCACTAGCTTCCCTCCCACGCTTCAACAACTGGGCGTAGCTACAGCAATTAGTTAACCACTAGACCTGTTCTAGTCTTATCTTTCTATCCCTACTACTTTCTTTGAAAAAAGAGAGATTGAGCAACTGAGTAACAGTTCTCGTAGAAAAATTTTTAATGCCATACCCCCATTGCCATACGATCCACATTGGGAACGGATATGAAAAAAAATACGAAAAAAAATATGAAAAAAACGTATTTTATTTAAAAAAATACTCACTACTCAAAGGGTTAATTAATAGAGATCGAAAGTGACTGATTTACTTCATACCTTAATCCAAGCATCAGGTGAGTATTGAACTCTTAGAATAATTATGAGGATCATGCAGCAGATTCCTGTGGTATCCATTGGCAAGTCTTCGTGTTCTAATAGCGATCCGCATATCATACAGAACTCTTTCCACTTATTTTCATATCCTGGCACTGAAGAATAACCACTGACATTACATTTCTGCAGAATGGACAGAAGTACTCTTTTGACATTGTGGGTAAAGATGTATATATCCATTTTTTCAGTAGGGGACAGTTTAGAGCTGTCATTTCTGAAAAGAAAGCTATATTAATGTCTGATTTTTGTGACTGTACCTGTCCCAATAAGGCATATTATGAAGTCCAAATAGACTCTCGCTATGGCCTGTTTTAAGGATCAGATGTGTAGTAGGGATGAAAACTATTGATACTGCCGGCTGTGTGGTCGAGTGTCAATGTCGTTGACTTAGAACATGGAAGTCACGACTTCGAATCTCAGTACAGTTTTTATAGATTGATTTTTCAATCGATTTATGGATTTCTGATCGAAGGCATGGTGGTTTGTGATGTCTCCCTCCCTCTCATCGTTTCCTAAAAAACGGGCGCATCGAGAACAATTAGCTAACCTGTCCTAGTCTTATCCTTTTATTACTACTCTCTTTGAAAAAAATACTGTTAAGACACCTCCACTGGGAGGCCATATGCTTTACATTGGGAGCGGACATGGATTTTAAAAAACTGACACTGGGATTTCAGCCCAATAACATCGTAGCGGAAGCCAAAGACATTAGTCGATTTGCAGCAGACCCGGTAACTTTGATTGGTGTAGTGAAAACATAGAAAAAATGGAAGCCCTTTTTTTGGACAGAATAATATTATGAAAAGCAAGGCTATTTTTCAAGGATTTTTTAAAAATTATAGTTGGCAAGGTGTGTGAAATGTATTGACAGTGTGCAGTCACTGATAACAAGCCAATCAGAAGAAGATTGGATGTCTCTGGCAACGGGTAGATGAAGACAATCAGTACTGGGTCGTTCAACAAATACTGATGTCTGATATTGAACATGAATATAAAAAATATAATAATAAAGTTACTTACTTTAAAACTTCGGCATACATTTTCAAAACATGTAATAGAAAGTTCAAAACATTTATAAGACAGTTTTGGAGGCCTCCAACGCCTGGACCAAAGTTTTCAAAACAGCTGTTTAGTGAGCTGCATATATTGTTGACACCATCAAAGTTGTTGCAGTTTATCGGACAATTTTGAATCATCTTTGTTATTTCCAATGCAATGATTTCCTCGATATCTTGGTAAAGTGATTTTTGTGAAGATAGCAACCTGGAAAATAAAAAGCATTTGATACACCTTACTCTTTTCTTACGCGGTTTAAAAAAAACACGGTCCACTTAAGAGTGAATACTATATTTTTACATGAATTATTTGATCTAACACGATGCCCAGAGACAAACTGTTTTAATATTTTCAATTTTGCGTGTTGTTCCATTAGTAATACATTGTTACACATTGTTGTTTGAACACATTAGGAACACATTGTTTTTTGTGTTGTGAAAAAAATGGTATTGTAAACATTCGGTTTAGAAATTTTTAATCAATATTCAAATGTTTCCCAGCATTAGTTTTATGAAATCGTTTTATTTTAGGGTTCTAATAAAATGTCTAAGTCAATGCAAAATAGTTGAAAAAGTCTAGCTATTTCGTTGATCAGTACATTATTATTTTTGTCTTGAGAGAGGCAGAAGTTCGACATCTGCCGGCAAAAGTTTTGGTTTGTACGACTATTAGGACAATTAGCCTTTTAGCTGCCGTAGATAATTAATAGTAATTACCTAGCACGCCGGCTATAATTTGCAACTATTAATTTAATTAGTTATTGACGAGATAACTCGTCTGTGGCAGCCATCGAGTTAATAATAACTAGTAATAACTCTCTCTGACACGTTTTTAAGATGAAATAGGTGGGAGGAAATTTGGGTGTTTTTTTTTTTTTTTTTGATATCTATACATCAAATTATGGGGCTGGTGGAGCCGAGCTCCAATTTCCCTTTCATCTGGTGTATTTTGATGTTGCTTTTCCCGCGTAGCGTCCTGGATTTACCTAGGCGTAGGCGGGTGCGTTGTCTTTGGTTTTTGTTTTGTTTTTGTGGTGGTATTAGTTCTCATTCGTAGGCATTACATGTGACACTAGTGGTTGATTCAGTAACCTCGAGCTGCAATTAATTGGGGTTATGCTTATCTGATCAGTTAATATATATTTTTTTTGATCTGTTTTTTTTTATGTATTTTTTTTTTTTTTTAATCTTTTTCCCTCTTTTTTTTTGTTATTTATCCTCGAGAGGACACCTACAGTGTCTGCGGCAGTCGTTCAGGTTTTGGAGATCGGGGTTTTAGCAGATGTTGATAACCAAACATGTGAATGTGGGGGATCGGGGGGGGGGGGCTAAGGAGGTTTCAGTAGGAGGACTCTCCGCGGTCGCGCTATGTTTGTGTGAGGGTAATCAATGTAGTCGTTAAGTAAATTTTTGATAGATTGGTTAGGATGATCCGCCATGTCACTATAGAACTTCTTCGACAGTTTTATGACGTGATCAAGGATCGGGTCTAGGTTCATGTCTTTGTGTAACGTGGAACTTCGCACAAACCAGGGTGCTCCTGTGACCATGCGAAGTGCTTTGTTTTGTATTGTCTGTAGTGTCCGTATACGATTCATGCCCGCATGTGCCCATACTTGGCACGCGTAGGTCATGATCGGTCTTGTAATCGCGGTGTACAATAGTAATTTGCTTTTTACGGCAAGTTTACTCTTGTGGCCAATCATCGGATAGAGTCGACCAGTGATTTCCGACACCTGGCGTTTTTTCTCAGCAATATGTTTGCAGAAGGTTAATCGTGAGTCTAGCGTGAGCCCAAGGTATTTAACCGTGTGGGCCCACGGAATGTGGGTGTTATGCATCCGGATGCCTTTAATGTCCTTATTGTGTCTGTTAAGACCTGATGCTCTCTTATCAAGTTTTAGTCTGACAGTTTTAATGGATAACATAGTTATCGGCTACCAACAAGATTGATAGATAAATAAATGAAAAATAAATAAAGTGTTAATATTATATATCTTGTAATATTAAGGGGTCATGGTCAACATCGTTAGCTTTGGCTGCAGAGCTTAAAGCTTCGAATCCCGGTACGGACAGTTTCATAAACTGATTTATGGATTTCTGATTGAAGGCATGGTGGTTTCTGATGTCCTAATTCCCTCCCATCCATCCAATACTAAAAACAGGGCGAGGCCGATTAGCTAACCACTAGTCCTGTCCTAGCCCTATTCTTCTATACATACTCAATTCGATAAAGTGGAGGTTGAGCAACTAAGTAATTAGCAGCTTTTGTAGAAAAACTTCAGTTGAGATAAACTCTATTAGGAGTTTATTTGCTCCACATTGGGACATGGTAACAAAAATAATATTTAAGAACCTTCATGTTACCTTGCACAAGTGTTCTTCAACGGATGTTTCAAAGGAGCATCTAAGAATATTGCAACAACAAATTCAAGGATGTGCCTTGTTGACGGAACCGCTTCATTTTCATCTTCAGTGCTTAATGCCTTTGAAATATTCCTTATATATTCTAATTGAGCGTTCACAGTTGGCGTATTTGAAAAAGTCTTGAAGCTAGGAAGCAGAGCATCTGTAAAAAAAAGCAGTTAAGTATTTGTATCTTTGTCACCACCCAGAGATTTTTTAGTCTTAGATTATAGCACACACACACCATAATACACGCGCAGTAGAGTTTTATAAATAGTTTCTCTGAAGCCTTCAATCAATGAAGAGTCATAGATAATTTTTTTAAGTAAAAGACCGATCCGATGGTTCTGGAGAAGGTAATCAATACGGTTTTGTATTACGTCATTATCCATAAATTGATCATCACCGGCGACTCCTTCAACACTTCACCTCTGTAGTGCTTCAGTCTTTTGTGCTATTGCTATGTGGACATATAAGTTATGTAATGGTTGATGGAATTTCAATATCAAATTTGAATTGTTCAAATTCGATTTTTTTTGTTGTAATTACGGATAAGAAAATATTAAAAATATGAAACGAAATATTATTACGAAAATGAGTTGCTATATTTTAAATTTTCTCTGTGGTTTTTTCTAAGAGTAACTTTCGTACTGATATTATATTCGTATTTCGGTACAAATTTTAATGTATTGGTTTTCCTGATTGGCAAGTATGATAATTATGTATTTACCCCATTTGTTATTATATTTCCAACAGAGCTGGATTGTTATTAACGGCATTTAGTTATTTTTCAAGTATAAAAGCAAAAAAGTTTACAAACAATAGCGTTGTGGCATATTGTACAACATATTTTTGAAAAAAGATACTCATCTATTTTATAAAAAATAGTCAATAGGGATCATTTTATGATAACGAAACCATACGAGGACTAGTATACCCACAAGAAATAGGGTTTATTATTCAATGTTATGAAAAATTATCCATGATACAGATAAAAAGTAGGAAGATAAGCTTACCAAAATAACTAATTTTCGAAACTTTTAATCTGAGCGCAGGTATTTTGTATTCACTTTTCTTCGACTCATTCCCTTTCGTAGACATCCTCAAAGAAAGGCCGTTCATTTTAGAATAATACTTCACTCTCGCTGTACATATAAAAGTATTAAACTTTTTTCACAAAATTTCGGAACCTTACAGAAACCGTACAAGTTTACCGCTCCACCACATCTGTCAAAATTGGCACTGCCAAAAAACACATGGAACTCTTGTTAGCTCTATGGTAGTGTGACAAAAAATATTTTTACGAGGCCTGTATTTAATGGGTCTGTATTTAATTCGCAGTGTGATCAGCAAATTAAATGAATTGTCAGTGGTATATCAAAATGGTCAGTTCATATTATAAACGATCCGTATCCACTAGGGCAGGGGCTCCCAACCCCGTGCCCGCGGGCGCCATGGCGCCCGCCGACCAATTTTGATGCGCCCTTCAACTAATTTGGGCAAATCGTTAAGTCCCCAGGTTTTCGTATTTCAAAATTCCTGGAAGAGCTAAAAAAAAAGTGTCACGCTGATAGTTTCCTAACCTTGAAAAAATGTGGTGCCCACCGCCCTACTTAATATTTTAGAATGCGCTCTAGGGTCCAAAAAGGTTGGTAACCCCTGCTCTCACGTATTTGCTTCCTTTTATTTGTCTGTATCATTACCACGTACATCCATCAATTTCATTTTCTCTACTATGTGTGCAGGATATCTTCTGGAGCTCATGTTAAATTCAGTCCTTTGCAATTCCAACAACTAGAAGAGATACATAAAGTGGACAGTGGCAAATACATCAAAATACAGACATAAATAACAAAGTTTACATAAAATGATCATAATTCTTCATTCCAATTAATCCATGTGTGTCAAATAATCATAAAAATAATAGTCATCAGTATCAAAAACTTAAATAAAACATGGAAATTAATGATTTTTGGACATAATGTTTGAGTAAATAAATAAAAATTTCAACTCAGTTTTACTTAATCTCATATTATATTTGTGTATTTAGGTGTTTTGAAAATGTTTGGATACTTAACTCATTTTTGGAAAAAAATGTCTTGTGACGTTTTCGAAATACACGATTCAATTACTTTAAAGCAGTGATGCACAAACCACGGCCCGCGGGCCGCATGCAGCCCTTTTTCAATTTTGTGGCGGCCCTTAAATCTTTTTTCCAAACATGTTTTTTTCACGTAAAACATTTATTTAATACATGTAAGTAAGCTTTTTCTTCAATGAAGAAGAGTAAATCGGTTCATAGAAACAGGCTTACAAATATTATATCAAATTAAAAAAAAACTAGTTAAAAAGACCAAGAATGCATTAACTTATGAATTGCATATAAATGATACATACATATTTCACAATGAAACGATTTTTAATAAGCAAGTACACATAATTCTTTTTTTGCATGACTTATTTATTTTCGAAATAACACGGTCAAAATAATATAATGGAACCTATTACACATTTAACTAAATTCACTTAATGTTTTTTGTACGGTTTTAAGTCTGTTTTACATGGAACATACATATTGACTGTGGAAAGGAAAAATGATGTAACCCACAGTTTTTTCAAAACAGGTTTTTTTCGATAATCACTATGTATCAAACTTGATACACGTTCTATTAAAAGGATGCAAGCTGCAAATGCCGAATTAGTATCTAAATTCAGCTTTTAAGTTTGAAAAAGATAACCTTGTAAAAAATTAAAACCAAGAAAAAAGATTGAAATAAAGGTTTTTCCTAGAAAAAATCTTGAATTAATGTTAGATTATGTCAATTAAACACCAGTTTAGAAGTCTCTGCGCACTTCAAGATTGTGTATAATTCATAATTTGCATACGTCACAAAATCATCAAAACACGTTTTTAGCGCCTCCTGTAAAATTTGATATGTGTGGGTTACGTCCTTTTTCCTTTCCACTGTCGATATGTTCTGTATAAAAAAGGATTGAGCGTACTTTAAATCTTTTTTTTTTGCTGCCCGAATCCACGATAATTTGTTTTTTGCGGCCCGCTAGAAGGTAAAGGTTGTGCATCACTGCTTTAAAGCCTTACTTACTATTTTTTATGGTGTTAGAGTTAATACATACATTATTATGTATAACTATAGTTCGTATATTGTAACGAATCTTAGCGTAGCATAATATGATTACTATTTCACAGCACTACTATTATCTGTCAGTTGTCAGCTGTGTATATGGAGTAGTGTGAGTACTTCATAGAGTACTTGCGCGACAAATTTTCACCGATGTTCTTTGTTCTGTGACAGTGGATGGTTTCGTTCCGTGAAAATTTTTTATTGACACTCGATTCCGAATGGAGCAGTGATACAGTTGCGAGTAAAACGTTTTCAAACGATCGTCCGATGGCTTTTTTACGCGTTTTAACGCTTTCCTTTGTTATTAGTGCAGTGAATTGCTATTTAGCGTATCAGCCCGAGCAAATTCATTTGGCATTTGGAAGTACGTATAAGATTGATTGATTTATCCATTTTATGTATTGTGTATATACAGTTGTAACGATATAGACCTCTAAAAAACACACTTAATTAACGTAAGCTTTCAAGCTGGTTCTCAGTTATTGATTTATAATTGTATTGTTCGAAAAGCTTATATTTAGTTCAAAAGTACTTTCAATCAATATACGGTTATCATATTGTAATATTATTTAGTAGTTATGTATACATAATAAAAGGTCAGCTTGTGAAATGCTACGGAATTCAATATACTTACACGTAATATTAAACAAAATAGTATAAAATAATGTTTTGAATACGACAATTTAATTAAAAAAAAACACTTGTACGTATTCCACAATTATTTATTACGACTAGACCAGTTTCGCTTATCACAAGTATTTTCAACATAATATACATTGATCTTTTCACGTGAGATTCTTAGTCACCTTATTTTCAAAAAAATAAATAAAACACTCACATATGTTTAATATTATTAGGACTGCTTCAACTGATCAGTTAAAAATTATCATGATGAATGAAACCGGTCATGGTCATATTAAATATATGCGTAATTTGTGTAAAAGATGTTTTTTTTTTTTTAATACAATGCCTTTCCACCTAGTATAGAAAGTTAACTTTCCACCTAGTATAAAAGTTAGTTATTCTAAAAAAAAAAAAAAAAATATAATTTTATTTAATTCTTTTAAAGCAGGAAATATAATTGAATTACATGATTATAGAAAGAAAGCGATATTGATATTTACTAGACTTCCAATATATCCTGGATATATAGGGAACAAGTCTCAGTTAGTTAAAAAATATCAAATCAATTTGTAAATACAAAAATAAAGATACTATGTTTTTACTTTAGCTATTTTTTGGTGGACTCTCTAATGAATGTAGGTAAATATTTATCAAAACCATTCGTATGTTATACCATTATCTGAAAGTAGAAGAAGTTTGTATAAAACATTGGTGTAAGCTTACATACAGAACTTACAAAACTTTATTTAAATACTGACTAAACGAAATATATTAGAACTATTACTATATCTAGGAAATTTATATATTAAATACTTATTAAAAATTCTAAAAATAGGTTCCCCAACAACCCTTTTTACACAATTAATTGTAGAAACAAACTGCATACACTTAACTCTTTTTTCACGAGTTAGAAATGACATGGTCCACTATAAAAATGAATACTATATCTACGAATTATTTGCTCCAACACGATTCGCAAAAAAAAAAACACATAATAATAACGTAATATCAACCCTTAGAAGTGAAGTGAGTCAAGTAGTAAAATGGTAAAAAAATTCTATTCAACTTTTCAGTACACTCACGGCTTTACTTGGTGCTTTTGTTTATTGTATATTTTTTAAGTGGGAAAAGTACTAAAAATCTTTTATTATTATTTTTATAATAAAATATTATTAAACTGTTTTTTTTCGTTATCTTTTAAGGAACGAAAAAGCCTGATAAAGTGAAAGGTAGATTTCCCGTACTTTCCTGTTCTTGCAGGTCAAAATTATTTTTAAATTCTTAAAAAAAAACAAGACTGACTCTGAAATCGATGTTTAAAAAATAGTAAATAATACTTTCTTTCTCCCTCAAAATGGTCTTCAATTTTCATAATTTCTATTCATTCTAGTACATACAGTCATTATTTATTATAAATATTCAATATTATAAATAGGCTTATTTTCGAATATATTTGGTTTACTTATGCTGTATGTACTGCATAAATAGATATGAATTCTTCATATCGATTTTTTTTGTATTCAAATTGTACTCTTTTCCACAGACAGTGCGAGCGAGATTGTGGTCACATGGTCAACCTTCGACAAGACTCCAGACTCTGTCGTGGAGTATGGCATTGATGGAATGGTGCTGACGGCAGTCGGGGAGCACACTCTGTTTGTTGACGGAGGCGGCAAGAAACATTCGCAGTACATCCACAGGGTGCGCTTGCCGAATCTAACGCCCAATAGCAAATATGGTGAGTAAACAATATCATTATTTATAATAACACTCTTCTATTTAGTGAACATAGAAAAATGCAAATATGATATTATATATTTAAATGAAATATATTATATCTAAACTTATGGTTTCGCTTACCATGAACACTTTCAAAAGATAAAAAATAAATCAAAATAGATATTTATATATTTTTTTACCATGCCTGCTCTCGATGTCGAGTAAATAGACTCCTAATGGAGTTTATCTCAACGATTGACTTTTCTACGAGAACTGATTGCTATTCAAGTTGCTCAACCTCATTTTCTTGAAGAAAGTAAGGGCTAAAAAGTACTTTTAATCTTTAGAAGAGTGAATAGATCTATATTGACCTTACTTTACATTACTGGCTTTTTTGTGACTTTTTCCAATGGATATATGTAATGCATACTTTAAGCATATATATATTCACACACATACACTACTGTGTAGATTTAAAAGTTCGTATGTACTTCTTGAAAAATGGCATCGGCGTACATGCTTGTCCATACTCCTCTAAAGGTTAAGGTGTTGACTGTCAATACTTGGTGGAAAGGCATAATATATTAAAAAAATATAATACTCATTTGTACTAATTCCATTTTTATTTTAAACGATCAGGACCAGTTTCGCTCATGACAAGCATTATCAACTGATAAGAGAATACAATATTACAATGTTGTTTATACAGAACAAACTCAAGTTATTAGGGTCTAACATAACAATTGGTATTTGTTTGTCTTGTTAACTCGGTCCTAATCATGTTAAATAAAAGTAGAACTATTGCAAATGAATATTTACTTTTTTTGGACCAGTTAGTAAATAAATTAAGAATTATTTGTTACTCAGTTGCTCAACCTTCCTTATTTTCAAAAGAGTAGGGGTAGAAGTATAGGGCTATGTCTAGTGGTTAGCTAATCGCTCTCGCAACACTCTTTATTAGGATTACATAGGTTGTGACAGGGAACATTCATGTCTTCAAACAGAAATCCATAAATTGATTGAAAAATCTGTCCGTACTGGGGTTCGAACCTGTGATTATACTGCCGGTGCCAACGGTGTTGAATGCTCAACCACAAACTCGGCTTAATATAAAACAATTAATAAATTTATTATGAAAAGAATTAAAAAATAATATCAGTTGAGCAACAGAGATTACTGGGGCACGGTGTGATTACCATATGCTTCGAATAAGAAGCAGACATGGCAAAAAAAATAAATAGATTATGTGATGCGAGTGTTTTATTTTAATTATACAATAAACGATTACGTCATGTGTTATTGATGCTAAACATAGTGAGCATATATGATTTACATAACTATATATTTCTGCTGACGTTTTTCGAGCAATCAAAAATGTTTTATCACTCAAATATTAATTTATAAAACATACATAGTTGCTCCAACAAAATGCAAGAACCTTTAGTGATTCATATGTAAATATTGTAATTTTTATAAAGACAAAATCACAGCAAACAAATCTAAATACAGTGGAACCCCGATCTACCATTCTCGCATTAGTTTCAAATGGATCGTTTATTTGTCATAGTCCCGGCAAAACACCCATAACAACAATGTTAAATAGTCCCGCATTAATTGTTCTCCGATTTACAGATTTCCTCGATCTATTGTCTAAATATTATGGTCCTGTACCAAATATTGACCGTTTTTGTTGAATATTTCTCATTTCGTTCATAAATAGACACATCACATCTCGTTTCGCCATTCTTTCTAACTCACAACTAAAATGCCTAAATGAATAAATCTAGAAGTCTAGCTAAGAAACTGAAAACAAATTGAGACCTTGAAAAAAAACAACATAAGAAAAACACCTTCACATAGCATAAAGAGTTAACTTACAAAAGTACGCAGGGTTGAAACTGCAAATAAGCAACTTAGCGTGTATTATGTAGTTTAAAAATATATTTATTCTTTAATAAAAAAAGTTTAAATAAATAAATAGATTGTTTCAGAATTAAACATATTTCGGTATTATTGGTCCCTTGAAAAACGTTGAAGGCTTTACTGTATTGTCATCATATTGGCAGGAGTTGATACGCAATAAATTGACTGTTCCGAGTAAATATCAAATGGATGGATTACACATATACGGTCCTACACATATACCGTTAGGGATTAATAGATTGTAGCACAGCATAGTGTGTAAGCCTGATGACTCTATTACTGAATGGCTCCGAGTCACTAACGGTGTGAGACAGGTTTACGTTCATGCTCAGTTTCTATTTATAATTTTCATCGATTTCAAACATTGGAGTTTGATTTCGTGAGGAAGATACCTGACAGGGTCAGTGGACATCACTGGTTATGGAGAGTCATCGGAGAGTTTTTTCTACAAGAACTGTTTGTTACTCAGTCGCTCAATCTCTCTTTTTCCAAAGAGAGTATTAGGGATATAAGGATAAGGCTAGGACAGGACTAGTGATGAACTGAATTTTACTCAGTTGCTCAACCTGTCTTTTTCTGAAGGGAATAGGGATAGAAAGAACATGGTTTGGATAGGACTTTTTTTTAAATCCATGTCCGCTCCCAATGTGGAGCATATGGCCTCCTAGTGGAGGTTTCTCAATAGAAATTTTTATACGAGAATTGTTTGTTACTCAGTCGCTCAACTTCTCTTTTTCCAAAGAGAATAGTAAGGATAGAAAGATAAGGCTAGGACAGGACTAGTGGTTAACTAATCTTTCTTGCTACGCCCAGTTATTAAAGGATCGGAAGGGTGGGAGGGAATTTTTAGACATCACAAACATCCATTTTTTCGAACAGAAATCGATTAATTGATCAAAAAAATGATTTTTGTACTGGGACTCGAAGCTGTGAAATCCTGTACGGAAGCCCACAACGCTAACCGCGGTGCCATAGGAATCAGTGTTATATACCATGTGAAAAAAAAGTTTGGTGTGCATATTATGAATATCATCGTTTTACTTGTATACTGTCTGATGACTGGTTTGGGTTAACAGTTGTCAATAGTTGAGGTCAAATTCATCTACATCAATTCGCTTATATTAATAAATTAACACATGCATGTAATGAAATCCAATATATAGTATGTCTGATTTGTTGTTCGCTCGATTGGATCATTTATTGCAGATATAAGGTGTGTTATTACAGTTCATTGAGTCGGTGGCAATTTAAACGATAAGGTTTATTGCAAGTTCACACTGCCTTTTTGAAAAATTATATCAGCTACCTTATTAATGGTTTTTACAAAACTGCTTGTTAATCAGTTGCTCAACTTTCCTTTTTTTAAGAGAGTAAGAATAAAAAGAAAGCTAAGACAGGACTCTCGCTTTGCCTCATTAATTTTTGGATTGAAAGGGTGGGATTGAATTAAGATATCACAAACACCCACGCCTTAGAACTTCACCGAACCTCTGCGTTTGTGGAATGAATAATATATCTCATTTAGTTTCCATTTAGTTCTTGGAGATTTATTTCGCTCGTCGACATATTGAAAGATTGATTTTCCTTTGCTAATTTATATTATGCAGCTCGAATTTGTTGTTTTATTACTTTTTCACGAAATAATGATTTAAAAGAAATCAATTGTCTTTTTTTCTCCCTAAAAAATCAAAAGTTTTTGAAGCAAAATAAATATAGCTTTTTTCGAATATTGATAAGAAACATTATAATGTCGGGGAAAAAGGTGAAGGAATGCCGTTCCACTGCGTTACATGGGAAAAAAGCACTGATTACATATACATTGTTCAATTGTCTAATTTCTGTCATAAAGGAGTCGAAATTTTGGAAAAATTATAAAAGGATTCGAGGACAAACAAATATTTACAAATGAAACAAAGTTATTAAATCTGACACATCTTTGTTAATGATTTATCTTTAAAATGAAAATTACATTTGGTATCAAAATTTGTAGTGTTATCAGGTAATTTTAATATATATATTATTATCTATAATGTTTTTTCTTTTTGTGAATTTTATTGTAGATAATAATTATTGCAACATAAATAAAAACAACTTTTTTTTTTTCACTTTTAAGGTGTTCACTGTCAATACTTATATTCAAAACATAAAACAACCTCTTTTTCTACTTCCGCTTTTATTTAATATGTTCAGGACCGATTTTGCACATTTTCAAATGATTTCTGTTCGAAATAGTAAAAAATAATAGAGATTGATTTCTCCTCATAATTAATCAATCATATGGGCTCATTAAAGGTAAAGTGAGCCAAGTGGTATCTTAGAAAAAAAAATGTTACATGCGTAATATTCTACACGTCTTAAAGTATCGTAAAAGTAAAGTAACCTCAGTTAATACACATTACAATAGTGTTATCCCGTAAAATAATGTACAATCCACCAAAACACCAAGTAAAGACGTTATTGTACTTATAAGTAAAAAAAAAAGTTTTATCGTTTTATTAGTCGACTCACTTTAACTCTAGAGAGCTCATATTATTATTGATGAGGCATACAGTGGTGGATTAAGCACAAGAGAGGCCCTAGGTGCAATAAAATTTGGAGTATATAATATAAGCCATTTTTGAGCCTAAGAATCGGGAGCCCCAAGCGCGCCCCTCATTTGCTTATAGGGTAATTCGCGATTGTGTATACTCTGACAGTTACAACATTCAACATGTCAAACGATTAAAATATTAGTTAAGGCCCATTTTGAGTTTTTCCATTCACCACTTTCATGTAAAAAAATATTCGTTTGTATGTCGAAATGAAATATGAATATTTTACAAATTACTCAATTTATTAAAAAAAAAATTCCGATGCCCATGCACTCATTCCCATGTGTTATTTTGTGGTATGAATATTATAGTAATTTAAAAAATATAGAACACATTTTTATTATTAATTATTTACAATAGAATTTTTCTCACATAATAATCTGTAAAGGCCGGGCAATAAGAGGGTTAAAATATATCTTATCCTATCCTCAAATGAGCGATTGAGCTACTGAGCAACAAGCAGTTCTCCGACAAAAAGAACTTCTGCTTAGATTATTTTCATTATTAGTCCAAATGCTCCACATTGGAAGCGGACATGGTTAAAAAAAATAAAAAACGTTAATTTACTTTTTTATTGCATACACCTCTTTGTTCATATTTAAGCAAACAAAATGCCTTTTACCTTTTTTTATGTTTTGGAACATTGCTTTGTGTGGTAATAAATTGATTTAAAAAGAAAAAATCAGCTTAAGCTGGTTAGTATGGGTTAGGTCAGGCGTTGGGAACCTGCGGCCTTTTGGCTACTCTGGTGCAGCCTTCTGGCCAATTCTGTAATTCTGTAAATTTATGTAAATTCGTAAATTCCCGACATATTCTGACCGTAAATTCCTGTTTCCGGCCAAAGATTCCCTAGTCAATGTTTACTGCGGCCTTATGTCGAATCAGAAAAATGAATGCAGTCTTAAGAGAAGAAAAGGTTCCCCACCCCTGGGTTAGATGGTTTATTTATTGAAGATGTTTTTAGCAAAATCCAGCTTAATTGTAGCCTAATCAAGTTAATAACAATGTACCTACCTATATAGCTTAAGTTTAAAAAATTTGGCTCTCAAAAGAAAGTTCAATTGTTGTCTGGTTTACATTTGGCTCAGTTGACTAATGAGTTTGCCGACCACTGCCCTAGGCGAGACTAAGAAGCTTTTTATTTTAAATGCGATGGTAGTCTCAATATGATGAAATTTATGGTAATATAGATAGATATTATAATAGATGGTAATATTTTAATTTAACCAGAGGATATACGCTATTTATACAGATATAGCCGAGGGTATTCAGCTTATAACCTCCACTACAGCACTGATAATTACTTGGTACAAAAGTACTTCTAACCATTGTTTCCTCTAGGCTGCGCAGCAATTTGAAAACCCCCGCGTACTCACTCTAAATCTTGAAATTATATGCTCATAAGATCCATTTTAAACAATGTAGTTGTAGATTGGGCAAAGGTGCTCATATGATTGTTCATTGTGTGCCCAGATTTCCAAATCAACGCCATACTTGTGTAAGAGCTCTTGCAGGCCTTAACAGTAAAAAAGTGACGATTAGGACAAAATAATCAAAAACCGGTTAGGTTGATTTGATGCACTACTTACGACATGCACCTTGCGCTACATAATTATTCAATTATAATTGTTTCGAAATTAATTATGCCTGACTAAAATTGCTGTTGACACACGTCAGATGACATATTTTTGATCAAATCCACGTCGCATGAGCTATAAATTTAATTTTATTTAAACAATAAAACACTCTTTTGAACTTATTTCACATGTATTTACTCGCTTTTACGCATCACGAAAAAATCTCTGCTCGGGCTATGTATGACTGTCGATAGCGCTGTGGAAAGGGGTCATTGACTGTATATACTCAGCGGGTTGTGCTGGGAAACCAACTTGCATAAACGCTAATTCGCTTTCTTCTGCCTTGTGGTTGCCAGACACCAGTCAGCAGCGTATAATGGTCCTAAGATAATAGCACAATGATGCCAATTTTGTAAAAATGTTAAGTTGTTGATTTAGTGTGCTTGTAAAATTTACCCGATTAATTGATTTGCACTTTATGTAAACAAATAATATTCTTATCTCTCCATTGTTATTGTTCTCAATAAAAATAAACTACTCACATATTATACTCTTTAATATTTTTTTCTGATAGTATTGATTACTTAAAAAAACACAATGGATTCTAAATCAATAGTTTTCGAAATTTAAACAAACACGCAAAACATTGCATCGGTGTTGTATGAGTCGACAGTTTTTTGCTGATTGATGCATTCGGTCTAGAGCGCGGTTTTCCAAACTATGTTCCGTAGAACACTTGTGTTCAGAGTGATTCTACTTTGAAAGAAAAATACAAATATCGACCATTGAATGATTTCTAGGCGAGTTTGTCAGATGACTCTTCCAATGTGTCAAAACAAGTTATCATTGTATTAGCAGAATTTTTTTATTATGCAGCAATGCTACACCAGATATAAGAATTCAAATCGCCAACATTGTGCCTGATATCAAGAAGGTTTGCAATTCAACTACTCAAAGTCATTAAAAGCTTTATTTCTTCATATTTGTGTCGGGTCCTATGGTGCAGAGGTTAGTGTTGTTGGCTTCCGTGCCGTATCTCACGGCTTCGAGTCCCAGTACGAACAGTATTTTTTCGATCAATTTATCGATTTCTATTCGAAGGCATGGGTGTTTGTGATGTCTAAAAATTTCCCTCCGGTCCTTCAATAACTGGGGGTAGCGAGAGCGATTAGTTAACCATTAGTCCTGTCCTAGCATAATCCTTCTATACCTCCTACTCTCTTTGGAAAAAGAGTGGTCGAGTAACTGAGTAACAAACAGTTCTTGTAGAAAAACTTACCTCCATTAGGAGGCTATATGCTCCACATTGGGAGTGGACATGGATAAAAAAATGTCATTAAACTAATTTAGGTAATCAGTATTTTAATAAAATGCTTTTATTTTATTTTTACTATTATTAACCACTTGAATACCAAGCGGACACAGGTGTCCGGAACATATGCAAGCAAACACCTATGTCCAAGACATTTAAAAAATCAAATACTTGTATTCTAATAGAATATAAGCAATATTTTGATGAATACGTGTAGTGCTATCTATACTGAGTCAATATAGGTTTTTAAAATATCGAATTCGAATGTATATTATTTGCGCGGTATTCAAACGGTTAATTAGCCAATCTAAAAAATCAGCTAAGTGGATCATTGCAGAAAAAAGTTTGACAAACCCTGAGCTAGAGAGATAGTCGTATTCAGTAATGAATTTTGTGTAATGTTTATTAAGTTTTCAAAGAAAATACAATCTGCCGAGTGTCTGGTGCTTTCATTGTATAATTGCAAAAATAATAAAATACATTTATGGCTTCACAGAAATATTTTTATTTATCTCAAATATAAATCCAATTATAGCCAAATCAATTATTTGTAGCTTTTCAATGCAGTATTTGTTCACTTTTAGGGTGTTCACTGTCAATACTCGGTGCAATGGCATTGTAATCAAAAAAATAAAATACTCATTTGTACTAAATCCACTTTTATTTAAATAAGATCGGGATCGGTTTCACTCAAGACGAACAATAGCAGTTTGATATTGCTGATGCATAATCATGAATGCTGGTGAATAATCAATTTATGCCACACTGCATAATACTTGCAAACATGTTCTATATTGAGTTGACACTATATCGACCCATAACACGCAGAAAATCGTAACCTACAATTTATAAATTTTACAGAAGGTTTTTTTTAAATTACTCTTGTACTAAGTTCGATAAAGGAATACCTTAAATTCGGTTAGTAAATAGTAATATATGGTCAATGCCTATCCTGATATTATACTGACTACTTTCAGTTCTTTAGATCAGTGTTTCTCAAGCGGGGTCGACGTGGAAAAAATGATAACTATTCAAAACGTTAAAATGCACAGATACTAAAAAATATCAGGCGAATGAGATAGCGTTCTAAAATTTTTGTCACTGATATTGAACAATTATTGGTTTACAACGCGATTTACTTAATTGTGTCGATTAAGATCTTTTGCCGATTATCTGACAATGTATTCACGCCATACAGGGATATTGTCTGCAATTAATTTTCTTTAGGATGACCTTACTATTATCGCATTACAAAGTATTTATCTTTCAATAAGAGTATTTAATGTCAAAAACACAATAATTTACGTTTCAACAGACATACGCTCTTCTGAGCGTTTTGTTTTCATTTCGATGACGCGTGTGCTAATTTTTGCACTGTACTATTGACCTTTGATAAGATAATCACCGTTCATTTTTCACAATATTGTTTATCAAGCATCACACCTCATCCAGTTCTCGCAAACACACATTGTTTATCAGTTTGTTCCAATTATATCAGCGATTTCCAATGTTGGAGGCGTGGACATCAATAGGAGCCCTCAAAAAATTAACAGACATGTAATTGAATAAACAAATAAATAAACTGTTTGCCTATCGTAGCGTAACAGTAAGACATCTGATGAAAACATTTTTTTATTCCGGTGTCTGTGTTTGGAAGTTCTCTACAACCAAAGCAAAGATGGAGAGTATACTTATGTATTCTAATTGTATATAATATAAATTTTATCATATAAGCGTGGTATATAAACTGCTGTATTCCTGTAAAGAGTTACATACTCATAATAAATAAATAATGAGTTTGAATCTATCCTAGTCGAAGCTGGGTAATAAAGCTAGTATTATAATAAAATGAAAACAATTTTGTTTCTTACACGATCATTTCTTTTTTTACAGTTTACCATTGTGGCAGCAGCATGGGTTGGTCCCCCGAGTTTTGGTTCAACACGGTGCCAGAAAATGAAAATTGGAGTCCAAGCCTGGCTATCTTCGGAGATATGGGCAATGAAAATGCACAGGTAAAATAATTTCTGTCATTGCTAATTAAACATTTTTTTAGCTATATTTATTCCTCATAAGTCATCCGAGTATGTTCCAACAAAATCGACTTTAATATTTAAAAAGAGTGCTTGTTTGAACTCACTCACGTCCATGAGAAATATGTTGACATCTGAAGCAATACCGTTGAGCATTGTTAAAATTCTTCCTAATTTTTCACATCACTTCTGTCTTTTTGTCTTTCAATGTAACCACGTTTTAAGCATCACCTATCTTCTCACATGTAAACCACAAGATTTTCAACTTTGCTTGTTTTTTTTATTCTTCATTGTTTGGCTCAGAAAATATTTCTACCCTTCATTTGATTCTTATTTCTCTCTCTGTTGTTTTTTCAGTCACTTGTCCGATTGCAAGAGGAAGCTCAGCGAGGAATGTATGATGCCGTCATTCACGTGGGAGATTTTGCTTACGACATGAATTCTGAAAACGGAGAGATCGGTGATGCTTTCATGAGACAGCTCGAACCACTGGCCGGCTATCTACCATACATGGTCTGCCCAGGAAACCACGAAGAAGCTTAGTAAGTTGTTTATTATTTTGTTTTAGTTTACAGACTTTGCTGGTTTAATGACATGCAGATTGTCTTTGGAGGTATATATACAATAGCTTAACATTAGAAAACGCATAAATCAAAACCTGAGTCTCCAGAGGCATGCACTGCAGTTGCTTCAGCCAGTTCTTACATCTCTTTCATTGATATGACAGGGAGCTGCCTGGCCAGCTCCTTAATCTCCGATTTCCTCACGAAGTTAAGCCACATCACCCTCATTTCTGATGCAAGCATATACAGTGGAACCTCTCATAACAAGCACCTCTCATTATGAGTAATTCGCATAACAAGCAAAACAGATTGTGAAATAAATGCTCCCTTAATGAGCGACTTTTCGCATAACGAGTGACACAGAGTTTTGGAAAGACCACTTTCACATTGTTACGTGCCTCAAGATGATTGACAAGGCGTGGGAAGGGGTTACCAAGAGGACCCTCACTTCTGCTTGGAAAAAGCTTTAGCCAAAGAGTGTTTCACATAACGAGTAAGATTCTGGAACGAATTAAACTCGTTATGAGAGGTTCAACTGTATTCTTAAAGCTCTGGCAAAACGGTGGATAAATGGCATTTGGTTTTAATCTTTTCTCTTTTTTCATCTTTTCCCGATCAGTGAGATTTCTGTATCGGATGTATTTAGCAGAACTATAGCATGCTAACATGTCATTAGAGGAAGAGAAGTGAATAGTAAGTGAGGAAGAATCTTGGATTGGACATCATCCAGTCACCGAAATGTACCTTAAACGAGACAGCTGCAGTTCAAAGTGCAGACACAAAGTGCAGCCGGTGTTCAGTGTCAAAAACACACACAGAATGTGGGGATTTTTGTAGGAAGTTAAAAGGCATTCAGGATTGTTGAGGAGACATTAAATGACGTTGCATTTATCGGAAAAGAAATTTAACGATAGGATTTGAAGCAATAACAATTGAAAAATCAACAAAAGTTATATGCAATTAAAATTGATACTTTTTTACTCCACTAGTTGCGAAATGAGATTTGTCCAAACCATATCAGCTTTTAAGTACATTAGAGATTAGTCAAAGTAAATATTTACCATAATACAGTAAATATTTACGTAACAGCAAAAAATGATGTCATGGTACATTCTCTTAACCCTTTGACGAGTATCGCTGTACTGGTATGGTGATATATTTTGTCATTTTATCTATTGTTATTCTCATATTTTTTATTGAATTACTGTTATTACTGCAGATATGCATACTATCAATGATTTTTAGCAGTCACATTACTTTTATTATTTGTTGCAAATGAACAAAAGATTTTTTTAAAAAGGTCAATATTTGTAAACAAATTGGTAAGCATATAATATTGAACGCAATATTCCATTTAGGGTCGATTCCCTCCTGGAATCAACGTCAGTAGAGTGTCA
This sequence comes from Himalopsyche anomala, assembly GCA_031772345.1. Classification (NCBI taxonomy): domain Eukaryota; kingdom Metazoa; phylum Arthropoda; class Insecta; order Trichoptera; family Rhyacophilidae; genus Himalopsyche; species Himalopsyche anomala. Next base: position 15,763,049 of record CM062837.1, on the reverse strand, counting down.
TAAATCCACAGATGAAAGCAAAAAAAACCTAGGCCTAAAGTCAAAGTAATAGCTAGTAGAAATTTATGTAACTTTTAACTATGTGTTTACTAATTTAAAAAAATATATTCACTTGAAACAATAATTAACAGCTTAACGACTGAACGTTTTTTTTTATAGAATTTCACCTGGCGGTCGAGCAATGTAATTTTACTAAAATCACTATAATTTGTAAACCAATTGAGATATCTTTACCAAATTTAATTTTACAGCATCCAGATACTTTTTAATAGAATGGAATGTATGACGTAGGACGCATATATGCGTCCGCTGGCCAGCAACCATTGGTTTTCAAAGACTTAAATACGCGTCCAGCGTTCATTAAGCTGTTAATATTCTTCCCAGATTGATCCAAAAAATGTTTTTATATTTTTGTGTTAAGCAATAATAATAATACACAAATTTCATGCGTGGTCATGTGGTGCTCTACTAACCCTGGTTCCTGGAAGAGAATCGAGCTGAAATGAAATTTTATATTCAATATTATATGGCTACCGATTTGTTCACAAATGGTAACCTTTTTACTTTTGTTAATTTGCAACAAATCATAAAAATAATTTGTTTGCCAAAAATCACTGATAGATGTGTGTAGTCAGGGTCAGTTCGTGGCGTATGCATACAGGCGTGCAGTGCATACAGGCGCCGCACTTAGATTTTAGTACTAACAAATCCTTTAGTTCTAGTTGTGCAAGGCACCGAAGGTGCCTCGCCTCCCACACAGGCGCAAAAATTCTCGAGCCGGCTCTGTGGGAAGTATCAATATCTGAAAAAATATTATTCAATTAAATATATGAGAATAGCAATAGACAATAGTAGATGACAAAATATTTTGTCCTACCAGTATGGCAATACTCATTAAAGCAGTAATGGGTATAATTTATATTAGGCTATGGGCATCTGTTTATTATACGTTGTGTTTTTTACTGAATATATTCAATGAACATTGTAAACATCTCTAAATTATGTTTTCAACTCTCTAATGCCTGATATTTAAGTTTGTTATTGAATATTTATTTTTCGATTCAACAGCAACTTCAGCAACTACCGGAACAGATTCTCTATGCCTGGAGGCACTGAGAGTATGATGTACAGTTTCAATATGGGTCCGGTGCATTTCATCTCGATTTCAACAGAGTTCTACTATTTTCTCAACTACGGCTTGAAACAGCTGGTTCTGCAGTACGATTGGCTCGAAGAGGATCTTAAGGAAGCTAATAAATTTGAGAACAGGTGAGGCGAAAAATTTGAAACCAGATTTTAGGGTTTTTGCTTTGATTGGAGGTAGTCGTTTGATGTTTTGGAATTATTATTCTGTGAAACCGATCATTTTGCCACTTACTAAACCACTTCAATAATCGTAATCAAAAAAAGAAAAAAAAGGACGATAGCTATTTTTATTACAATTTTATCATTTTTAATTTTAGCGTTTTGTAGCACTAAAATTAAATTAAAAATAATTATCAATATAATATAAATTTATAACTTTTACAATGAAGAAAAAAAAACAAAATATAATAAAGAATAATTATTTAAAATTAGCAAGGAAGTCATCTGAGTAAGCTCCGACAAACTCTACTTTAATACATTAAAAATAACATTCATCGGAACTCACCCACGTCCACGTCGAATATGTCGACATCCGAAGCAATATTGTTAAAACTGTTAAAGCTCTCCCCAGTGGCATCCCCATTGGCATTCTGGTTCTACACGTTTGGATAACAAACAATTCATGTCCACAATTTCTCAAAAAATAGTCCGAAACATTTAGTTTCACTTGAATGGTGGAATTCTCATTTTGACCTCGTATAAGCCGAAAGAAATATATGACCAGGTGTATTAGTGCTCAAGATCTAATGGCGTTCGGATACTGATAAATCTGAGAATTGGACCACATACCCCGTTTATTGTCTTCAAGCAGTTAAAGTTGTTTCTTTTGGGAAAAGTACAGAACATATACTATTTTCTAGGAAAAATCATTTGATACTATTTTCTCGTTCTTAGTGTGAGAAATATTGGAAAAGAAATTGTTTCGAAACATCTGGTGATTTCCCAACAATTCTAGTCTGCTTTAAATTATATTTTTTGTTTTGAAATCAATTTGCGAACGTAATTTTTGTGATCATCTGTGTTTTTTCAGCTAAAAAAAAGTGAAAAATTAATTTTGAAAATTAGTTATGGGAAATGTAGAATTCAGTCTGTGTGCAACACCTGCAAAATTGTCAAAAGTTTGGGTTGTCACTAAAACGTTAAAATTTATTTTTAATTACATTTGAATAATGTACGATTTACAAGTTTGAAGTGTTTTTAAACAACTAAACTTCTCTTACAAGCAGCTATAGTACCTTTAAGTGCACCATTGAGGAGATGTTTAATTTCCAGGGCTTACCCTGTGATTGTTTTAAATTTGAAAAATCTTGTAACTGAATGAGTGAGACGATTGCAGGAAAATACGTCCGTGGATTGTGGTGTACGGCCACCGGCCAATGTACTGTAGTTCGCTAAACAAAGACGACTGCACCCAGTACGAGTCCGTAACCCGAGTCGGGTTGCCGTTCTCGCACACGTTCGGTGAGTCACGCGACCGACGGCAAGATGGTAGACTAACTGGTTACTAATATGCGCATAACAACAAGGTGTAATGCTGCAGATTGTATTATTATGAAGCTTCTGTAGCATGACAGATGCAACAGTGTTGTCACATTTATAATTTCATTTTAATTTAGTCTTGGAAGTTTAACCACTAACAGAAAAACCATATTGATGATATTTGTAAGATTACTTCACCTTGCAGGAAATGTTTTTCTTAACGTTATTAAAGCCATTGTTTTATCATAATAAATATTATGCATTTCATTAAATGGATTTTTGTAAATAAGGCCTAATTGTCTATATATATACGCCTGTGTGGTCGAGTGGTCAACGTCGTTGGCTACCTCAACGGAGGTCACGGGTTCGAATACCAGTACGGGCAGTTTTATAAATTGATTTTTCAATCGATTTTATGAATTTCTGTTCAAAGGCATGGATGTATGTGATGTCTTGAATTCCCCCTCCCACCCATCCTATCCTATGAACGGGGCGTATCGAGAGCGATTAGCTAACCACTAGTCCTGTCCTAGCCCTATCCTTATATTCTTACTCTCTTTGGAAAAAGGAGAGGTTGAGCAACTGAGTAACAAGCAGTTCTCGTAGAAACACAGATGTTGAGATAAACTCCATTAGGAGTCCATATGCTCCACATAAAATATATATATATATATATATATATATATATATATTTTATTGCAGAAGATCTCGGACACACTAACGTAAAAAAAAAAAATTACCCATTTCACAAGGTTTGATTGCATTATCGTAATATGTCGTGACGCGATTGTACACTGTGATTTCAGCAGTCCCTCTACATGCCAATGTGCCAAATATTTTGAAATTAGAAAATCATGCGAGATGAGATCGATGAGAATTTATTTTTATAAGTCACTCGAGATCAACTCAAGGAGAAATGACATAACATACAACCATGTCCAAGATCTCAAATTTTAAATTTTAAAAATCTAAATTTAATATTGACTTTGCCCGGGCCTGAACCCATACCCACCTGGTAGCTAGGATAAAGCTCTTACCACTAAACTACGGAGGCACACTATAGTTTTGAAACGGTGTTTCTAAGAAAGATTGGTATTCTGGGCTGCTGCTGAAATCTAAGTTGAAGATTGCATCGTTGCACATAGTGATGTCAGAAATTTGTGTAATAATTTGCGAGACGGAAGTGTTCACTGCTTTGCGACAGTGTATCCGAATCCTTCACACAACATAATATGTATGAAAGAGAAACAAAATGTATAGATGATAAAAGACACTCAATTCTTGTTTCAAAGCATCAGGCAGGTGACTTGGAACGGCCACTGTTGATCTATACAATGTAACATATTTTATTTCTACCAGGAAATCCATTGTTTGAAATGTATTCTATTTTTACATTAAAATTAACAAAGAAGTAATTTTTAGTATTGAGTCACCTTATTATGAACTGGTGGCTGTTACACATGAATTGTTCAACATGCTCGTAGTAGAATGGTGTAGAATTTATAGTTTGTCATTACTATGCTTTATGATAATTATTTTTATTGTGACTTGATTGTATCGTAGAATTAAACTCTTGCAGTAAGTAAAAATATGCCATTAGATATGTCGAGTATTCTTTTTGGACCGTGTGGTATTCAGTAACATATCTCATATTAATCTCATTCAAAATTCATTACATCGTTCATTGGAATATCGTAAGATTACAATAGAAAAGCACCCGAATGTTTGTTTTAAAATGCTTCATTGATTCTAGTTATATCGTTTTCGTAGAATTTTGGAATCTTGGGTCATAAGGACAACAAGGAAAGCACAGGCGTGAAATAAACATGAAATAAACAATCACTCAAAGCAGGCGAAACAATATTATTGATAAGTTAGTATTTGCACTTCGAATTTTAATATTTGTCGCTACGAAATACTGATTTTAAATATACAAAAATACTGGTATTTTGGTATTAAAAATTATCCAGAATAGAATTTTGAATGTATAAAAACCATCACAGATCGATAGCCTTGTTCCGTAAGTCAAAAAATGTATGTTGTCAGTTATATTACACATTATATCCAAATATCCCTCTTCTATAGCTCCATAAAATAAAAGATATATGAACTTGCCGGTACTCTTAGGTGGTCTATCATAATACATACTAACATAATACAAACATTTTCTGCTATTAATATAATAATAAACAATCTTCTCTCATTTTCATATAAATAAAATTTGAAATATCATTTTATGGTTTTGTCAACGTTTCAATAACTTGAATTGAATTAACATTAATGGCTAAATGATCCACTAAAAAGATGAGACAAATAATAATTATCACATTTCTACAACTCAGTTTAGATGTGTCAAAAATTTGATCAGCTGTATTTCAAAACTATCAATTTCTAGTTGTAACACTATGAAAGTAAACCAACGATATTTTTAGTCATCTTGGTGCTATTTTACTGTAAACTCACGATATATTTTCCTCCTTCAAGTAGAGCGTTCCTTGAGATTTTCTTTCATTCATAATCGACATCTTTTTGTTTCATTTAATATTATGACAGTAACTCTCAGCTCTGTTGAAATTAAGTCTAGCACAGATCTCCTAAAGTCTTCCTGCACATCTATCTACACATCAATATGCCAAGCCGATTGTAATTCAGAGTTTTCCACAAAATGGATCCTGATCGTGGGTCTTTCGGTAAAGTAATTTGGGTCTTCTAGCAACACTGCTTTCGTATAATTTGTAAAGAGTCTACGATTGTGTTATCAATCAATTTCCTCTAAAACATAAACTTAAACAATCACACTGACTGTTGCATCTGTCAATACAAATAATGCTTATAATTGATAATTTTATCCCATGTCTTCGAGACTGCTGGATCTTCGGAATATATTATAACTATAGCTCTCAGTCGATTCACGTGTGTCTAAAAGAGAGCCCCTCTGCTCTCAATTTCAGGAAGCTCCGTCCTTGGGTAATCGTCTTCGGTCACCGTCCGATGTATTGCAGCAATTTAAACCCCGACGATTGCACCCACCATGAGACACTAACTCGCGTCGGCTTGCCATTTACACATATGTTTGGTAAGGTTGGCGCTACTAATGCACTTCATACACCGCTTTTTAGTTATAGAACGTTTCGTAAAATTTAACCGTAAATGCTCTATAGGTTGACCATTATAATTTGTCCATTAAGATAGAGCACGCTAGTGTCACGAGAGTTATGTTGTCGTACTAATTTACATGTGATGGTCGCTACGTGACCTGCAGCATTATCGATTGAAATTATTCCTCACTTTCATTCATTATAGATCACTTAAATTTGATCACTATGTTTTTTCACTGATTGTCTTACAAATGGTTACATGTGTTTCATCTCTTTGAGAAGTACTTCAGCTCTTCAGGTTAACTATATTAACAGTGGCATATTAAGCACTTGGGGGGCTCCAGGCGCACTAAAATTCAGAAGCCCTGTTTTTCGGAAAACATAAAAATGTCAGGAAATTCCGTGTAAAATAATAAAAATATATTAAAATCTCAACAAAAACTATATGGATTACATAATATAAGCTATTTTTGAAGCCCCTAATATTCGGAGGCCCCAAGTGCGCGCCTCACTTGCTTATAAGGTAATCCACCACTGTATGTTAATAAAGTAAACATTGATACTAATTCTTACACTTACACAAGTAATTTATTCGTAATTAATAATATAATATTGTTTTTATCTGGCCCCCTCCCTGCGTCCAGTAGAAAGAAAAGACGGCAACCTCCATTTTGTAATTTATATGTTTACAATTATAATAGAATCAATGTTTATTTTTTCATAATAAATAGCCTTACGATATTTAGTCTGAAGCTGCACCTCAATGAGGCAAAACACGTGTCCCAATTTGTAACACAATCAGTGTAATAACAAAGCTACCGCCGAATCCACCAAATATTGGAAAAATGTTATTTCATATTTAACAGCGCATTAGGATGGGCGACTGGTAGTAATTTACCATATAATTATAATCAGAATGCATTAAACTTGATATGTTGTTAATCTATGTTTGCTTTTTGGAAATGTCAGCTTTTGTGTAATATCGCTTGATGCGCTTATGACTGCTTATGTAATGTTACTTTGGTAAAATTAATAATTATAAGATGTTGTGAATGTCGTTCTTATTGCACTCAAATTTGATAACTCTATCTATATAAGGTTGTCAAAATATACTACTACTCGTTTTAACCAAGTCTAACGGAGTCTATCCGAACAGAAATCATTTGAAAACGCTTAACACTGCTCTGTTATGGTATTACCCATGTATAACATGATGTTAATCTGTTTTGGTGATAGTTGGACACCTTATAAAGATGGAGCTTAGTATTTTTACATTAGTAGCATCATTACTGCACAAAATATGTTAGTTAATATAATATTTAGACTGTCCCATTATCAGTTACTTATAAAATACTTTGGCAAATAAAGAAACCAGTTTCTATTCAAAAATATCTTATCATATTTTATTCAACACAATAACCCATATAATAAATATGTGAACAAAGTTAACGATAGTTTAAATAATGTTATTTGTGTATGTGACTTTCCTTTCCGTGTTTTAAAGTTACCAAGAAAGTTTATTCTATTAAGATATTTCCTTTGTATCTGCACATGAAAAAAGTATGCAACGATTTCTAGATGATAGATTGTCATGTGTTTACGCCTACGTAATGGTTTCTGTAAAATGATAAAAGATGACAAACTGACAAATCTTCAATTACCATATAATTCCATTCTTCTGAAAAACAGTAGGAGATCATATTTATATTATTATAATATATTGCAAGTATAGAATAGTTTTGCTTTCTATAAATAAAACAATATTTTGATAAAATTCTTTTTTGTTACCTTTTGTATCAAAATTAATATGCTAATCGTCCCTTTTTTTACTGTTAAGGCCTGGAAGAGCTCTTCTACAAGTATGGCGTTGATTTGGAAATCTGGGCACACGAACATTCGTACGAGCGCCTTTGGCCAATCTACGATTACACTGTTTACAATGGATCTTACGAGCATCCTTATGTTAATCCACAGTGAGTGAGAAGTTCCTTTTATCAAGTACACCCTCTAGTTAAATTGAAATATCTATTCTATCTATCGAGTGCTTAAATGATATTTTAAACACATTTTAAATGTGATCATAGCAGATGCATTTTCAATGTTGCCGAGTGATTATTGTCGGAATAATTTAATTTTTTTTCTTATATTCTTATTTAAATTCAGCAAGGGAATATGAGCCATGAATATGTCCAATGTTAAAAGCATGTTCTTGATGCCCACTATAATGTACCGAGCTGATAGCAGCTTCATGCCTTTTTTAAATACATTCACTACCGACATCTATATGACAGATTGCAAACTTTTAAAATGACATTTGTAACTTTATTTTGTCTGTAAATAAATGATTTTATCTTATTTCAGAGCTCCAGTTCATATTATAACCGGTTCTGCGGGTTGCAAAGAGGGCCGTGAACCATTCATAAGTAAGTGTCCAGATGTTTAGGTATTATAATCATTTACAGCTTATATTTTTAGCATGATCTTGGCTACGACAGGATCGTCTAATTTTTAGTAAATAATTATGTAACATTGCTTATTACTCGTTGAATGAGCATATTGGTCAATGTCTCTGGGGTTGAAGCAGAGTGATGCTTTTTTTTCCTTTTTACTATCAAATATGGACATGGCAGTTTTGCTGCCAAGCTCTTTAAATATGACTGGATGGTAGATTCGACTACTTATACTCGTGGTGAAATTCAGGATACTGACCATATTCTCTGGAATAATCTTTTCATGTCAACTGAGCAGGAAGAATTAATCAAATTGGTCTGACCAGCTGTCAGATAGGTCACGCCGACATAGTTGCTTCTAGGGCGTATTATTTAGCTCTTTGTAAATTTGTGGCGTTGTACGGAGAGAGAGTAGACATCCACTTTTAGTACCTCTGGTATTTTTATAGTTTTCTGCACACTCAAGTGCAAGCCTTCAAGTCTTGTTCAGTAACTGGCAAGACAATCTCACTGCAAAAACTGCATAACGCTTCACGTTGTTACGCTAAAGGAAACATCTGCTATAAACAGACGTAAGGCCGTGGCGGATATTGAAAGGTCTATCAAGATGGGATCATGCCAAAACATGTAATCCACTTGCTTATGTGCTCGGTGACCTATGTAAACGTAATCAATGTTTACTGGGTACCCATTAATGAGTATTCATTGAGATTATTATTGATAATCATTTTCTTATCTATCGACTATTTACCAATCATAAGTTGTGTTTTGTTTATCGAGGTTCTTCAATTATTTTTCAGTTACCCCTCCTGAATGGTCAGCATTCCATAGTCAAGATTATGGGTACACGAGAATGAAAGCACACAACGCTACGCATATGTACCTTGAACAAGTTTCTGATGACAAGGAAGGAGAAGTGATCGATCATTTCTGGATCGTGAAAGAAAAACACGGGAATTATCCTGAGAGACCGCATCTAGGCAGAAGGGAATATCAACGTAAATCAGCCAAGACAGAATTGTAACTTTTTACACACAAGAACTGTGTATTTTTATACATTATTGACACCCATAAAGATATTTTTATTCAAATGTAGTTAGTCACTGAATTGATTCATGTCTATTACTTTATTTTGTCTATGGTTATATATCATAAAGTAGCCAGTAATAATAATTTTATAGAGGATAATGTTTGTCCAGTAATAAAAATAATAATTAACACTCACAATTTAATTCTTAATTATATCAATTAGGTAGTATAAAGTACTGACATTCCTTTCTCAGATACCAAATATTTAACTAATAAGATTCCAGTTTGATTGTTTACAGTTATGTAAAATCAAAAATATTGTCTATTTTAATGATTGTATTTATTGTCTATGTACAATATTGATGGCTTTACCTTTATAATATAATATATAGCCAACGAACACATGTTTTGAATAAATAGCATTTAATTTTAAAGACAACCGTAAAACGGTCATTAATATTGTTTATTTAATAATTCTTTAAATATAATACATTGTGAAATATTAAAACTAAATAAAATCATTTTAATGAAAGTCTATCACTACTTTTCAGATATGGCAAGTGCTGCCCAAACATGTACATATAATAACTTAACTATGATATCCAATTAGGAAGTTTTTTTTATATCGCCCGACCGATTAAGGCCAACTTCAGCTTCAGGTGAAATAGAAAATGGTTAAATTCTATGTATCGTGTAAATATATATATAATATACTTTTATGTTTATTGCTTTTGTAGTTAAGTACGTAATTAAAAGTATTTTGCTTTAATTTTTTAATGAGTATAGTATGCTGGCAACACCTGGTAATGCCGACAGCCATCTTGCTTTTGATAGTGCCATACCGAATACCACCATCTTGCAAATATAAATACTGTTTTATAGCCACTGATGCATTTTAATTTGATATTAATTCATTAGGAACATTGTTTAATTGCTGTTTTTAAATATATGCTTTAATTGATTGCATTTGGGTACATTGAAATAGATAGTTTTTTTTCTATTCACTGTTTGAATTTTTACAATAATGATTACCGGATTTTAAGACAAAAGTATTAAAATTGATTATTTTGTGTGAGTGAAAACTACCCATTTGCAAGCACACTTTTGGGTATTTCATCCCAATGTCGCGTCATTTATTATTTGATGTCTTATCCAAAATGGCCGTCTTGTCAGTGATTTTACCCACTTTTGAATAATCAGTGACATCTATTGTCAAAGATGTTACATTAGCAAAAATAGAAAACTCGTTGTTTAAGTTCTGTGTGCTTTGTTGTGTGATATGCTCACTACATATGTTTTGAATTCTATAAGACATTTTTAAGTATCTTAGAAAATAATCAAATTTTACGAGATATCTCGTCTGTGGCAGCATCGAGTTAAGGAGACAAAACACATGTTGTGCAACATATTATACACATAATTTCATTTTAATTCAAATAATGATGCTTAGAGATATTCGAAAAATGATCTGAGTTGTTATAAATTGCCTTAGTTTTTATATTTTTATAATTATCGAAAGGAATGGAGTACTGAGAGGCATTGTGGTATTGGAATATGCTTGATTAACTAGCTTTTTTACAACCGGATTGGCTTATATGATTGGGCCGTGACAAGGAAAGATGACTTAATACTCACTTATACACGTTGTTGGATCTGTAATACCTGGTGTGCCAAAATCTTATAGATGAAGGAAAATACCCAAAATGTAATTACTGAATCGTCAATATTAAACCTGAAAAAAATTAGCACTTAAAAAACTCAGGTAGCTAGTAAATGAACTAGGCAACGCGTTGTTATATCACTGGTCTTGGAGAGTTAAACACTCCTTCCGATTGGTGAGATTTCAGCGTTCTGAACGACTTTAGAAAGATGCTGGCATGTCATAGAAGGAAGTAAAGCATTGCTCAGTAACAGGAAATCTTAAAGGACCTGCACGGTGGACATGCTCTCCAAAATTTATCAATTCTAATTGAGTTAGAAGTTTACAGACTAATTTCTCAATTGATATATAAATTGGGCCTTTAATCTTTCCCCTTAACCTTTTCTGTTCAAAAGTAATCTTGGTTTATCGAAAATTGATTGGAATATCAATTATTTCTGTTATGGTGTTCAAAGAGAAAAATAAATTTACATCAACCGATTTTGCAATGGTTTTCTCTACTCTACACAATTTTATTTTCAGATTTTCTGCGCATGTCAGGTATTGGTGATCCAACGACAATATATAATATAAAATATTTGTATCTACTAAACATTGTAATTTAGAGTAGGGTGTCTTGTCCATTTCATGCCAACGCAACTTTTGAAAACATGCTGCGTTGTTCCTGAATTTGTGTTTTTCATTTTTTAAAGGCTCAAACAAAAGTAATAATGTGATTTAGATAAGAACCAACGACACCGCACGCATGTGCGACAAGTCTAATACTAACATTAATGTACATTTAGATGAATAGTGTTATAGAATACAAGATTAATTTTCACAATAGCTAGTATTGCAATTTTTAAAAGCACCTCGGTATGAAAGAGGCGGAGCAGAACGTAGTGCAATCCAAGCTTTGCTTATAAGACTATAATAATTTTCCGGCTAGGAGTAATAGTGAATTTAAAGTGTAACTATGAAATTAATGTCAGGTCTATGGCGCAGCGGTTAGCGTGCCTGATCTCATGAGTTCGGGTCCCATTACGAACAGCATTTTTTCGATCGATTTCCTTTCGAAAGCATGGGTGTTTATGATGTCTAATAATACCCTCCCACTCTTCTGATTTTTCAATAACTGAGCATAGTGAGAGCGGTTAGTTAACCACGAGTCTTGTCCTAGCCTTATACTTCTATCCCTACTACTCTCTTTGAAAAAGAGTAACAGTTCTATACCTAGTAGAGATACCTCTATTAGGAGGCCATATGCTTTCACCTCGGGAGCGGAAATGGATTTAAAAAAACACTGGACTGGACGGATGCCCCTAGAGGTCTGCACGGGCCAAAATTTTACAAAACTACCCGGTCCGAGCTCGAAAAACTCACGCCCGACCCGGCCCGGGCCCGAGTCTAATGCCGCACTTGTTACCCGAACCCGACCCGAAGCACCGAGAAATTTGAAATCCTCGATTTGGTATACTTTTTCCCCAGATTATCTCCGAAAGTCCTTTTTTTTTTTTTTAGCTCACCGAGGAATTTGAAATCCTCGATTTGGTATATTTTTTCCCCAGATTATCTCCGAAAGTCCTTTTTTTTTTTTTTTTTAGCTCACCGAGGAATTTGAAATCCTCGATTTGGTATACTTTTTCCCCAGATTATCTCCGAAAGTCCTTTTTTTTTTTTTTTGGCTCACCGAGGAATTTGAAATCCTCGATTTGGTATACTTTTTCCCCAGATTATCTCCGAAAGTCCTTTTTTTTTTTTTTTTAGCTCACCGAGGAATTTGAAATCCTCAATTTGGTATATTTTTCCCAACATTATATCCCAAATTCCAAAGCCCGGCCCGGCCCGAGCCCGACTCTCGATTGCGCTTACCCGCCCGAGCCCGGCCCACGGGCCGGGTCGGGTAAGAACCCGTGGGCCAGGCTCGGGCCCGTGCAGACCTCTAGATGCCCCTGAATCTCATCGTCCTCTTCTTCTAATTGCATAGATTCCGTGGCTCTGTAAGACCGTTAATGGCCATCCACAGAATGTACTCAGCTATTTAACAGTATGCTGGAATAATTTAGGAAGAAAACAGACTGGCAGGGGTCATAGTATTTTGGAGGCACTGTGTAGTGGTAATATGCTCCGAGTCGAGAGCAGAAACGGTTTGAAAAAATTGCAGAAAGACAACTGTCTACAGTTGGAAAAAAATGCATTACAAAAATTAACAAGATGACTAATATCATCAACGTAATATGAAACTATGCAATTGTCAACTTGGGTTTCAATTAAAAGAATTCAAATATTCAAAACGGATTGGGGTATTCACATCCCCGTTAAGAATGCATTAGATATTAGTTAATCGTTGATGTCATAAGCCATTGTGAATAAATGCAATTAATTCTAACAGTTAACTATCCGTCTAATATATTTTTATTACTAATCTGCAAAATAACATTATAGTGTTCGACAATTCATATTGGGCGTGTCAATGCCATACACTACCGCTGCTTTTTAAAGTAAGCTTGGATTGCTTTATAAATTGCCTCTTGCACTATATTTTTTATCTCTAGCTGTAATAATAATAGCAAAGCACATTTTTTTATATTCCAAGCACATCTATAACTTACCCACTAGCCCCAGGTATATGTTTAATGATATAATATACATATTATATTAGTTAGTAAGTTCAAGGGTATTATTAACCTTGTATATCTTAGAGCAAGAAGTTTATGTGTGTAATTGTTATGGTAAAATATCTTGTATATATTGTAGAACTTATCACCATTATAAGGAAGTATGACAGTAGCCAAATATCTATATGTTTACATATTACACTAAATTGGTATGTTGTAATAGATAATAGAAGTTTAATCAAAATATTCATTTTTAATCTGTTTTTTTATTGATTGACTTAAACTTATTTGTCTCAAAGCGTTTCACCAATATTGTGTGTGTTTTCAATGTGGTATATATATAATATGCTTTGCAATATGCTACTTATTCTCTACCTAAGAATTTACTAAATCCTGCAAAAAATCAAACGTTGATTTCAAGGTAACCTATATTTCAAAGTTAATCCATGTTTTCCTTTTGACGTATTATGGTGACTTTTTCATTATAATATATTTGGGCAAAGTGGCAGAGACATATATCAAGCAGAGGGAGAAGGGAATAGATTCATCTTTTCCAGGTTGTCGAACGATATTACAAATACAGTTAAATTTTTGAAAATGTTGAAATCTTTGAAAGATCAGGCATGGTCGACAATAATCACCTTGAAAAGTTGGTTGTTTATGGCCGCCTTTGTATTCTACACGTCTTAAAGTATTGTAAAAGTGAAGTAACCTCAGTTAATACACATTGCAATAGTGTTATCTCCGTAAAATAAAAATATGCAATTCACTAAAACACCAAGTAAAGACGGGATTGTACTCAAAGCTTGATAAAAAGTTTTACCATTTTCCGCTCACTTCACCTCTCAAAGGATCATTTGTATAATAGAGGGGAATCGTATGATGCTGAAATTATGCGTATGATGCGGATCAAGTCTACTCTGTGTTGTTCATCTATCAATATCTACAATTTTGTCACTTGCTTTTAACTAAACAATAGCAATTTTATTCAAGTGTTGTTTTTTGTATTTGATAGTTTATCATCTAGATCTGGGGTCACCAAACTTTTCGACAAACGGTCTGAATGGTTTTTTAAAAAACGTTTGAGGGCTGGATGAAAAATATTATTTATGGAATCGTATTAAAACCTTAAAAAAAATCAACATTTCCTACTCGTAAAATATTTGTATATTAAAAATCAAGGGCCGTATCCGTTTAGTTTGGTGACCGCTGATCTAGACTAACGGTATTAAAAAAGTAATCATATTAAGATATGTCAATTAAAATGAGTTATTTTGCAATAAAATCTTTACATAGGGAAATAATAAATCTTTTAGTGTCTAAAATATTAATTTAAAACAACACTTGGCATGTGCATAAAAATATCAACATTCCTAAAATTTGATCATTCTATTAAATTATAGTCAGAGGATTCTTTGTTTTTAGCACATTTATATCCCATCAATTGTTTTATGAAAAAAATCTAACCTTAAAAAAGACGTCTTATTTCAATGGAAATATACTACACTAAAAAAATTAAGATTTATGTAGCAGTATCGTAGGCTAAGTACTTCTGAGATTACGAAATAAACAATGAAAGGTAGTCAGGATATAAATGTTTAATGTACAGATTTTATTATATTACGCTGAACATACAATGCTTTAATCACCATTACCCATGTAACAAATAAATGTATGTTTTAAGTACCCATTATGGAAACAAATACAAGGAATCATATTATTTATTTGTTTTATTAAAAATATATATTTTATATTGCTATGAAAAAAGATATCCTCACTTCAAGGATACTTGCTGTAGTCTAGTTTTAGAATTATTTGTACAGAAATATATATAAATAATACAGTTCAATGGTGAACATTTAATATTTTAAGATTTCTGAATATTTGTTTTATCTAGAATATTAAATTGAAGCTTTCACTAATATTGTCTTCTAATCATCTCATACAAGCACATGACAAGAAAGGTATTCCTAACCTGTTCGGCAACTGGTTTTTTATACATATGGCAAGGAATTTTACAGTTTATGTAGTCTGGCAGTAATCATAGGGTAAATTAATCCTCCTAGCATATTTAGCAAAGTATATGCCAAAAGTCTGAATCATTTTTTTAGCAAAAAAGCAATAGTAATTTTGTATATTGGCTAATATTAAATTTCTAAGCCTAATGTTTTTTATGTTGTCATCTCCACGATGTGTACAATATTAATTATTATTCATATCGTCGGTTTAATTCTAACATAGCGTAAGTCAGTTTATTCTAATTGTTCAGGAGACAGGTAAAACTGAATATTTCAAAGGTAATATGTATAAGGTACTGAGGTAATTTTTTTTCATAAAAACACAATACCTTTAGAATAATATATTTTTTTATTTGATAAACTCTTTTGCATCACACCGAAGATAAAATCTCCTCAATGGTACACTTGAGTTACATTTTTTTAATAGCAACTTGATTAGCAACAATGAATAAATAAAAAAATTAACAAAGGTAAATTACATAAAATCGGAATAATTATAATTAACAAAGTAATTAGGTATGTAATAATAATTAATGGCAGTAATAAAACAACTTTCGATAACAGATTTGATGGTGAGGGGCAGGGAGGATAAACTTTTTCTCCAATTTTTTGAAGTGACAGAATTTTTTTGGAGGCGAAACTAGATCTGGATGTCCGATAGGATCCTTGTACTTATTTCTACATAACGAAAATCAAACTCTTCTTTCTATGGACATAATCGAACAATCCCAAAGAATATGTTCCGATTCTTGTTTACTGTCACCACAAGGGCAGAAAAATAATTACCCATTGCTAACAACTTGGTTACGCCTTTTGATTGAATTTCCATTCTATGTATTGAGCTCTTTGTTTCTCTATACATAAGGAAAATCAAACGATATTAGATATCGAATCAAACATCACCCAGAACTTTATTTCTCATCGATGGCAGCGCTTATTTGGAAGATATTGCATAAGTTGAGCTGGATTTTTAGTCCCAAATTAGCATTCATCAATGCTCAACTGCTCGTGGAGTGTATAGAGTGTTGTCTAAAAATATTATAGGCATGTTCAATAAGAGGTTGAATGTTGGCACAAGGATTTGCCAACATGCCAGGTTTCTGATTGTTTAAAGTATTCACACAATTTCAATATAAGCTGAAATCTATCTCTGGAAAACATTGCGCGAAACCACAGAAGATTCTGTGATATATTGGTAAACCAATATGGTGCAATCAGTTAGTCCCATATTGAGTATAGACTTTAAAGATCCTTTCAAATCTACATGTGAGTTGAAGATCTACCTTGTTGCTGTGAGAAAAAATGGTCTGTATGTTTGTTTTGTTTTACAAATTCCTCCAGAAATTCTAGGATTTGTAATACATATACTTTGAGGTTGTATGCAGGGCCGGCTCGTGACATGTGCAAATGTGCGGCGCACCACTATGATTTTAGTACTGTCCACTCATTAAATTCGAGTTTTGTGAGGCGCAGAAATCCTCGAGCTGGCTCCGGTTGTATGTTATTTTTTTTCTTCCACCAAATCAGAGTCAATTATATTTCTTTGAGATTCGGGGATGATAACTGATCATTATTAAAAGATGTACTATCTCCGCTGCATTTGTTGTCGGTATTGAGCACGCTATTTGAATCAATGGTTATTTATTTTACCATAAATTCAATTTCAATATATATTAGTCATGATAATATACCGTATGTATAAAATATGATGTGCTGTCGACAGAGAAGAGTAAATCTGAAAGTATATTATAATTATTCATATTGATATCGTAACAGTTAATAATTGGATAGAAATATGGTGTTGTATTTTGGATCAACTTTCGAGGTAGTCATCCAGCCATTTGTCCAAGTCAACATCTGGCGGTGTATTCACTTTTGGCAATTGAGGAGTCGTTTTTATATCAGATGGAACATTTGGAATGGATATTGATTCACTACCTGAAATCATACAACAGTGTGAAAGATTCATAAACAACCTTCAAGCAGAGCTACTTATATTTCAGAAGTTAAGACTACTGAATAATTACATTTAGCACATGCAGTGCTGAGAAAACGGCTTGCGTGTCCACACAAACGTTCACCTCATATGCAGAGCACGCCATGTGTCCATCTAATTATTTAGTTGAAATATTACAGAAAATGTTTTAGCATTGGTAATACCATTAGTTTTAGTAGGGCTCGGTTGTTCTGGATCATTTCGAAGATTATTAAAGAAATAATATGAACTGAGACACTTGTGTAGGCAATTATTACTAGCATAAACATTTAAATAACCTAACGCTTTATAGCTGTACAGATTTCTTATTTTTACAGCTACTCAAAGACGATTAGATGATTTGACAATTTTGAGCAGTTGTTGTTGATTCACTTGTCTTATTATTTATAGCCACGCTACATTTTAGTTCGCTTTATGATATTTAAAAAATCGATTATATAAAAACAAGGTTTTTTGACTTAATGTTTTCTGGCAGTATACCAACAATATGTTCACCATTAGGAACTAACATAATTTGAAAAAAAATACAAACCTGAGGACATTGAAGGTCTAGGGCCTGAGCATTTTATATTATCGACTGGCTGCAGAACAGTCTCTAAGAGTATATCAAGTTCATCATCATCATTTATGACAACCTTTTCTAACTTTTTAGAAATTGCATCATTGCTGGTCACATTTGACACAGCTTTAAGTGTTAATTGATCAGGATATTCAGGAGGGGTCGAATCAGATTTTTTATTTTTCTCAATTTCTAATGTTGTACGACCCTTTTTAACTGAATTATTTGAGATCTCATTTCTATCTGAAACAATGGGAAATTTCTTATCGAAGTTTGCCGTGTTTTTTTTTGCAGTGTTTATCATTCTAGACACTTGCTCTTCAGAAAATAACGACGGGTCCAACGAGTTTCTTTCGTAGAACGGTATGCAAGAGATGGCATCCGAAATCATCCCTGCGTTAAGTCCAAATAAGTCGGTGTATCCGGTTGAATTTTTTCGCTGTGTCCAAGTCTTTTCATGTTTGAATTGGAAATGTCCACCAACAGACATCGGCATTTGAAGGAGAGCCTGGGAAAAAGAAAATGGTTGGTTAATATTCACATAACATTTTGAAGTCATTCACAGCCTTCTTTGAGTATTGCAAATTATTAGATTCAAGTATGGTGATTTACAATAATACTAAATAACAAATGGATATTATATTATGTGAGAAATAACTACAAATTATTGTATATTTCTTTGATTTGACACATTGACTGCTAGTCCCGCACATGGTTTAATGAACCATATGGTGACGGTAAACAACGTTGTCTGTTGATCCCACAATTTATCCATTTTCTACCTGAACATGGTTGCCTTCACTCAATTTCGGTTAGTAAGGATACTGACTTCAGCTTTTCTTCACAAGACAAAAGTACCAAAAGCACACGCGATTTCTTTTTCTTCTTAAAAATGGACTCCTTGGAATTGTTAGTTATTATTTTATTAAAGCTTTAAATTATTTATGCTACTTTTACTAATATATTTGCATTGATATAAGAGGTCGAATTGTGAATACGTTTTAATATTTCACGTTTAGCTATATATCAACCCCAAATGTTTGTGTGACCGTACGGTCACGCTCATCCTTAGATAATATTACACAGGGCCTATAAGAACAAATGTAATTTTATGAATATGCGGCTTTTTTATTCAACGGCTTTATGATTACTTTTGTCTGAAATAAAAGTTATCTGTGAATTTAATATGGCTCAAAATTATTTCTTTTATTGAAATTTTACAAAAATAGCACTAACACATCACATTGAGTCAGTACTGCTATGCAATTCGTACGGTTAGGTCGTTTCGGGTGTGTTAGTGTGTATTGGTGTATATCGGTGTAAAAAGGCACCAGAATTTCTTCAATGTTGGTGTATGTGTTAAGCAGGGCTTTGGAGTCGTTCACAAAGCAACAATCCGACTTTAATTTAAGGAATGTCCTAATGAATTTATCCTCTACAATTTTCCACATTTATTTCTGGTTTTAAAAATATTTTTTTGGATTTTGAGACTTTCTCGCATTCATTGTTTTTTTGAGTTGTACCGTTGCAAAGCGATGAATCAGTGTTACACTGTAGTAAAACAATATTATATTTGTAGCTGGAAGTTGAAAAATAAAAAAGTATACGAGTTATACAAAAAAAATAATGAATAACATATTTTTTTTTAAGAACTGCTCAATCATTCAATAAATACAACAAAATGAGATGACTTACTTCGAAATCAGCACCCTGAGAAACTTCTTCATCATCATTATCAACTTGAGAGGGCATTTCAAACTCTGGCCAGTTGCTTTTGATTTCTCGTTTTGCATATTTTGAGTTGGGCTTCTCGCTTATCTTTAGAATATCATCCGTCTCTCTTTTCAGATCAGGAAATGGATGGTTCACGTCAACTTGCACTGTTTTGCCATCAGGATCATCTGAATCAATAAAGAATTTTATGAAAAAGGTTGTGTATGTCTGTTTTATAGGATATTTACCAATAATTTTAATAGTAACTAGAGTAGGGTGTAGTCGTATACTTGAATGACTTGCAAATTTCAAAATGTTTTATTTAAAGAATATTTATTTTGAGGACCGCCTACGTTCTTCATTACTACGTTATTTTTCATATTATGCATTTGTTTATGATATATACATACCGAATTCTGGTTTAATGTTTTTTGGTGCTGGTGGAAGGGTTTTCTCAATTTTTGGTTTACTTTGTGGAATTCTAGCTTCTTTAGCTTGTTCTTTGAAAGGTTTCGGTTTATATTTCGGATTCTTTTCATTTTTATTCTGATTTCTGTAAACGTAAACAATTTTTTTAATGGCACATTTGAAAATATTTTTACCGGACTATTTGTTTGAAAGAATACAATTTAATAACTCACTTTTTAGTTTTTGACTTGTCTGACATTTTAATATTATTAATTAATGTGGTTTATAACAACTTGAAGCTTTTTTCACGTATATAACCTAAGAAGTCCTAGAAAGCTTCAGTTGACAGCGGGAATTTGACACAACAGATTTAGTGTAGCCATAGTTTAAAAAATACCATGTGTTCAAAAACTAAATTATAGCAGTTGTATAATGCTGAAAAGTGTAAAAGTAAAAACAAACCTATGGCAGATATATAAAATATATAATATAATATAATTTTAAAAATAATCTATACCAGTGTTTCTCAATCGATGGTCCGCGGATCAGAACGAATTTGCATTTTTTTTATCGATACATAAATAAAAAGGTGCTGTTTTTTAACGGTCTGTAAGTAGGGTTGCCAGGTGTCCCGAATTGGCCGGGATTGTCCCGTATTCCGGATAAACGCTAAATTGTCCCGGAAATTTAGAGACTATTTGGGGATATTAATAAATCTTAGGTTTTTAGATTCGAAAGCCTCGGAAGAACTGAAAAAAAACGAGTCACGCTGGTATTTGATTTTATTATATAATAATTTATGCATTGCCGTAGAGTCGTAGTATTTGTTAATTTGCTTGTAGATTAATGTATAAGGTGAAGTGGAAATATGCTTTTCTCTAGCCCACCCAAGATTTTAGGTCAGGAACCGCCACTGATAACTGCCCAACAAGCTATATGACCGAGAGATGAATTATTCAAAATAAAGGATTGACACAAACTTATGTGATGTAACTTTAAATTAAGAAAGTTTTTTCGTCTTCTTTCAAATTGTATTCAAGTAAGATCAAGAAGCTATATATTTATGCTAAAATTCATATAAAATCATTTTATGAGCGTTTGATAATTTAGCAACTATTAAGCTAATATTTTTTTTATTTCGCTTTTTGATTTCAAGTAAATTTAATATCAATAACACATTTGCAGGGGAACGCGCAAGCCCCTTATTAAATTTGACTTAGACCGACGAGCTGTTTGTTAAATTATGAAGAGTAATATTCTCAGACCTTTGCGTTACAGAATGTATTAATATTTAATATAAATAGTAATTTAATTTAAGATAAACATTATGTAACGTTTGAAACGAAACATTTCAATCTAATGCTGATATTGGTAGTTAAATAATTACGGTACGCTGTGTATTTTTGTATAATGTATGGTAACATTCCATTGTTTTTATAATTACTGCATAATAGTCAGGGCCGGCGCCACCATATAGGCGAAATAGGAAACCGCCTAAGGAGCAAACCATTAGGGGGCGCATAAATGGAGTATTCAAATTATTTTTATATACTCTAATAATAAGTTTTATTTTATTTTGACGTTTGAATTTCTTCGCTGTAATTGTGTATCGTATTCTATATAATTCGAAAAAGAGAGGTTGAGCGACTGAGTAACAAACAGTTCACATAGAAAAACTTTTGTAGAGATACCTCCATAAAGAGCGGACATGGATATATAAAAAGATATTTCTAAAATCCTGAGTTATTTTTTTCATTATTTTGTAAAAAAAGGGCCTCGTCAATTGTCGTTGCCTAGGGCACCAAATAATCTCGTGCCAGCACTGATAAGTGATAAAAAAAATCACCCCTCTTTGAGCTTTGAGATTAACCAAGTCCCTTGTTGACGTATTCACAACCCACCAGGGGTGGGCTGAAGGGGGCTCGGAGGGGCTCGCGCGAGCCCCTTGTTAAATTTGAGTAAAGCCGGCGAGCCCCTTGTTAATTTATGAGAAATCAATATTATATGTCTAAATGAGTACATAACTACAATTTATGACTTATATGTTATCTAGGACAGCTTCAGTGTACATATTAGTACATTTTTGGCCATTTACATTGATCAGTTTACGGTAAATTGCATATTATTACATACTATAAGTGTATTAACTAACAAATCGATTGCTTATTTAAGTATTCCATCGGTGTGATAAAAAAACTCACTAATTCCCCAGAACACCGAGAATTTATTTGATATAAAGCGAGCCCCTTGTTAAAGTATTGGCAGCCCACCGTTGAACCCACCGCTGAACATACGACAAACCGCTGATAAAAAAAAATACACTATGTATTATCATTAAGTAAAACCGATGGCAATATTATTATTTTTATATTTGAAATAGAAGCCCGATCTAAACGAAAAATGTTAAAATTACTATTAAATATAACATCTATGTCACGTCTTTCACTATATTAAATAATACAACATAATGAAATAAAAAATATCTTAACTAATTCGTTGATTTGGTAAGTTATTATAATTCACAAATTGTTGTTGGTGTGGTACAATTTGGTACAATTTGTTCCGGCTCCTAGATAGAGACAATAATTATTTAGCCCCAGAACTAGAGATAGTATGCCCATGCCTGATTAAGATGTAACACCACATAGTAGATATTTACATGTCCTTCTACCCAGCGGTGGGCTGCTAATATCTTAACAAGGGGCTCGGAAAATCTCAGCCTTAATGCCTTTACACTATAGATTAGGGGTGGGGAACCTTTTCTTCTCTAAAGGCCGCATTCATTTTTCTGATTCAATATAAGGCCGCAGTAAACATTGGCTAGGGAATCTTTGGCCGGAAACAATTTCATGCCAATTTCTCAAACCCAGAAATTTGCGTATTTCCCAAAATTACCAGCGCAGGACCTTTTTTAGGTCTTCTAAGGATTTAGACATCGAAAATCTCAGGAATTCACGAATTTAAAAAAAATACAGAATTACAGAATCGCCGCACCAGAGTAGCCAAAAGGCCGCAGGTTCCCCACGACTGCTATACATCTTCGTATTACAATTGAACAGAAATTGCAGTTGGGTGCCGACTTGATCTGATTCGAATGGTTTTCTTAACTTAACAAGGGGTTCGCCGGCCGCGCCGAATTTTAACAAAGGGCTCGGGCGAGCCCCCCCGAGCCCCCTTCAGCCCACCACTGTTCTACCTATGCGATCCTACTATTGACTTCGTTGATATTTTCAAATATTTCCGCTTAACTAAAATATCTGCACACCATCAGATAATTCCAGTTACTAGAACAATTATAGAATATTTTATCAATCAGTTTGATGCATAGACTAATAATTTTTAAGGCCTTAAAATTATTTTTCTCCAGTTTTTTCGACTCCGACTCCACAGCCCTGCTTACTTGTCGTACTAATGAGTTCATAGATCATATTGTATATTATCCTCTCTTAAATCATTTCTCTCTCCGACGAATATAGGTTGAGCGACTAAATATATATTTTTAATCCATGTCCGCTCCCAATGTGAATCATACGGTATCCTAATGGAATATTTCAACTAATGTTGTTTTTACAAGAATCATTTGTTATTTCAAACCCGTAAGGTACGGTACGGAAGCCAACAACGTTGACGACTGTGCCATGGATACAGATAGACATAGCAGTTTGAAAATATTGACTGTTGAATTATTTTCAATTAAATTAAACACGTTAATTAAACGGATAAACTCCTTTCCATCAAGTATTGACAGTGAACCAGGGAGGGCTGTGGAGTCGGAGTCGGACTGTTTTAACCGGAGTCGGAATAAAAAACTAATAACTTCAAGTCATTTAAAAAAAAGAGTATTAAAATCACTACGGCCAAAAGTGGCGCCACTGCATGCTACTAGCCTAAAAAAATAATTAAAGTTGTGTTTAAGACCGGAGTCGTCTTATTTCTTGACGACTCCACATCCCTGCAGTGAATATCTTAAAAGTGGTTTAATAATTTCGTTATTATATGATTAAATTATTATTTTAAAAGTATTATACAATTTTTGCACACCCCGGAGAGTTTCGAGTGAAAGATATTTTCAAACTGTCTAGCATTGCGCATGTCTGGCGAGTTGATGTATGAGTCTGGGAAAGCAAAACAAGGAAATAATATGAAAACACCCCACTCGGAAAGTGTAACTCGCGGAAAAAGCCGCCGCCGAAGTCTCTTCACAAAATCAACCGAATAAATCCAAAATTTGCTAGCACGAGCTTATAAATAGCTCACCACGCTATTTCCGTTTCAAAAAGTGACAGTGTCTATTTTTAAATTCAAAATTCGAATTCGTGCTCGGAGGAAAACATTAAATGTAGCCGCGAAAAAATCACGCCTCTATATTGGAAACATCTCACGAAAATTACATCTTTGTCTCTGGTAATTTATCATTAAAATATACAGTTTTAAAAATCGTGCTGATCTACATGTATAAAAGAGTGTTAAAAAATATATTATAATAACATATTATGATTGTTTCGTTTTGAACTGTGACATAAATGTTTGGTTTGTGATGCAATTTTAACAGATAAATTGTGTTTTATCTGTATTTTAATGTTTTGTGTTTGTTATCAAAATTATAAGTGATTCATTGATATTATTGTCGAGCCCATGCGTTATCGATCGGTTTTAACCCCTAGTTGTGCTAGACAAAGAAGGAATAGGGAATAGAGCTTTCCTCTATCGTGGTATTGTATCCCCATTCCCTAACCGACATCAAGTATCAAAGTGTGCGTGTTTTTTTTTGTTTTGTGAGACAGTTATACGAAGGCATGTGAATTTCCCGACCGTTGGGGTGGATGGTAAGCGACTATACTTCATATTTACGCTGACATGCGAATATTAGGTGTTTATTTCCAGATGTGGAGGTATTTCTGAACACTGCACTTGTGCACGTGGCGGATTTTATGATCGATAAATCTGTCTGCAGTGAAGAGTTTTTTTCCAGGGCCGATCTGGCGATTTTTTTACGCCCTGTGACACCTCTGGTGACCAACAGAACTTTATTTAAAATAACAGCCCCTTAACTCATTTATATGTCATTAGGATTTTTATATTTTTCAATCTGGCAACTTTATTCTTTATTTTGTGAATTTAAATAATAAATAAACCCGTGGCCCAAAGTATAAGGTCCATGAACATATTAAACTGACACTCTTAGCGGTGCGGCGCCGGTGTCAATAATGTGTGTACAAATTGCATGTATAATAAATACTGTGTGTATACTGTGTAGTGTAAAGGATCTGAGGAAACGTCTTGAAATTGTGATGCTGCAAACTTGAATCGTAATTTGGTTACCGTAATTATATTCAGATATTTCTTTCGGCTTATACGATACTAAAATAATAATTTTATCATTATTCACAGAGTGTATTTCTAATGATTATCACAGGAATATAGGACATGGATTGTGTCTTCTTCCAGTGTGAAAAATCAGCCTGCTAATGACGCTACTGGGAATAGTTTTAACGGTAGACTCAATTGTCATTTTTTTATTTTCACCAGGCAAAAAGCTTCTGAATAAAATTTGTATATTTGTGTTTGTGTAATGTGGTTTTTAAGAAATAATTTAAAAAATCTCATGAATTTAGTTTCTTACTTTGCTTCAGAAACAATATCATTTTACAATGATGGCATAAAAGTATATTCAATGTTTGAGACTGACAGTGCTTGATGGATATGCCGTATCCACAAAACGTCAAAGGGGTTTTCAAACATGTCTATCAAGAGAGACAGACGAAGCACTGTATATTTGCTAGTGCTACTCTATAGTTAAAAGACGACAATTAAAGGTCATAAGAAAAAATAGATATAACATCTGTGATTTGAATAAGAATATGTAAATCGTTTACTGAGTTAAATTTGGCTGACAAAATAAGATTTGTCGCCTGTTGTGGCCCAGTTGATTAGAGCTTGCTCTACCAATCACGCAGGTCTGGGTTCGATTTCCGGTCAGATCACAGTGAATTTGAGAATTATTCAATTCAAAGATGTGATCGAAGACTGGGTGCTTGTGATGTCAATTCATATCATTTCCTCTCCTCCCATCCTTCTGATCCTTTAATAACTGGGTGTAGCAATAGCGCTTAGCCATCCACTAGTCCTGTTCTAGCCTTATCATTCTTTCCCTATTACTCACTTTGAAAAAAGTGAGGTTGAGCGACTGAGTAACAAACAGTTCTCGTAGAAAAACTTCTGTTGAGATACCTCCATTAGGAGGTCATATGTTCCACATTGGGAGCGGACATTCGCTCATCACGAGCATTATCAAGATAAGAGAATACACTATAACAGTGCTATTTACTTTATTTTGTTCTGTATATCTGTAATTCAAATTTCAAAGACCTCATACACATAATAATCAATGGTTAGTAATAAAAAAAACTTCACCCATCCAACCCTGTGCTTGTTAGTTTCGTACTTAACAACGGGGTATTGACTTCCGAGTGTGAACGGATTAGCGAATGCAGGTATATTATTATTTCCCGCAAAACAAGGACTTACAAACATAGATAATACCCAGAAATATTTTCCAGGCAGAATTACGTAACAAGAATGTAATAAAAAGTACACATTGCAGCCCACCGTGCTCTAATGGTAACGATCTGTGATTCCGTTCTGCATTTGCCTGGCCACAAACTTGCACTATACACTTACCTCGCTTATAATACAATATATTATATACGTATTTATATATTAAATGCTTACAAGCGGAGCGAAACCAGTAGCCATCCATATAAGCATTGAAAGTCAGAAAACGTGGCCACCATAGAAGGTCATAGACCAGTCGTGGGGAACCTGCGGCCTTTTAGCTACTATGGTGCGGCCTTTTGACCTTTCTCCAAATTTTTGTAAATTCCTAAGATTTTGGATTCGAAAACTTTTGGAAGAGCTAAAAAAAAGGTCCCACGCTGGTACTTTTGGGAAATCTACAAATTTATGGGCTTTACAAATTGGCATGAAATTGTTGTTTCCGGTCAAAGATTCCCTAGTCAATGTTTACTGCGTCCTTATGTTGAATCAGAAAAATGAATGCGGCCTTTAGACAATAAAAGGTTCCCACCCCTGTCATAGACTAGCATATACATGGCACATATTAGGGTTTGTAAAAATTAGCATATTTATAATTATTTAAATAGTTATCAAATTTAATAAAACTGCCAGGCAAAGATAAATGAAGATACAAAGAAATTGAGATTATGGTATGCAGTCGCGGATTAAGCACATGGGAGGCCCCAGGCTCAAGTGAGTTTGGCGGCCCTGTTTTTTGGGTAACATAAAAACGTCAGAAAATTCCATGTGAAATAATAAAAATATATTTAAAAATCTGGACAAAAAGTAAATGGATTATATAATATAAGCCATTTTTGAGACCCATAATATTCGGAGGCCCCAAGCGCGCGCCTCATTCGCGTATAGGGTAATCCGCCACTGATGGTATGTAAATATACAATATAATTTTGAAAAACTTTTTCTCAAGTAGTTCTGCTTTCATACAATACCTAAAATATTCATACGTGTACCTATGTCATTATAAAGATATAAAGGATAATTCCTCGAAGATTTCCGGCCACCCGTCAATCGCTTTGGTATGCTAGCATCCTTCAATTCCAAGGCAATCAGGGTTGAGGTTTTACGGAGAGATAGCCTGTTCTTAGTTCTTACGTCTATCCAAGACTGCCGAAGAAACAGGGCGCTGCCTGGTTTGTTCATCTTCACATTGGGAGCGGAAATAAAAGCGTTGTGTACAAATAATAAATTATAAATAAACACTACAGAGATAGCATTAAATGTGTTGGTTTTGTAATCAGAATAGGTTACAGCATAGTGGTTATATTCTGTGACATTGTGTAATGCTTATTATAAAATTGAGACATACATAATTATGGTTAATAGATAAAAAAAAAATGTGAATGAAGTACGTTATGATAGATTTGTCATGTAAAACAGTCAATCATATTACAAAGGAACTTCGTATTTAAATTAAACGGTAAATCATTACATATTTCCTTCACCAACTAATGGCGAATACATATTCGCCATTTTAAAAAATAGCGATACTTACCTAGTTTATAATGGTAGTTCTATATAAAGAAGACTGATTGTTCAATTTATATCTGACCCTTCTTCATGATACAAATGAATGAGGCAAGCAACGTTAATTTTATAAAAGTCGCTCCAAGTAATTAATTGCATTATATTTAAAAACAAATATTTTTCTCCCTTGCTTTGGCTGCCCCTAAAATAAGTGCGGGTCTGAGTTATTTCTTCCTCTTCTCTGGCGTTACAATCCGAGTTGAACCTTGGCCTCTTCAATCAGTTTTTTCCATTCCACTTAGTTATGCCAAAATGAAAACTTGCATTCTATGCTGGAACTATACGGCAAACACAGGGGTGGGCTGGAGGGGGCTCGGGAGGGCTCGCGCCAGCCACTTGTTAAATTTCAGCGCGGCCGGCGAGCCCCTTGTTAAGATAAGAAAATCACTCGTCTTAGATCAAATCAGCACCTAACTGCAATTTCTGTAGATGGTTAAATTTTATTATGAAACAAGACTTAGTAGCCTCTTCATTTTTTCATTCAGCGTTGTGGGCTTTCGTGCCGGACCTCATGGGTTTGAGCTAATCACTAGTCCTGTCTTAGCCTTATCATTCTATCCCTACTACTCTCTTTGGAAACGAATGGTTGAGCGACTAAGTAGCAAACAGTTCTCGTAGAAAAAATACTTTTGTTGAGATACCTTCATTAGGAGGTCATATGCTCCACATTGGGAGCGAAAATGAATACAAATAAATGGATAAGATTTACCGAGCCCCTTGTTAAAATATTGACAGCCCACCGCTGGGCGAACAAACATATAACTAAATCTCAATGATATGTCTGTTGATCAATTTGAAAGGATGATTATTTCTTAAATATATGGCGGACATGTCCTCATTTTGGATACCATCTGTCAACCATAATATGCATTCATGAATACGTCTTTTTGTGAGTAATTCAACTTAACACGTACGTATATTTAGGTTTGGAGATATGTAATATAAACCATCACTATTTTTAGCGAAATGTTTTCAAATACCATCACGTATCTACAAAATGTTACGATATGACATCAATGTGTCATAACAATTTATCGAGTCCTGAATAGTTTAACTATTTGTATGAAACATAAGTTTATGACATGTCTGTTGTAGATAGTAATTATCTGTGGCATGGTGTGGGACCATAGAGAAGTCATAACTACCGGTTCGTTTTGTGGAAAAGTTAATTGAAATCGTTTTCGAAGAGAGTAATAATAGAAGGAAAGGGAAAACAGTACTAATGTTTAGCCAATCGCTCTAGCTTTGCCATGCTAATTTCATGAATGGAAGGGTGGGAGAAGGGAATCCAATCCTGAGATTCGGTCTAAAATTATGTTTAATCTCTTCTAAAACTTCAACTAATGCATTATTTTTTGATTTGTAATATGAAGATTGAAGGTTCAATAAAAGATCCAATATGAAATCTATGGATCAGTGTTTCTCAACGTTAGACATACAGCCAATGGTTTCCTAAAAAAAAAATCAAAAGTTTTCAAAGCAAAATATTTTTTTTTCGAATATTGATTTGATACATTAAAAATGTTGAGAAAAAAGGTATTGGAACAAGTTAAAAAAAGCCTTAATTATGATAATCTATTTCTTAAAATATACATAAATTTTAAGATTAGTGATAATATTTTTATTACTATATACATATACACGGCGAAAAATATTTACTAGGCTTCAGTTCAAGTTCATCCGTGGTTATATACCGAACAGCGAAATCCGGGTCCAGCGGCGTAGCCACCTAATAGCAGAGTCTTGAAATGTATGAGGGCCCAGCGAAAAAGGGTGTCCAAATACTCATTATAACAAATTACGTGGGGGGCTTTGTGTGACGTTTGCATGAGGGCCCCAAATTTATAACTTCGCCACTGTCCGGGTCGTTAGTGAATTGTATAAAATTTGAATGATTTAAATTTGATATTGATATTCTCGCAGATATTGTAAATTAAATTATTTGTTATTTAAAATATAAACAGATAAACGGTTGGCTAAATCTGTCGGAGAGAATTTTGTGATGAAATGCAAAATGTTTACTAATTCTGTTTGGGGCTTTATTATTGCGCTATATGCCTGCAAAATGTCAGTTCTCGCTTGCCGAATTTCTGGATAAATTTAACAAAGATTCTCGCATCATAAGCCAGGCCAATAAACTGTCTTACAGAACACTTACCTTTCGGGTTATGCAATATTTGTTATATTGTATATTTTACGAAACATTTTTTAGTTCAATAGCTTTCTTCCGATCGATGTGCACATGTTCAAAGATAACTTACAGTGGCGTAGTCAAAAGTATCTTATGATTTTCAATTGTCATTTCTTATATGACTATTTTATAACTGTACACAGTGCTTTTTTCTAATTCATGTCCATTCCCAATGGGAACACAGTGACGTTCCTAGGCTATGTGCCGCCTCTAAAATAGAAATAAATATATTTTTTTTACCTATTTCCAGGGGTGGGCTGGAGGGGGCTCGGAGGGGCTCGCGCGAGCCCCTTGTTAGATTTTACTAAGGCTGGCGAGCCCCTTGTTAACTTATGAGAAAATAATATTCTCAGATCAAATTAGTATATAACTGTATTTTCTAATTTATATAATATTATATTATCTACGACAACGTATGTATACACATTATTATATTTTTAGCTATTTACATTGATAAGTTTACTGTAAATTGCATATTGTTACACATTTTACATGTATTAAGTAACAATCGATTGCTTATTTAAGTATTTGCACATAATTGCATAGGGGCTATAAGAAAAATCACTCCTTCTTCAGAACACTAAAAATTGCTTCGAGATTAAGCGAGCCATTTGTAAACGTATTGGCAGCCCACCGCTGCCTATTTCCCATTATTCTAAGAACACATTTACAAATATAGAGTTCGAATCCTCTACTCACCTATTTATTCAAAAAATGTTTTGTCACATTTGCTTTCAGATGCTTCATAATATATGTGTTTTGTATTCACAAAGATCCTCACGAATATGTAAATATTATCCAAAAACGCATATTATTGTTCAATATTTATAAAAAAATAACTATTACCTTCACTACACATCATAAAAAATAATGTAAATTTTAAATGCATTTACATTATATAATTACCGATTCTTGATTTGATATTTTGTTTAGCAAAGACATTGAGGCATCATATTTATTCTAAGCCAAATTTCTATCAAAAATACTTAGTCATTTAAAAAAATCTGTGATCATTTGCCGCTCTCTATAACTTGCCACCCCTAGGCAA
Source organism: Himalopsyche anomala (assembly GCA_031772345.1). Classification (NCBI taxonomy): domain Eukaryota; kingdom Metazoa; phylum Arthropoda; class Insecta; order Trichoptera; family Rhyacophilidae; genus Himalopsyche; species Himalopsyche anomala. The sequence goes on along the minus strand of CM062837.1, from coordinate 15,731,536 downwards.
CTGCCTACTTGCCTATGCCCTCGGGACGTCCCTGTGTGAATAATATGGCTTTCAAATGGAGGTGTTGTCAACAGTTGCTCAACATTTCTCTTTTTACAAAGAGAGTTATAAGAGCAGGGCTGGAACAGAACTAGTGGATAATTAATTAATCGCTCTAGCTTTACCCCATTTATTTTAGGATTGAAAGTTTGGGAGGCAATATTTTAGATATTACTGACACCTTTGCCTTCGAACAGAATTCGATTAAAGATAATGCTGTTCGTACTGAGACTCGAATCTGTGAGATCCATCACCTCTGAGTGACCACCGATCAATGTATATTAAAGGATTGAAAAGTGGCAAAGGTACTACGGTTTTACGAGTTAAAGCAAAATAAAAAAATCTGTTGAGATACTTCTATTAGGAGGCCATAACGTCCACATTGGGAGCGGACATGAATATATATATATATATATATCTATACATATTTGTCACTGTAAATGTGTATATTTTCGTTTATGTATACACAGATTCACAGGCAAATTTAAGAATTAAGTAGTAAGATTATAAACTCACTGGCGAATGCTAGAAAGAGTAGAAATGACATTACGGCTTAGGTTATGATAAGTTAGATATGTTGAATAGAAAGAGGGCGAGAATGATTACAAGAGGTTGAAATTTTTGAGGTTAAGAATATGAAATGACAGATGATATTAAAATCGCGCGGTTACTCGAGAACGGCATTAGAGAGTGGCTGGTAACACTATGAGTGCAGGCGTGATAGTTATTAAGTTTGCGAACAATTTAACTACGTACATGTAGTAAATGTACACATCGACTAGTTAAAGTCATTACCCGGGAATGACAATCCTAGCACAAAACTGTACAACGCATAAGGTTCGTTACACCACGGGAAACGTCTATTGGACACAGATGTATGGCCGTGGCGGGTGGTGGAAGGAATTGTGCAGTTTAAGTTACTATTTGTTTTTTTCATTTATACTACAACTGGATAAAATTAGCAATGTTTACACTGAATTCTTAATTTGTACATTGACTAACTGTGCATTTAAGCTGTAAAATATACATGAAACATTGTCTTAAGAAACTTCCATCGGCAGATAATAAAATCATTTTTTTAATAATTCATCAATACTCCATTTGTAAAAATAAGACTTAACGCGAACAACATACTTGTATAAAAGAGAAGATAAATATGGAAATACATACTCTTGAATCATGCCGTTTTACCAAGAAGGAAGCATCTCATTCCCTCAGGGTTTCGCGAAGACCTTCGTCGTATTTATTATGCCGTGGATGTGTTCTGTAGGTGGGCTGGCCTTGGTGCCATATAAGGAACGGAGAGGTCTCCGAACTGGGCGAGCCTCTTTTTGTCCCAGGCGGAATCAAAACAGGGATGTCGCATGGAATAAAGTGTTATCCGAAGAATGATGATGAATAATAAAATTTTAAGTTCATTAATTTTCTCCATTTGCTGGTTGGCTGGAATGACTTTTTTAATCCATGCCCGCTCGAAATGTGAAGTATTTGGCCTCCAAATTAAGGTATCTCAACCAGGGATGGGCTGGAAGGGGGCTCGGGGGGCTCGCCCGAGCCCCTTGTTAAAATTCTGCGTGGCCAGCGAGCCCCTTGTTAAGTTAAGAAATTCATTCATTTAAGATCAAATCAGCACCTAATTGCAATTTCTTATAAATTGTAATACAAAACAGAAGACTTTGTTGCTCCTCCATTTTTTTAATTGTAGAAGCAAAAAAAAAGGCAACTAACCACGTCATATGCATCATCTATGGTATGAAGACATTATGGCTGAGATTTACCGAGCCTCTTGTTAACATATTACCAGCCCGCCGCTGATCTCAACGGAAGTTTTCTACGAGAACTGTTTGTTACTGAGTTAGTTGCTCAACCTCTCTTTTTCAAAGGAATATAAGTATAAGATTAGACTAGTGGTTAGTTAATTTTTTGGGATATGATGGGTGGGAGGGAATTCAAGACATCACATATGTCCCATGCCGGCTGCGTGGCTGAGTGTCGTTGGCTTCGGTTACGGAGGTCACGTATTACATATTACCAGGGATTTTTTTTAAACATATAACGCGGTGGAACGTCGTTTCAGTAACTTTTTTCTTGGCATTTTTTAATGTTTCATATCATCATTCGCTATTTTTTTTGGAATCTATTGTAGTAAAACAAGGCTTCTGTAACAGAGCCCACAAGTTCGAATCGCAATACGAAAAGCATTTTGTTCAATTTCATTTCAAAGGCGTGGGGTTTTCAGATATTTTAAAAATCCACCCTTCCAATCCTAAAATTAACGGGATACAGCGAGAGCGATTGGTTTACCACCAGTATTATCCTAGCTCTATCTTTTTATCCTTAAACTCTTCAAAAAAAAGGGAGGTTATTTAGTCTAGTAACAGAGAGCTCTCTTAAAAAACCTTCTGCTGAGATACCTCCTAAAGTAAGTAAAATGCTCCACATTGGGAACGGATATGGATTATAATAAAAGCATTTAGTCAAAAACTTCACAAGAAGTGAATTCCGGCACCTTTTTTTCGAAAAAAGGCACTGCATATTATGGAAGTACAATTTATATCGATGTTATCACAACCAGTACAATTTAAAATTGAATTTCATTTCTCTTAATTTACACTAAATTTCGGGTGTATAATAAAAGTGTGTAGCCCTAAAACTTCGGCCGGATTTTGATCCTTTTGTGGTTTCGTTACACTAGATTTCTTCTCGTATTCAATGTTATTGTTGGAAGGCATTGTTTCATCTTCAGATTAATCTATGAACATACGATGACTGTTTTGTTTATGCCTATTTTTGGATTCAGAACAAAATTGAAACAATGGATGGATAATACCTTCTTATATATTACACGAAAGATTTTGAACCTAAGATGTAGCGTCATAAAATTTGTGATTTACAATAACAACATGTATTGTATACATTTTCACATGATAGTAAAACTACACTATGTAAAATTGGGCCAAATTGAGATATCGACATAGTGTAACAACTGTAGAAAAACCACCAAAATGTGATAGAAAGAGCAGAAGAAAACCATTGATTTTTAAGCACAAACAAAATATATGAATATATGACCTTCTAATGGAGGTGTCTCAAAAGAAGTTTTAGTTTTTGACGAGTTTTTATAATAGTTTAAACGTAAATAAAGGTTTAGAAGTACCTTATCAATATCGATTGATATAATTATGCATATTTTCTTTTTAAATAGCAACTCTATTTATGTAAAATTAAACGAGTCAAAATAATAGAAATTATTTGATTCGTCGATTTTCTTTCCTCCCGTTGAGAAATTGGCTAATTTTTGAAAATGCCGTCTAGTTAGTCACACTGGCTGTCATTTGTGCTTTGTGTCGCAGCTAACTTCACTTCTGTTTGCTTAGCACTCAATTAGTGACATTATCTAATTAATGGCACATCCGTGCTTTTGACAGCGCCGTTCCTCGTTTCACTAATCCAAAAATGGGAAGGGACACTTTTAAGGGAGGTCGACCATTTACTTTAAACCCCTCGCACTGGGTAAGCTTTCCTGTTTGACAGCAAAGTTTAAAATAACGTCTTAGGTAACTGCCGTAAGCATATTATGAAAAAAAATATTTGTGTTATATATTATAGAATGGTATAACTCTATTTTCAAATGCAACGTCGCAAAATGTTATCGTTAAATAGTTTGTCAAGCTGTGCCAAGATCGCCGCACTAGTTTTTTTCACTAGAAAACGTTAGAAAATACCATTAAAAATGATACAATTCGCAATGAAACTGAATGACTATAAATAAAAACAACAGATAATCACACATAAGAATTAGTTGATCCGAAATTTGTCTCAAATACCTATTATTTTGACAGGATTACCACTTTTAAAAAATGTTCTGACGTTATATTAATTATAGTGAACTTATTAATTATGGCAATACGGGGCCGGTAAATATTTAATAATTGAGTCAATCACGACATAATTTAAATCGGAACCAATAAAATCATACAATAGTAAGTTTTTATTCTTATATTAATTCGTCATACACAATATAATATATTATCAATGTCCTGCCATGAAAGAATTTGATGAATATAATTTAGAATTTCGACTGAAGGTGTTTGATGGAAATTTAACTTTAAATTATAATTATTTTCATAATGTACGTTTCCGTAAAAATCTCGGTCGAACACGACCCGGGTTTCGCCTCTCGGCGGATTATCATTCCCAGGACTGCCTTGCCTCACTCGTTGTTCACTATAAACTCCGGCGTTACTCAGTGCGCGAATGCACTCGAACTATGCCATACCAACTGTATTCGCGCACTGAGTAACGCCGGAAGATGCCGAGAGGCGAAACCCGGGTCGTGTTCGACCGAGATTTTTATGGAAATAAACATTATGAAAATAATTCTAATTTGATGAATACCTTAATCTTACTATTTACTTAATTGAATTGATTATAATGTATGGTAATTTGAGCTCCTCGTTCATAAGAATCGAGTTTATTTTGGAATTGTATTTTTGTATAATAATTATATGTGTTTCCTAATAGTTTATACTGTTTATAGTGAACAACGAGTGAGGCAAGGCAGTCCTGGGAATGATAATCCAATCCGTGACATTTGAAATTGAATATTTTTTAAAATTAATTAATATATCTATTTGAATGTATCGTATGTCTCAACACCAGTAAAATTAATATTCCATGACAAGAATATTAATAATATCATCCCATGAATAAGTATTATCGCTGCGGCTTCCGTGGCGCCCATAAAGTAATCAATTAACGCAACGATAATATCTGTATTGCTATTATATTATATCGACTGTGGAAAGGAAAAAGGACGTAACCCACACATATCAAATTTTACAGGAGGCGCTAAAAACGTGTTTTGATGATTTTGTGACATATGCAAATTATGAATTATACACAACCTTGAAGTGCACGGAGACTCCTAAACAGGGGTGGGCTGGAGGGGGCTCGGAGGGGCTCGCGCGAGCCCCTTGTTAATTTAGGAGGAAGCCGTATTCTCAGATCTACTTAGTACATAACTGCAATTTCTGACGTACAAATTATCTACGACAGCTTCAGTATACACAGTAGTACATTTATGGTATTTACATTGATAATTTTACGGTAATTTTCATATTGTTATATGTTACAAGTGTATTAAGTAACAATCGATTGCTTATTTAAATATTGCATAGGAGTGATAAAAAAAATCTCTCCTTCCCCAGAACACTGAAAATTGCTTTGAGATTAAGCGAGCCCCTTGTTAACGTATTGGCAGCCCACCGCTGCTCCTAAACCGGTGTTTAATTGACACAACCTAATATGAATTAAAGAAATTGTCTCGGAAAAACCTTTATTTCAGTGTTTTTTCTTGGTTTCAATTTTTTACAATGTCATCTTTTTCAAACTTAAAAGCTAAATTTAGATATTTATTCGACATTTTCAGCTTCCATCCTTTTGATATAATGTGTGTCAATTTGTATACATTGTGATTATCGAAAAAAGCTGTTTTGGAAAATTGAGGGTTACCTCCTTTTTCCTTTCCAAAGTCGATATCATAATACGCATACATACTGTCAAGTTACAATGTATCCAAAGTTAAGTTGCTAAGATGTCATGTCATCTATTTCCATAGAGAAAAAGATATTACAATAGTTCTAATTTTGAAACATTTTCATGTGTCGTATTTTGCAGCCGGCTAAATAATAAAAAACGAAACTTGTTTGTGATGTTTAGGATTATGAGAAGAAACAGAAAGAACATGGCTGTCATGTTTTTTAAAAACGTCTCTATTTCTAGATTACATAGGGCATACAGTAATTTTACGGCGCAGTTTTATTGATAGATAAAACTATTAAATAAGATGAGAGGCATTTATTTTGGATATGTTTATATTATATTTGAACGTTTCTTTTGAACATTTTTCGTTCTCTTTTTAAATAAATGTGATTTATTTGACAAAATAAAGCAGCCGCCGTTATTATTATTTCTTTGATGTTAGATAGGCATAAGGTATGCGAGATATTATCGATAGTTTATATCCGGCAACTATCACTCCCAAGTCTTTGCGTGCTTTTTATTATCCAATGAATGCATGCATTTTTGTGCTTTCATTCAATTAAAATAGGGAGTCAGTCTCCCGTATTTTTACGATGCTGACTTCTTAGATAGAATAGTAAATATTTTTTAAATGTACTTCAGTTAAAAAAGATTGAATCATTATATGTATATCATTTATTGAAAAAATTCACAAGTCTTGAATTCAGGGGTGGGGAACCTTTTCATTACTAAAAGTCTCATTCATTTCTCTGATTCAACATAAGGCCGCAGTAAAGAAAACGTTGACACCCCCCACTTTTTTTTGACTGTCGAACATATAATGGGTTGATTACGCTCTTTCTCCAAACGCTTGCGTATAATTTTTTGATCAAAGTGAATATTTTGATCAAGTCAAAAGGCCGCATCAGAGTAGCCAAGAGGCCGCAGGTTCCCCTCTACTGCTGTAATGCCTTAAATACAACTTTGTAAATAATCAGCCGTAAATAATAGGAGAGGTAGATTTCTATGATAAAATTTATGAAGCTTTGAGATATCGATTTTTTCTAATCTCGCGTCGAGTTTGTTGATGAATGTTTATCACGTGTTATTACTTGTATGCAGTTTTTTTTAACCAGCTTGCTTGTTGTAGTAGTAAATTTAATGATGACCTAAACAATGATGCCTCATCCGTTTCCTGGCCAGGCTGCCTTTTACGACACTGGAATAATAAATTTAATAATAAACAAATTTCGAAGATTAGGTTTATTAACGACTTAAAATTCAGAACCCGCCATTGAATCGATCCACTGCGCCGCGTTTTCCGTAAACATATTTGAGTTGGTGTTTTACTAGCGAAGTAATAGTAGCTTCTTTAATTTAAGTGCCTATTTTCAACCATGTCATATGGACCTCTAATGGAGTTTATTTCAACATAAGTTTTCTACGAAAATTGGTTGTTTTAAAATACATATGTTGGAAAATACATATTATGTGTGTTTATTGATTATTGAAAATACAATGTAAATCTCTTGTCATTAAAGCATACTTTACGGTTTACTTTATTCTTTATTTGATCCATTCGATCTTTGAACCGGGGTGCAGTGAGAACGATTAGCCAACCTGTCATATCCTAACCATATCCTTTTATCACTACCATTCTCGAAAAATAAAGGTTGAGTCAGTGGCGGATTACCATATAAGAAAATGAGGCGCGTGCTTGGGGCCTCAACAATAGCTTATATAATATAACCAATATGCTTTTTGTTCAGATTTTTTATATTTTTATTATTTTACTTGCAATTTTCTGACGTTTTTCTGACAGGGTCTCCAAATTGTATTGCGCCTTGGGCCTCCCATGTGCTTAATCCGCCACTGGGTTGAGTAACTTAGCAACACGCAGAGCTTGTAGAAGTACTCATGTTGAAATAAACTACATATACTACACATTGGGAGCGCAGATGGCTTAAAAATTCTTATAAAGTATGATTATTTAGTTTCCAATCCATATACATATACAAGTTAAGTTTCCTTCCGAATGGAATTGTTTTTAGGGGTATTTCGTATGCTTAGCGAAACCAATGCAGCCTGAGTTTTTAAAAGTTAATTGTCTCGTGTACTGCAGTCGATAGTGAAGTAATATTTAATTGAAAGTGGAAGTGTGTGACTTTGAAACCATGCATAGATTAATCGCCAGCTTCCAGCCAGGTTTAGCTTTTAAACGTAAGCGGAATAGAATCTTTAAAAGGACATTCAATAATATAAATATAGTTTTGTGCGCACGCGCCCGCTGACAGACGCGTCGTGCCAACAAAGGGGCACAAAATCCAGTCACGCCTATTTCTGGAGGAACCGGTTACAAAAGGAACTATTTTTTTGAATTAGGAACGTCATAAAAATAAACCAATTTTTTTTTAAAGAAGATTTAAGGCTATTGCGTGAATGAACATTCGAAATTATTATTCGATTATTATGTAAATTTTGTTTGTTTAGGTATGTAGATTAGGGTTAAATTTATGGTCGATTTTGTTTGTTTAATTTGACGTATGTTATTTTTATTTATTATGTCCATAATTTATTAATATGGTATTTTTATTAAAGTTTTTCAGGGAGTCAGAATTCATTTAGATTAATTATTTTAAAAAAGTTGCGATATCTGTTTTATTTTGTTGGAAAAGTTATCGTATGACAGTTAGAGATGCAAACTTAGGAATTTTTAAATGGCGGAAAAAACTGACTGGGAAAATTGGGAAAGAAACGAAGAATATTATAAATTACCTTTTTAAATGATATTAAGTCCATGTGCACTAGAGGTGTGCACGGGCCGAAATTTTACAAAATTACTCGGTCCGAGCCCGAAAGACTCAGACCCGACCCGGCCCGGGCCCGAATCGTAATACCACAATTGTTACCTAAACCCGACCCGAAGCCCGGATTTATACTCAACAGACCGAAAAAACCCGTTTTTTACAAATTTACAATTTACGATTCTCTATAGAACTGGTAATAATTAAAATCATCGTGGTTGACTTATGACACGAATATAATCTGAAATGTTTTACTGAGGAAATAAATTCCTTACCCGGGCCCGGCCCGAGTCCGAAACTCAACTACGCTTACCCACCCGCACCCGGCCCGCGGGCCGGGCCAGGTAAGGGCCCGTGGACCAAGCCCGGGCCCGTGCAGACCTCTAATGTGCACCCATAAATATGTGCGTTTGGTTGAGTGTCATTTTATATCTAAAAACAGGAAAGTTTTTGGTAATATTTTTTGTCGGATTCAAGTACATTTACCCAGATATCACTGGTTTAACTCATAGACTAATAATTTAATTATAATAACATTTCATAAAACCATACCATTCATGGTATTTACCTCTAATTTAAGGATATAATATATTATACATGTCGCTTTTTAAATAAGTGTTACCGAATGCTCAGAACGATATAATTATTATACAATTATCACTTTAATATTTAAAATATTACGATGTTATTTTTCCCCAGTTTTCCCAGGGGACTAATTACGATATATGAAAATTCATTGCAGTCTTCATTTGCAACATGTTATTGGCAACTCAAGGGGCATGATAAGTTTTACCGCTTGTCCACGGCGATCGGCAAAAACAATTAATAATTTATTATTGTCGATTGGAACAATGCAATAATTTATTCTGCGTTTGCTCAAGACACAATAATATTATCATTCATGCAATCATGTGTAGTATCAACATCCTTTTAAATTATTGTTTATGGTATCGTTTTCGCAGTGTTTTTACCGGAACAAAATTTTTCACGCATAAAATTATTTCTGACACAGTAGTGAGTTTATAAGTTTATGTTAATGGCAATGAAACGTCCTTACCCTACTGGCAATGAAGTCGAAAAATGTTCGATTATGTTTGTAATGGTAATGTATTTGGAACTAGCAACACTTTTTTATGTGCAAGCATTGGATGGGTAAGGGAGGGAGAATATTTAGATATCACAAACACTCGATAAATCCATTTGAAAAATGCTTTCATGTCACGAAAGCCAACGACGTTGATCGCTGTGCCACGATTCGATAAATAATACTGTACCGCAATTATGAAACAACGTACATATAATACAAAAACGAAACCTATACATTTTTTAAACTAAAAGAATGAGTCACCAACGTCAAATGTGATGGAACATTTAAGGATGCGTGTGTTCACAAATAAAACATATTCTTGATTGAAATATAATCAGCGAGAACGAGATCGTGTGCCATTGCCTCATAAAAGTTGAGCCCTCTTCCCTAAGTGGACAACAAACCCACACACTTTACATTTAAAATGAAAGCGATACTAAATTGTTTGATCACGTGTGGCCTGTATCGTGCTGTGTTATTGCCTATATAATCCTATTACACGTAAATTTCTACTTTATCACGGTCATTTAAAACTAAGATCCTTTCGAAACGTTCTTTTTATGTGTAATCTATCTTCCACCCAACGACTCAATTCATCAAATCATTTGTAAATGAAGGATTCGAATCTATTTCAAACATTATCTATGACGAGCAGTGTTGGATTACCCAATAAGTGCAAGAGGCGCGCATTTGGGGCCTCCGCAGCACATGTTCAAGCCAGGTCCATCGTAGCTTTTTTTAAATTATTTTGAACGTAATAAGGGGCTGGTTGGTTCGCTCTCTTATCGCCGTTTCCCTTAAAAAGTCAAACTACCACACCTCTGGTGTTCCCCGCAGGCATCTGTTTTAAAAACACATACGGTTATATGTGCTTTCGTAATGTGCCATGACTCGTAACCGTAAAGCAGCAATGTCAAAATGAATGCGTTGAGCAAAAGTCACTTGGTTCTGACCGAGTACACTGTGAGTCCCATACTCTACGCCAGTGGTTTCCAACCTTTTTGTTACTGCGCTTCCTTTTGAAGAAAAAAATATCTTCACGCCTCTCCATCCTTTATTTCATATAAAGACACTTTTAAAGGGTAAATAAATATTTTGGACTTTTAACGCCTCCCTTTGCTATTAATAGTCCACGCCTCCCAGGTTGGAAATCGCTGCTCTATGCAGTGAGTTCAAGGCTGTTCCAGCTATCCCTAATCGGATCGCGAACTCTTTACGCAAATTGCCATTTTCCCACGCTCGCCTATGTATTGATATTTAATTATTTCTGACTATTACACGATTGCAGTGATAATGAACTAGTGTGTGATAGATTGTCCATTCGTATTCGTTGTATGTATACGAGACTCGATGAATCGAATGCTATTGAATCATTATAAAGCTGATTCATTTCATTGATTCAGTGACTCATTTACGCCACAATTATAATGCAATCAGTATTGACAATAAATATCTAAGTGACTCTTTGGCAATTCATTTATATAAATGTCATGTCGTTATGGCTGAAGTTATTTAGGTTATGGTAGTTTGGGTTAGGTAAGGTTAAGTCTGCAGCTCATTCCTGCCGTTTCGGTTCATAAATTCCGGCGGGATCACTGTAGCGGAAAATCATGGTAAATTAGTACCAACTACGACCGCAAATTAAATGCTGACATGCCTAAGTTTAAAACAAAAGCGAGCGGGTTTGCACGGCGACGGGAAAAATATGATTATTTGATAGAGCAGCATATTGTTTAGTCGATATGAGAGCCTAATTATAATTTAATTATAGTATAACCCTCAAAATGTTTCCAAGCCATGATAGGTTTCATATTATGATGGCGTTGATGTTGTAGTTTCCTAATTATTCTGGAAATAATTACGGTCGATATTAACTTGCTTGTGTATGGAACGTGCACTTCTATACCTTATGTTCGAGGTATGGTATAACCAATCAAAGATGAAGATGTAATAAGAAAAAAAAAACACAAACATCAATGCGTTGTATGTATTTAAAATGAGTTAAGGAATTAGTGAACATTTTCAATTTAGCATTGCATTTCTTGCATTGAATGACCATCAAAACAAAATCATCTGACAGGTAAAATATTACAACAAGAAATTATCGATATTTGTATTTACTCGGGAATACTTGATTTACTTGTATTGTTAGTGAGCTAATCGAATCAACAAAATGGTAAAAATATTGAATGATTCACTAATAAAATAATGATCTTAATCAAATCTAATTGATGTCAATTGATATGTATAAACTCATAATGTTTGCTTTGGAATCGGTAGTAGAATTCCCGTGCAGTAATTTGTATTATCAAATAATTTATAAGGCATTTAATTTATAAATAATATAGACGTCATTTATATGCTAGAATACACACAGAAGAGAATCAGTGAATCAGCATTTTTCATAATATTCAGCTTGCAGTGTTACATAATATATTCTTGTTTTTTTTAATTAGTTGTCTTAATTCAAATATACATGTCCAGCCAGAGTTAAGGGCTTGCGTTTTTCCCTAAACTAAATATACTTCATGACGAATACCCGGACATAACAATATGTCAAGTTACTTTGGACATATTAATGCCTGACATGTTACAGACCGTGTCAAAATCACGAGACTTGTCACAGAAAGCGTAATATATTTATTTAACTGGCGCACGAACTTAACCAAACCAAAAATAACTTTTACTGTAGCGATTATTCACAGGGTCTCGTTAGCTTTGAAACCGCGACGATCGGAGATGCGGGTTTGTAGTTGTTATCATTAATCGTTTGAATCATGTCGATTCGTCTGTCTGTCGCTTTGAAAAGATCCGAGCGAATCGTTTGATAGAATCTGCGAATCAGTAAATGTTAACTGTCACTAAATCTATAATTGTGTGATACTGATTATATTTTTGTAGACATTTTTTTGTTGATTGTGATTTAAGAATATCGATGCATGTGTGAAATATATATTATCATCAATATTGCTGGTTTGACCCCCAGGTCAAGGCATAGACAGTGGCGGGTTATCCTATAAGCGCATGAGGCGCTCGCTTGGGGCCTCTGAATTTTAGGGGCCTCAAAAATAGTTTATTTTATATTACTCATATATATTTTGTTCCGATTTTTATAAATTTTACATGAATTTTTTTGATGTCCTTATATTATCTAAAAAACAGGGCCTCCAAATTTTTTTGCGCCTGGGGCCTCTCTTGTGCTTAATCCGCCACTGGGCATAGAATCCGCCAAAACTCAGAGTTATAGCACATCCTCAGCCACCTTGGCTTTTTTGGAGATCAGCTAACGTTGTGTGGGCTTGTCAATTGACCTAAGGCTTTAGGTCTTTGATATTTGACATCTCTTTTGATTGTCTGATGCTTTTCTGATCTGATTTGTTAGGTTATTTATCTCGTTGGAGAATGCCAAAGATAATACCTGATGGAATATTATATTCTTCTTGTAATAAGCTGCAATAGTAATGATTAAAAAGCATACAACTATCATTGCATTTTCGTTTCGCCCCATAGTTACTTCGTAGCATTTATCGTCAGAAGACATCGGCTCTGGAAACAATACAAAGTTTAAGCCAGAATGTAATACTTCCCCTCGTTTTCGAAGTTAGATTTTGGCAATATGATGTGCAGGTTCACTAAGCTTTCTTTACCCCCAAGTTATTCTTTTTTATTCTTTTTGGGGTAATTCACCAGCTTAACCCTTGAGCTAAATACAGGTTTATCAAGGTGCTTGCATCATTAGAGAGTGTCCTTGACAGAAAGGTTCAGAAATTATGTCTTAAATTATGGCCGCGTTACTTCCAACCAACAACTTTTTAAAGATCAACTTTTGTCGGCAAAAGACTTCTTCTCCATGATTATTTTGACATATCAATACAATTACTTCGCCTGTCTAAACAGAATATTCGGTATGTTGTCGTTTCGACCATTCAGGACTGCAGAAAACCTGTCAATGCTGATGGATATGACTGTTTGATTGAACTCGTATTTATTTAGGGCTTGCCAATCACTTATCTTTAAATTCGTATAAAATCAGGCATGTCTGTGTTACTCCTGTATTAACTGTCCGCCTCGTGTCACGTTAGCAATGGTTTTTTGAGTTTACTTCCCAAGCAAATGCCTAAAATAATATAGATAAGATAAACAGCACTACAACCAGGGGTGGGGTGGAAGGGGCTCGCGTGAGCCCATTGTTAATTTAAGAGAAAACAATATTCTCAGATCAAATTAGTATACATATAACTGCAATTTCTGACATATATTATCTATGACGGCTTCAGTATGCATAGTAGTACATTTTTAACCATTTACATTGATAATTTTACGGTAAACTGCATATTTTTACATATTTTAGGTGCATTAAGTAACTATCGATTGCTTATTTAAGTATCGCATATAATTGCATAGGAGTGATAAAAAAAAATCACTCCTTCCCCAGAACACTGAGAATTGCTTTGAGATTAAGCGAGCCCCTTGTTAACGTATTGGTAGCCCACTAATGACTACAACGGTTGTTAAACTTCAGAAAAATAATTTCAAATAAGGAAAACAATAGGTTTCAACTATTTGATTACAAATTGAATAAACCAAGATTAGTGTATTGATAAAAAAATGAATATTTAATGTATCCAAATAGATAATTATGTTATTTAAAAAATGCATCACGCCCAAAAACGTGAAGATGCATACCCACTCGTTATTGTCGGAACCTTAATATGGTCCTTAGGGCAGGCGAGATTCCCTTTTTAATAGTTGGAAAACATATACATTCTATTTAGAATGCCTACGCAGATTGTCTTTATTTTTTTTAAATAATGCCTCGGGCTTACATATGTGTCGCTATTAACAAAAATGTATTTAAACGTATACAACGTAATATAATTAAATATTTATTTATTATAACATAAGTACACTGTGTCCTATAAACGTAATATATATGATATATGTACATATATAAATATATATTTGTTGGGTCCATAACCAGCGGTGGGCTGCCAATATCTTAACAAGAGGCTCGGTAAATCTTATCCATTTTTTTTTGTTTATTCATGTCCACTCCCAATTTCGAGCATATGGCGTCCTAACGAAGGTTTATCAACAAAAGCTTTTTTTCTACGAGAACTATTTGTTACTTAGTCGTTCAACCTCTCTTTTCTAAAGAGAGAAGTACGGATAGACGATGGCGCTAAGACAGGACTAATTAACTAATCGCTCGCGTAACGCCCAGTTGAATTAAAGGATCGAAAGAGTGGGGGGAATTTTAAGACGTGACAAACACCCATGCCTTCGAACAGAAAATCCATAAATCGATCGAAAATATGCTGTTTCGTACTGGGATTCGAACTCGTGAGATCCGGCACAGAAGCCCACAACGCTGCATGAAATAATGAAGGGGCAACTAAGTCTTGTTTCATTATAAAATTTAACCATCTAAAGAAATTGCAGTTATGTGGTGATTTGATCTAAGACGAATGATTTTATTATCTTAACAAGGGGCTCGCCGGTCGTGCCTAAATTTAACAAGGGGCTCGCGCGAGCCTCCCGAGCCCCCTCCAACCCACCCCTGTCCATAACATAGTGGATCTTACGGGTTCAAATCTTAGTACAAACAGCATTTTTCAATCGATTTCTGTTCGAAGGCATAGGTGTCTGTGTTAAAAAAAATCACTTTTTCTTAAAACGTAAAATACCAAATTTTCTAATGACTAAGGTGTCAGTGTTCAAGATTTATTTTGCCATTAAGTAGTAGATTAATAGCACAGTGGACAGTTTTTTTTAACAATATCTATATTTGTTTGTAAGAACTGAATATTTTTTTAAATGCTTTATGTTAATTATTTTTATTTCACTGCTCTCTAAATGCAGTGATCCAATTTATACACCAACAAGCTTACTAACAAACGTTCATCCAATACATTATTACAAATTTCATTTTGATTATATTTACGTAAAAATAAACATTTTATCGCAAATTTTCCAAATCGTCAAGAAAGGTGTGGGAGTGCCGACCCCAAGCGCCCGCACCCCACTACACCACTGTTTATAACCATTTTTTTAAACCATGTCCGCTTCCAATGTGGAGCATATGGACTCTTAATGTAGTTTATCTCAACAGAACTTTTTTCTACAAGTTTGTTACTCAGTTGCTCAACCTCTCTTTTTTCCAAAGATAGTAGGAATAGAAGGATAGGGCTAGGACAGGACTAGTGGTTAGCTAATCGCTCTCGATACGCCCCGTTCATCGGATAGGATGGGTGGAAGGGGGAATGCAATACATCACATACATCCATGCCTTCGAACAGAAATTCATACATCAATTGAAAGATCAATTTATAAAACTGTCCGTACTGGGATTCGAATCCGAGACCTCCGTAGCCGAAGCCAACGACGTTGACCGCTAGACCACACAGGCGGCCATAACTATGCTTAGGAAAAAAAACAATTAAAATGATGATATAAAACAAATAATCTATGACTTCCTCATTGCTGTCGCACTGATGAAAAAAATAAAAAACAAACTTCAGTTTTTAATATATGATAACCCGAGGCTATTTAAAAATTTCCCGGTCACGGTGTAAACCATGGTAATAATATTGAATGTGCCGCCCAAGTCGATGGTATGAACTTGATATCAAGTATTTATGTGCAGCAAGCAACTACCATAGATTCAGTTGGGCACAGTTTGTGGGTGTCAGAATTTAGAGTCGTAGATATTCAGATTACTATCTGTATCAAAGGTATGTCGACATGAACGTAACGGGACATTTAATGGCGAGATCAACATGGCTTTAATCCCATCATTTGATTGAGTCACTAAATAAATAAAAACGGAATTTTTATATTATTGGCACCGTTTGATTTTGACCATACTTATAGTAGAGTTACCAGTTACTACTGTGTTAGCGATAAACTATGATGCATCAATGTTGGATGCTTGTCTTTGGTAATGAGAAGCGGAAAGGTATATTATTTACGATACGAAGGCATTCAAATAACCAATATTATAAATGCAAACAAAACGATCACTTGTAAACTGCCTTAATAATTATCATACAGTAAGTACACTGAGTTGTGAAATATAAACTATGTATGTATGCTTTGTATTAGCCTAAGGCAGGGATGGCGAACCTACGGCACGCGTCCCCAGAGTGGCACGTTTAAGAATTTGGATTGCACGCGAACGATTTCCAAGTTAAAAAAAAAAGATAAGATTAAATAATCTTTTAATTATTAATTTATTCCGTTGTATTAATTTTTAAATGTTGTTGTAATTGTAATTTTTAAGCTTGTAAATAGAATTCAGAAAAAAAAACATTTTTTATTTTTTCTATTTTGCTATTTTTTTACTGCTTGAGCACGCCACGCAATCAAGAAATAATAGGGATTGAGGATTTTTGGCACGCGGACCCAAAAAGGTTTGCCATCCCTGACCTAAGGTGACAGCGTTTTCCAAACTTTTTTTTTCCGCGACCCGTTTATTTATATATTTCTTCTTCGTGACCCACTAAATTTGTTATGGCCTATACTACCGGCTTATAGGTGAAATAAAACAGTATATTTATGTCCATACAGTCTGTATATGTCAAAATACAAAATAATTTATTGTGATAAACCTATAAAAAAATCAAATGTACCAATAATTTATTGATGAGAGAGGTGTACTGCTGTTTCTTGTTAACTAAAAGCTCCAGGCTTGGAGAAAAGAATGATACCTTTATTTTTAGATCCGGTTCGACTTCCAATCGGTTTCTATATTTATTTTTTCAGAAAACCAATGTTGAAAAGCCTTCTTCACACTTATAGGTTGTGACAAAAGGCATTAGAAATTGTATCGCCTTTTGTCCTAAAGCTGGATATTCATGACGACAAGATAGTCAGAAATCCATCATTGGTAATCTGTCGAAGATGTTTTCGAGTGTCGTATCACACGAGAGTTGAATTATTGATTTAACATCTGAATCCTACAATTCTGTCTCGGATTCTACGTTCACTGTAAAAGGAACGTTATTTTAGGAAATTGGCGACCCGGCATTTTGTTTTCTGCGACCCGATACCGGGTCACGACCCATCATTTGGGAAACGCTGCAATAGAGCTTCCAATACCGCACATTTTTTTTTGATTCCGGGAATTCGGGATACACAATATTTTCGGGATACGGGCTTTCATAGTCCCGGAATTGATCTGTGCGAGAGTGATTATTTGGGGAAACTTTTCATGTTGGAAGGCCGCATGATTTTATCTGTAATTCTACAAGGTCACATGTTTCCCTGTGCATCTCTGTTATATTATATTATAAAGTTAAATAGTTTTCAAAATGTAAAACTATGGCTTGATTTAATTTCAATTCACTTCTTTGAACTCCATTATATAAGGCAAAGCCATTAAAGTATAATATTTAAATCTAGAAGAATTCAAGGATATCGTGGTATTTTTTTACGATGGAATATAGTCGAAAATGCGATCGATTATATTATTCTATAAATTCTCGTAGAACTAAATATATTGATGTTCTTAACATAATAGAAATACAGCGAAGTATATATTTAGGGAAATTCAGAAATATCTGTTTACATTAACCGTAAAGAAATAGTGCTTTTAATTTATGTATCTGATGAGACGGTGAAGATAAATCTGTTAATGGCTTTTGTTTTCAACGTCACCCTAGTATAAACGAATGTATTTCAAAGTAAGTGTTTATTCAGATAAAATAGAGAAACATTCATCAAAGTTTGTAACATTGTTTTAATTATGTTCATTCCTGATGTGACATTATTTCCAAAGATTTCACAAAGAGTTCAACGATTGCAGAACGGATTATGCAGCACCCTAGTATATTGGCGGTATGGAAGAGAACTGGGTGGGTCATATGCTGTGGATGTCTCCGGAAAGATTCAACCATGCGAGCTGGGATTTCAAAGTCCTGCATAGCCGACGGATAGCAGCTGAAAGATGCTGGCATATTATGGGAATAAGCAAAGCAGTTGGTGGGTGACGAGGAATCTCGGAGGCACAGCGTAGTGGTCATGTGTTCGACACACGGAGTGGATTTGGTGTAAGATGAAAAGAACAATACGAAAGAGAGCCCACGCCATTTCGACAGATCGTTTTTGACGTTTGGTTTAAAATTGCTAATACTTTTATTTCTTAAAAGTAACTAGAAAAATAACTACTCCAAATTAAATCATAGCTTACAAAGTTGTCGGCCATAGCTGTTATGTTTTGATAGTTAACATACATTGTTAATATTTTCTAGTTAATCCTTGTTATCTTGGCAAACAGCAAACCTTGAAAATGTGCAACTATTACTAACGCAACAAAACGCATCCTGTTCAAATATTTACATGCATATTCTTCAGCTTTGCGAATCTTTACGAACACACTTATGTTGTGTTGTGGAAATAATGACAACTGTCAACACACATATGACGATACGAACATTCTTTTTGACAGGAGTGACAGGATGCATATTTTTAACCCCTTAATTGGAAGGAATACACTCACGAAGGAAATAATTTTGTTGTCACCATTCAGAAAAAAATAATAAAATCTTTTAAAGTTTGCACAATGGCAACAAATTAATACACACTATTGACTTTATATTGTATTAAAATTCACAATTTTTTTTTTTTTTTGACTGCAGAGTTAGCCAACATGACGAAAACCAATAAATGGATGTATGCCGACATTGCAAACTGATATATTAATTATTGATTTGCGTATCTAGATATTAAATTATGTTATATATATCGACTGTGGAAAGGAAAAAAGACGTAACCCACAATTTTTAAACCATCAAATTTTACAGGAGGCGCAAAAAACGTGTTTTGATGATTTTGGGACATATGCAAATTATGAATTATACACAACCTTGAAGTGCACGGAGACTTCTAAACAGGTGTTTAATTGACATGATCTAATATTAAATAAAGAAAAAACCTATATTTCAGTCTTTTTTCTTAGTTTTAATTTTTTACAAGGTCATCTTTTTCAAACATAAAAGCTAAATTTAGATACTAATTCGGCATTTGCAGCTTGCATCCTTTTGGTAGAACGTATATCAAGTTTGATAGTTACTTCCTTTTTCCTTTCCACAGTCGATATGGATGTCATCACTCATCAGTCATCATGAAGAAAGCCATCTCGCATACGGATCAGTTATCAGATTTTTTTTTATTGATTTGAAAACGAGGCATCCAAATTTTATTTAACATCTGAACAGTAACAAGCAGGGCTGTGGAGTCGCGTGAAAAAAAGACGACTCCGACTCCGAATAATTTTTCAATAATTTCATTTTAACTTATATATATATATATATATATATATATGTATATCATCAGATCATCTTTAGTCAGTCAAACATAAAATGTTAACACTTTTGACTATTTTGTTTAAATACACATAATTCAATATATTTTTCAAAAAAAAATCAAGCCGCTCATTTTTCACGACTCCGACTCCGACTCCACAGCCCTGGTAACAAGTAATCAAGTAACATCTGTCAAATGAATATTCCATTGAATAGCAATGAAAGTGAGGGAGAAGCTGATAACATCGCCAGGACTTTGACAATCAAAAGTCTGAATGGAGCCTTCATGCGTCTTGACAATGTTTTTACCATCATGGAAGAGTGGTCTCAATAAAGAATTTATATCTTAAGTGTGTAAGGCGATTGAGAAAGAAACAGCATGTTATAGAGCTCCTTATCAAGAAAATAAAAATAGGGTGGTTTTCAACAAAAATTTGACAAGTTTTGTGAAGAGAACACATTAAAGCACTTAAACACGCCTCTTGACATATGTAAATTGATTGATAAATAAATGTTTTTTTTACATCTCTTTACTTCCGAACATTCGTCATTCGCACACATTTTCAGAAATCAAATATGTGTGAAAGTCAAGGGCCGTCTATACGTGTATATGTAGGGTTGCCAGGCGTCCCGATTAACCGGGACTGTCACCGGTTTTGAGTATTGTGTCCCGGTGTCCCGAACAAACCTCTCGGGACGCCCAAATGTCTCGGCTTACGACTCACGCTGATTGTTTGGGTTTTTTTTTGGAAGTCTTGGAAGAGCTAAAAAAAACGAGTCACGCTGGTATTTTGGGCAAATCGGCAAATTCCTTGGTTTTTGGATTCACATGTCAGCAAATCGGACAAATGTCCCGGTTTGACTTGCAAGAAATCTGGCAACCCTATGTATATGTCAAATATAGTTTCACTGATACTGAACAGTGAAATTGTTAATCCATCATATGATACATTTTCATTGCTATTGGTGAAAATGTAATTTCGTGACGAAGGTCCCGGGTTCGAATCTCAGTGCGAACAATTTTATAAATTGATTTTTCAATCGATTTATGAATTTCTGTTCGAAGGCATGAATGTTTGGGATGTCTTGAATTCCCCCCTCCCACCCATCCTATCCTATGAACGGGGCGTATCGAGAGCGATTAGCTAACCACTAGTCCTATCCTTCTATTCCTACTCTCTTTGGTAAAATAGAGGTTGAGCAACTGAGTAACAAGCAGTTCTCGTAGAAACACATCTGTTAAGATAAAATCCATTAGGAGTCCATATGCTCCACATTGAGAGCGGACATGGTTAAAAAAAAAAAAAAAATGAAATGAGGGCTCATTGATATGTAACTGATTTAACTACTGACTGTTATTAAAAAACTTCTTAGCCCATCTGGGATCAATTTGAGTAAAGTAATATGTAGCTCTAATCCGATATGTCGATTATGGATGGCCGTTGGATAATTATTATGATCATAAGCACATCGATGAGGTCAGTGTCTACATAAACCATACACTTTGGTTTTAAAATAGGAACACTTTCATCGTTTCCCGCCCGAAATATCGAAGCGTGACGTCACGCGCGAAAATAGGCGCATGCGTCACACTGCGCGCGGATTTGCAATGAAATTAAAATAATTGAAGTTCTGCGATATATTCAGATATATTATTATGTTCCGCGATGCTCTCGCGCTTGTAGTAGTTGAAGCCCGCTAGTCACTCAACATGAATATGTTTCGGTACCCAGTAGCGAATAAACGAAACGAGAGGGAGAAGGTCTGTTCATCTGGACCGCGATATCGCCTGTCTCGCTCGTAGGACGTGCACTATGAAACGCCGGTGCAAGGGCCGCAATTGCTGACGATTGATTCATATTTTTTTTATTAGTTTTACATGAAAAATTTGTCAAAACTACCAGAGGTTACAGACCATATCGCCGGTAATCGTTCTACAACTTTGTATCTCAAAAAAGTACAAGTTTTTGGGAGACACATAAATGTACTTTATTCTACTGCTACCAAAATCGCATACTATCACTAGTGCACACCACTGAAGTGGTTTTTTCCTCAATATATTTGAGTAAGTTAACATTAAAAGAAGCAAAGACGTTTCCATTCATTCCACCTTCTCCTTCATGCTAAACATAGCACATGACCATATTATTTGTATTTTTTTGCTACCGTTTTTGTATTATGTTAAATAAAGCATATCATATTGTTTTGTTGGGCTTCGAGTTAAAGGAATATGTGTATATTGAAATTCTGAATTCATTACATCAAATAAAACTCAAAACTGACAAAAGTTGAGATACGTGCTTGTAGAAAATTAACGACGATATAACTATCATACTCATTGATATCCTTCTTTAAGAGTAGAATGTCGCCTTGTTTTTTGAATCATTGCATAAAAATACAGGGCGATAGAATCAGAGACTCCTAGTCTTGGAGTCAGAGTCAGAATAATCTTCGGTAAGTAACTAGAATACTCTTGATGGTATACAATACATATATGTAAGTTAAATGAAAATAATTGAAAAAATCAATTCGGAGTCAGTTTTTAATTTAAAGCCCTAGTCGAAAGCGTTTATTTACCGGACTCCACAGCCCTGTAAAAATATTTAATTATCTCACCAATTTGTGCTGGTTTGTGAAACCACAAAAGCTAAGCAAAAATTAAAATCATGAGTTTTACAATGAAATGAGCTAGCTCATTGATTCGATAATTCAACAAATGGCACTGCTTCCCAAAACTTCACGCTTATTTTCTATAGTTGTTATATTACTCAATTTGATTGAATCTTCTTTTATGAGTAACGGCATAATATTAATATTGCGTTTAAATTCGCTCCTGTCTCACCCTACAAATAAAGTCTACCCTAAACACAGCACACGCCACGCGAGAAAAGTAATCTAAACGCCAGTCGATACAGCTGTCCGCCGCAGCCGCCCGCTCGCGCCAGTGCCATCTACCCAGCTCGCGGTAAATCGCTGACTGAACACGGAAACACTATTATTATTATTTCCTACTCATCTGTTCGGCTAACATTGTTTTCCGTTCCAAATTTAAAATAAATCGCGATTATTTTTAATTTAATAAACTTGTGTATATATTAAAGGGCTAATGAGTGTTGTTTTATGCTAGCCAGTTGAACAGTTGGCAATGTTTTGATGTTTTTTTGCCGGTTGATTATTTAGATTAATAAAAATAATAACAAACTCGCGCATTCTGATGAATGATAGTATTTTAAAAATCATGCTTCATAAAATAAAACAAAAATGTATTTATTACACATGGTATTTATAGAAATTTAATTCATTAAATGTTATGATTTAAACAAATAATGAATTAATTGAAATATATTTTCTGACACAGTGTATGTTTTGTGAGTGTGATTGTGTTTATGTGTTAGCTTTATTAAAAATCTGTGAGTTTATTTTTAGCCTTATTTACAAGTCAAGTGGGTTGTGTTTATTGTGTGTTGCCCAGAATTTGGCGAAGCAAAATTAATCAAATCGAGGATTTTATTGGATTATGGATAGTGAGCATTTTTGTCATGTTTTTTGTTTTTGTTTGTCTTAATGTCATACATGATACGTTGTATCTATGTTATTAAACTTATTTGTTTGAAGATAAGCGACGTTTGAAATGTCAGTTGTTATCAATGCACTAAACCTTGAATTTAGTAAATGACAAGAATACATTCAATGGCAAGAATACTAAAAAAATATCAGGGAAACCTAATTTATAATTTTACATTTAGCACAAGCCAACGACCCTCAGAGTCAGGAGTAGTAACGACTTTGTTTGAAGGAAGTTTTAAGAATCAATGTCAAATTAGGATGTAAAGATTTTTTATACATGTTTATGTAATTATCAATTGTCACATTAAACAAAATTGACATATTGTCATTTGTCAAACCGTATGTTGAGACAGCTGCGTCACGTGACTGACATTTGCGATTGACACATAATGATACACAATAATTCTTTTAATGTCTTTTAAGAGTAGTATCATGTAAACATTGTTCAGTATGTTCTAAATCATTAGTTTCACGGTCATTTTTGCGACGAAATCAAAATAACACGTCCAAACCAGCACGCGTCAAGCAGGAATCTATGCCGGGTCCACAACGGAGTGCAGCGTTGGTTGAACGTATGTATGCGTCGCACGTGGCTGCATGGTAGTTTACGCGAATCTGTGCTTATTCATGTAATACAAAATCTGTGCTGCACTGCTCTGCGTCGACTGCATCTCAGCATATGCTTAGCCTTGCGCTCCCACACAAGATGGATCAAGACAAATGTGATAGGCATATTGTAATAGCACTGTAGTGCCGTGACTTCAAGTGGAGCACCTGCAAACCATTCAATTGAAATTATATTTCTTCCTTATAATATTTCAATCAATGCGTGCTAGAAAACAATCGCCGCAAACATAATTGATCAAACAATGATAAGAAAACCATAAACATTTCCGTTCAGTGCATTTTCTTATTTGGCCATATCCGCTCCCTATGTAGTAGAGGTCTGCACGGGCCAAAATTTTACAAAACTACCCGGTCCGAGCCCGAAAAACTCACGCCCGACCCGGCCCGGGCCCGAGTCTAATGCCGCACTTGTTACCCGAACCCGACCCGAAGCACCGAGAAATTTGAAATCCTCGATTTGGTATACTTTTTCCCCAGATTATCTCCGAAAGTCCTTTTTTTTTTTTTTAGCTCACCGAGGAATTTGAAATCCTCAATTTGGTATATTTTTCCCAACATTATATCCCAAATTCCAAAGCCCGGCCCGGCCCGAGCCCGACTCTCGATTGCGCTTACCCGCCCGAGCCCGGCCCACGGGCCGGGTCGGGTAAGAGCCCGTGGGCCAGGCCCGGGCCCGTGCAGACCTCTACTATGTAGAGATGTGGTCACAGGGGGGTACTTAATTTGCTTCATCATGGGATTACTAAACTTTTTCAAAACTAGTATTTTGGTATTTAAAGATAACGTCAACGCGGAGTAGATTAAACTCTTCCGCCACGGCGGATTCTCAGTATAACGGATACACAGGATACTTAATATCACTTTAACTAAATGACCGAGCAAGTCACACTCTCTTTTTTCTTTCTATCTTTATCTTTTAAGCACAACAGTGGATGGTTAAAAGCAGTTGTGTAGTGGGACCAGGTCGGGCCGGGTCGGCGACCTGGCACCTGAAAATGAGCCAAGGCGCCGCCCTGCTACCTTTTTGACTTGTCACTTAATTTTTAAGTACATATTCAAAACACTGTTCATAAAATTTAAAAGCATACCAAAATTGATCTACCCGACGGATTTAACAAAAAAAAAAATGTACTCATGTAACGTGAAGAAGTGCCACTCCTCTTTCTATGATCTAAACGTTTATCAGTTTTTAAATAATAATTATTGTGCGTTCTTTTTATTGATTTAATTGTTAATACTTGTGATTTTTTAACTTCGGATTGATGTAAAAAAAAATAGGGAAGAAATCAATGACCAACCTGGTACCTATTTATTTACCACTACACCACTGGTTGAAAGATATGTCCCGTGCAGCTCTGTATCGGGCCAATAATATGAGGAATAAATTCTTTTCTTTTCTTGATCGCATTGCGTCATGGAAGGCGGCCGTGAAAATGCGGCTGCATACACATAACGGGTGGCGGTGGGATACTCGACAACCGGTAATACTGGCAATGTAATTCATAACAACCGATGGGTAGAAAAGACATTCAAACAGAAAAAGTCATTGCACAACTGTGCATCCATTGGTTACGGTGGTAAATATTAAATTATCTTGACAATCATTCATTTATCTACGTTGAAACAGATAAGTCTGTTATCACAATTTTAAAATTCTAGCCGCTGCCATATTGCCCTAGAATCTCCCCTATTTCATAAATAAACAAAATTTAAGCCACGTCAGTTGTAAGCTATTATTTGTTTTTTTTTAATGCTGGGGTGTATTATTACCAGCGCAGTAAAATAAAATTGCGCGGCTAAGCGGAGCTTATGGGTGAAATAATTGACAGATAAAATAAAAGCGATGATTTAAAAAAATAATATTTCTTCATTTTTTAATATTGAAGCTTTTTTGAGTGTTGAGAATATTACTTTTAAGGTGTTCACTGTCAATACTTGGTGGAGTGTCATTATAATAAAAATAGTAAAACATTTTTCGTACTTTTCCCACATAAAATTTATTTGATCAGGACCGGTTTCGCTCATTGCGAGCATTATCAACTGTTAAGAAAAATATATAAACAGTGCTATTTGTACAAATTTAAATTGAAATAAAAGGTGTAAGCAATTGATCTTGTTGATTCCGTCACAAACTAGTGTATATAAGTGATCTATTAAATGTCACTTATGGTTTTAAATTATTACAAATTCACTGCGATTAAAAATAATGACTAGACAAAATGAAATGTGCACATTGAAGGTAATTAAATTTAGTGATTGAACTTTAAAAAAAGTATTTGATTAATTGATTAATCGGTTCATTTATTAAGTAAGAACATATTATTCGGTTAATCTACAGGCCTAAATTAACGTATAATAGTTATAAATGTTCGTGAATGATATTCAAGAAATTTATTTACTCTAACTCTAATTAAATCTTCCATGAGTTTCACAAGTAAGGCTTCCAATACCGGAATCGTCTTAATACCAATCCCAGGATTTCGGGATTCATTATAACACTTTTAAAAAGCCTTAAATAGAGTTTAAAAAATGTTCTACAAGGCTAGAACACTCACTGGCAGACGCAGTGACGTTCCTAGGCTTTGTACCGCCCCTAGACAGAGTTTAACTCGATGGCTACCACAGACGAGATATCTCGTATTTTTTTTTCGTGCACAGCACGCCAGAGACGAGTTATCTCTTCATTAACTAATTAAATTAATAGTTGCAAATTGTAGCTGGCTTGCTAGGTAATTAATATTAATTATTTATGGCAGCTAAAATACTAAAATAGCGCTTTTACTATTTTTCTACATTTACATTTTGAAATTACCTTATCTGCCTCCTATACTGCTGAGATCGGTAAATTTCATATTTAAATAAGATTTTTCGATAAATTTAACTTCTGTTTACCTATTGGCCATATTATTATTAATATTATTGAAAATGGTTTTTTGTCGGCATTTTTTTTATCAAATGAATTGAGGCATCATAATTATTCCAAACCAAATTCGTGTGTCAAAAATATTTCGTCATTTAAAAAAAAAACTGTGATCATTTGCCGCTCCCTAAGACTTGCCGCCCCTAGGCAACTGCCTACTGGCCTATGCCCACAGGAAGTACCTGGGCAGACGTAACTTTTGGATTGAGCTACAAAAAAAAAGAATTCAAGTTGAGAATAATACTGGAACCTGTTAATTACACACTTTTTTCGGCAATGATATCAAGCAACTGTAATTTATAAAAAAGATATATGTCGCTATGGTCGTTAGCTAACCTTTGTCATTTCTTTGTATTAAAATGAGTGATTAAAGTAAATGATCAATCCTGGGATCACATAAAGTATCTTGGATCGGATGCCCTAGTCACAAACTTGTAGGTTTCAATTATATAATCAGCTTTGATTTTCATAATTATTAAATACAAATTATGCGTCGATTCAATTAAGCCTAATTCGATACTAGCGCCATGCCATTTGATGACAGTCAGTGATACCAACATAAAACAATAGACATTTCTCGATTGGCCAATGAAATAAAAGACAATTATTTTCTTGTTTCCTTCCATCGTTTGCTATTGTTTATTTTCTGTGACAATCGGATCGAATTTAAAGATTAAGATAAAAATGGCTTTCACAATAATACAATGGGATCGTCCATATATGACAATAATGTGACGATGGTTTTGAATTATTTTTATATTATAAATGTAAAATAAATTTGATATAATATTATACCAAAAAAATCCTCTTTTAGAAAAAATATTGAATAATGCATATAAATAACTTTATAAAGAATAAGTTATTTGTTACTATTGCTTGAAAAAATACTTTTTATCTTATTATGATTTCATATCTGTAAAAACGAGAAAAGCACAAGCGTATACAAGCAATTATTTTATGTAATGCCCCGTGGTATGTGCGTAACTCGTTGCTTCATAGAGACTTGAAATACATACCATCCGCTAGTTCGTTAGTGAAATATCTCAAAAGTTTTACAGCGAGGTAGGAAAACATTATAACCCAACGATATCTTATCTTCACAACGATGACAAATCCTTTTATACCGATATCAGCTCTGCTCGACGACCCACGATATATTTTATTTTTCGTTTAAAACCTATAAAAACGTAAAAACGACCCCTAGCATCATGAAAATGACTCTCCTTGGCTGAATTCCTTGTGTATTTATGCGCATGTGTGTGTACATGTATGGATATAGTATGTGGGTAGGTATATATAATGTGATTTGCAAATGAATACATATGGTGTCCCCGTGAATTGTCTTTACTAAGGATTTCTCACCTCTGTAGCGATCATGCTCTTCCGTCGGCAACGATGTAAAGGAATACAAACATCCAAAATATTAACGATGAAGGAGACTCAAAGAACGTTGATGCTGACGCGCCTTAGTACTTAAAGCTCCATAAATTCGATATCCAAAAAAAATAAAATAACACGGAGATAGGTTCCATGTTATAGAAAATCATGGTCACACGCACAAAACACTCTGTTCGGATTTTATTTTAGTTTAATTTTCATGATACTTTTCATTGAATAACATTGGAGGACGCAAGAAGACTGGCGGGAGACAGAGAATCTTGGAGGAATCATGTGATATGCCATATGTTCCGACTAGGGAGCGGATATGGAAAAAAATAATTTGACATTTTTTCATCTTATCAAGCAATTTCGAATCTCCTTTTTATGGAATCAGTGAATAATATTAATATTATCAAGACTCAGGGCCGGCGCTACTATACAGGCGAAATAGGCAATCGCCTAGGGCGCAAATCATTAAGAGGCGAATAAATTGAGTAATCAAATTATTTTTTATATTCTAACAACCAATAATAGTTTATACTTGTATGTGTTCGTTATAATGATGTATCGTATTCTATATAATTCGAAAAAGGTAGATTGAGCGACTGACTAACAAACAGTTCTTGTAAAATACTTTTTTTGAGATACTTCCATTAGGAGGCCATATGATTCACATTGAGAGCGGACATGTATATAAAAAAATATTCCACAGTTTGTTAAAAAGAGGGCCCGCCAATAACCGTTGCCTAGCTAGGGCGCCAAATAACCTCGCGCCGGTACTGTCAAGACTGTCAAAACGATCAGGTTGCGATGAAACAACTTTTGTTTGAAGAGGCAGCAGATGGTATAGTAATCTGACCTGTCAAGAGTTGTGTAATTTCTTAGGCTCGAATAGGCGATGCCATGATAAAAGTTGTAGTAATATAACCATATTATCGCATTGAATCAAAACATCGCATTGTAAATATTTAGAAATAAACACACGGCAGCCAAATTCCGCCATAGCAAATTATTAATTTCAATGCGAAAATTAATGTTTAAACTTCTATGTTAGTGTTATAATTTATTGGTAAGATAATAAGTAATAGATTTGTATATACATTGTAATTGGACCCTGACCAGCACGGGACAGATCATCGAGAGGGTCGACAGCTTCAGATACCTCGGCGTATATATCCCGAAAGACGGTACCGCAAAAAAGGAGCTCGCCATTCGTCTAGGAATGGCTAGAGCAGGCATGGGCAACCGTTTCTAGTGCTGGGGCCTTCCCTGCCCCTCACGATTCAATCCTTAATCATATCTGTTTCAAAATTAAAAGTTGTCTCATTAGTGCCATTAACTATCATTCTTGCTTATTATTATATAATTATTTTTTTTACGTGTAGTTATACCAATTCAATGTATTTAATTAACCTTTATTAATATCTTTATCATTGAGGAGATATCGTCTTCGGTGTGATGCAGAAAGGAAAACAAGTTTATCGAATAATAAAAAAAAGGTCTGGGGCCAAATTATCATTCTGTCTCCGAGTCAAGGGCCGGACCAAATTATTAAACATAATCAAGTAATATTAAATTAAATAAAACACGTTGCTATTTCTTATATGGTGGTGATCATGAACTAGTAGAGTGGAGCCACTGCAAGCGCCCGTGTCATCTCCATTATTTAATCCCTTCCTGAAACTATTAATTTCTTTCTCTAATACTTCGCCGAGATGAATTAGGGCCGGACAAACTAGCTCGGCGGGCCGGTGGTTGCCCATATATGGGCTAGAGCCACATTTAACTCAATGCTGACTGGGACACACAGCTATACTCGATGAAAACCAAATGCCATTCGTTCAACGCTTGCATTATGCCTGTACTGCTTTACGGTAGCGAATCATGGCACCTGACTCCCGTATACTTAGCATCGAGAACAGATGGGGGTCAGGTGGTTTGATTTTGTGAGAAATTCGGAAATTAGGGAACGAACAAGACAGCGCCCCGTCACGTCAGTGGTTATGGAGAGACGTTGGAACTGGCTGGGTTACGTGGTGAGGATGCCTCCGGAAAGCCTCAATCCTGCCAGCGTCTTCTTTGGTATTCCGGCGTCCCAAACGAACGTCGTGTACTATCCATAGGATGTACTCTGCGGAACTGAGGTATGCTGGTATGTCATAGGAGGAACCAAAGCAATTAACGGGAGCATTAATTAAAGCATATGCTCCACATAGGGAGCGAATATGGCCCAAGAAGAAGAAAGAATTGATAACATCTAGATTATAATTATTATTATTAGATTTATTTATTTCCTTTAAATATTTTCTAAAACAGTTCGGAGGGTTCTGCTAAAAAATACAAATTAATTTGACACACACACACATAAACACACACAAATAATTCTTCATTGTTCTGAAATAATTTGAATACCTATATTTTCTGACAAAATTCACAATGATTTATTTTAGGTCAAAACTTATGATTATTGTTGAAAACATATCAATTTAATTAACATTTATAATAGTAGTATAATATGAGAAATAACAAAGTGTAATGAACAAATATTTTGAGGTTAGATCTTTGTCGAATAATTATATCGACAGTGGAAAGAAAAAAGGACGTAACCCTCAATTTTCCAAAACAGTTTTTTTCGATTATCACAATGTATACAAATTGACACAGATTCTATCAAGAGGATGGAAGCTGAAAATGCCGAATTAGTATCTAAATTTAGCTGTAAAGTTTGAAAAAGATGACCTTGTAAAAAAATAAAACCAAGAAAAAACACTGAAATAAAGTTTTTTCCGAGACAATTTCTTTAGTTAATATTAAAATATGTCAATTAAACACCAGTTTAGAAGTATCCGTGCACTTTAAGGTTGTGTATAAATTCATAATTTGCATACGTCACAAAATCATCAAAACACGGTTTTAGCGCCTCCTGCAAAATGTGTGGGTTACGTCCTTTATCCTTTCCACAGTCGATATGATAACATTTTTATGACATGCATAGGGAAAACACAGTTGACGATAAGTAATACTGTTTGAAGTATTGATTTTCTTGTCTATGGTTCCGATTGGATTAGGGATGGGGGCACGTCATGTCTAATTTTATCTTCCCGATACTGTCATGTTATTTTCAGAGAATCCGTTCTCCGGCACTAACCTTTATCGCGCAAATTTCACAATAGATAATAATGTTATAATGGCCAGATAACCGACGTTCAGGAAATGAATTCGGGATGTGTGGGTTGAATTTTAAAATGTTGATTTAACTTCCGGCCCGCGAGATAAATTGTGCAACTATTTATTTTGATAAAATAAATAATTTCCTATTTCGTAATAACTATCGTATTTATCCACTGGCCTATTTCATAATTGTGAAATCATTCCAATTATTTACTTATCGTGTTATGTCTATGCATATTTCATGTAAAGTGTGTATGTATGTGATTACAGGGCCGGCGCTACCATACAGGCGAAATAGGCAACCGCCTAGGGTGCAAACTATTAAGGAGCGCATACATGAAAATTATTTTTATGTTCTCTAATAATAATAAATAATAATAGGAAAGTACATTTTATTTTAATCTGATGTTTGTATTTGTTCGTTGTATTTATGTATCGTATTCTATATGATTCGAAAAAAAAAGGTTGAGCGACTGAGTAACTAACAATATAAAATAGTCTAGATTATTTCACGAATTGTGCTACAAACTGTGACACATTATTTGATTTTAAAATGAACCTCCACAAATTTACCGCCGAATCCATCGAAAGGAGTAACTAACAGTTCACTTAGAAAAAAATCTGTTGAGATACCTTCATTAAGAGGATATATGCTCCATGTTGACAGCGGACATAAATATATTATATATTAAAAAGTAATGATCCCGATTGTTTTTTTTCATTATTTCGAAAAAAATGGAACGATTTGTTAAAACATATAACTGTTGCCTAGGGCGCCAAATAACCTCGTGCCGGCACTGTATGTGAAACCCTTTCGACACAAAAGCACAGTCATGTCAGAATAAAGTGTTACTTACATAAGCTGTTTTCACATATCGATCGTTCGACTTGCTTTGCCTAGAAATATTTTTGCCATCTCTTATAAGAGCTTGATATGGCATTAAAAAATTCACTCCAATGCTGTTTGTGTATGTAATTATTACAAATTTGTTATAATTTAACCACTATTTTTCCATACACAAGTGCCACTTTTTCAATTTTAATAATGAAAATCATTTTTTTTTAATTTTTAAATTTTTCGTTCGCATTAACTCAGTATATTATATAAATGATATTGGCTGTATTATTAACATTGCACCCTAATAGTTCGACAAACAACTAGAAATTATGATTATACAATATTTATTTAAAAAAATATAACACTCGTTTGTACTAATTCAACATTTATTTAATACTAGTGAGTACCTGGCATAAGTTGCAATGCCACTCAAAGAAAGAAAGTGTACTTGTTTTAATTGTGTTTTTTGAAATGCTTTTGGATTCACAATATAGAAGTGCATATAATTGCATAGGAGTGATAAAAAAAACTCACTGATTCCCCAGAACACCGAGAATTGCTTTAATATAAAGCGTGCCCTATTGTTAACGTATTGGCAGCTCACCGCTGGCTGTATTAATTTATAAACCTTTGTGGGTGTCCGCATAACGACTCACCAAAGTTGAATCGAAGATTCGAGCTCGCGAACACCGCAACCAGTGCCGGCGCGAGGCTATTTGACGCCCTAGACAACGGTTATTGGCGTGCCCCCTTTTTAACAATTCGTCACGTTTTTTAGAAATGATGACAAAAAAAAACAATTCACCATCATTATAAATCTATGTCCGCTCACAATGTAGAGCATATAGCTTCCTAATAGAGGTATCTCAACAGGAGTTTTTTTTACTTGTTTGTTAATCAGTCGCGCAGTCTCTTTTTCGAATCATGTACATAAAATGCGATACATAGTAACAACATTACACACAAATAATTTCAGTACTCCATTTATGCACCCTCTAATGGTTTGCGCTCTAGGTGGTTGCATATTTCGCCTGTATGGTGGCGCCGGCCCTGACCGCAACGGACACCATAGACCAGTGGTCGGCAAACTCATTAGTCAACTGAGCCAAATATCAACTAAATAACGATTGAAATTTCTTTTAAAAGCCAAATTTTTTAAACTTAAACTTTATAGGTCGGTAAATTGTTATTAACTTGATTAGCGTACTACTATGCTGGCTTTTGCTTAAAAGATCATTCATCTGATTGAGGTAGGTACGTTCGCTGAGATCTCTCCTTTCAACTCTAAGTTTTAAGACCGAAAACCGACTTTTTGCGCGTGGGACACGAAGTTTCAGCCGCACTGTATGTGGTATTTTGTTGAAGAGCCACATTCAAGGGGCCAAAAAGCCGTGTAGCCGGTAAATTGCTCGAATTACAAATTATTCGAATTGCTTGGTTATTTAAACGATTTTTCACGACTTTTTCTACGAATTTCATTTTTATCTTGTGCGACACTTGTTTAGAGAGTGAAATATAAAAATAATTTTCGTAAGTATTTATTTTAACCGTGTTCGCTCCAAATGTGGAACATATGATCTTTTAATAGAGTTTATCTCAACAGAAGTGTTTCTACGAGAACTGCTTATTAATTAGTTACTCAAACTGTTTCTATATATTTTCAAAACACATAGAAGACTAGGGCTAAGACAGAACTAACGGACAAAACAAACATAAACAAATTGATTATCTTGTTATTCGAGCAATTTACATTCGAGCAATTTACCGGGAACCAAAAAGCCGTGTAGCTTGAGAGCCGCAGTTTGCCGACCACTGCTATAGACCCAACAGATGAAAATTTTGATTAACAATCATTGTCAGTAACAACATTGATTAAAAAATATAAGTGCAATATTTAATTAAGCCTATAGCATTGTGTATTGTCTCCTGTTCTGAAAAAAACATGTTTGCTTAATATTAACATTGTTCAACAAGTTCTGTACAAACAACTTTTTATATAAATGTATAATATATATATATCATAATATAAAAGATAAAATTGATAAGAAGAAAATTTGCAGTACTGTTATGTAGAAAGATATATGATTAGCTTATTAGGACAATTCACCATGTCATCGTTAGGTGACTAATTATTAAGCTTTTGTTTGCTTAAGCACATATCTAATTATAAATTATTATTTATGATTAAAACTGCGTTTGCGCAAAAAGTGTGCATATAAAATTACAAAACAATCTAATACGCATTGTTTTATTGTATTTAATACAGCGTTTCCAAAATAGAGCTCCGCGAAGAACTTCAAAATGTAAAAAAATAATTTACATTACTTTTATGTGCGGCTATTTTTAGAAGAAAGTAAGATATGATTTTGAAAAAAGTACTATCATAGATTTACTTAGATGTTTAATTGTACGATCAAACTGCTGTTGATATGAACAGAGTTGGTGTCAAATTATAGCAAAGTGGTCGTATATTGTTTTACAATATTTATTAAAGAAGTGTTCTACGATTTGATATAATGTAATCATTGACGTTCCTTGGCTATGTGCCGCCCCTAGGCAGAGCTTTAAAATAGGGCTCATTTTTTTTTCATTATTAAATATTATTTTAGAAATACATACACAAATATAAAAGTCCGAATCCTCTACTTACCTACGTACTCAAACAAATGTTTTTTTTCTTATTCCAATTTGCTTTCAGATGCCTTATTATATATATTGACAAAGATCCTCACGAATACATATGATCCGAAAGTCCATATTATTGTTCAATAATTCTTCTTCTTCTTTGGCCATGTTCGCTCCCTATGTGAAGCATATGGCCGCCGCGGCACCTCCATGTTTACCTGTCTCCCGCCAATTGCTTTGCTTCTTCCCATGACATGCCAGCATCCCACAGTTCCGCCGAGTACATCCTATGGATAGTACCCGACGGACGTCCTGGACGCCGGAATCCCACCGGTCGAAAGAAGAGGAAGACAGGATTGTTCAATAATTACGAAAAAATAACAATTACCTTCACTACGCATCATTATAAATAACTTAAATTTAAAATGCACTTACATTATACAAGAATCCATTATTGGGTTAGTTTTTTTATCAAAGACAATAAGGCATAACATTTATTATAGACCGAATTCGTGTAATATTTAGCCATTTAAAAATCTGTGATCATTTGCCGCTCCCTGGTACTTGCCGCCCCTAGGCAACTGCCTACTCGCCTATGCCCTCGGGACGTCCCTGAATGTAATACAACTTATCATACTAGTAAAAATCGCTGAATACAGTTCCACCGTTTGTGGTGAATCGTCTGAAAGAGAGTTTAATATTTTGTGATGAAATGTGAAAATGGTATAAATAATAAAATTCTGATTCACGTAATTTATATCTCATCAGATTTTCCAGTAAAATGTTTTTTTACTACCCTCGGCTGTCAATTTTTAAATTTATTTCATGGTGCAAGCCCTGGCAGCAGGGCCGGCGCTACCATACAGGCGAAATAGGCAATCGCCTAGGGCGCAAATCAGTAGAAGGCGCATAAATTGACCAGTCAAATATTTTTTTTATAATTTAATAACAAATAATAGTACGTTTTTTGATGTTTGTATCTGTTCATTATAATTACGTATCGTATTATATATACTTCGAAAAAGAGAGGTTGCGCGATTGAGTAACAAACAGTTCTCGTAAAAAAACTTCTGTTGAGATACCTCCGTTAGAAGGCCATATGATCCACATTGAGATCGGACATGGTATAAAAAAAATCCACAGTTTGTTAAAAAGGGGGCGCGCCAATAACTGTTGCATAGGGCGTCAAATAATCTCGCGCCGGTACTGCTGGCAGTAATTACCTGACGCTTTCCTTCATTGGTTGTGCAACCGCATCGGAAATAACTTGTCGACAACCGAGATTCGTTACAAAACTGGATCCTGAGATTTCTTCCAAATATGGCGATTGGGGAAAACCACCTGCCTCGCTGTCCTGGAAGTATCTACGTGTCTGTCTCGCAGTTCAGTCTGCCGGGGAATAAAAATTCAATCGATATTTGACACACTGCAACAATTGTGAACGGATTGAAATAATACATATTTCCTATGTACGTAGTAACGCCATACAAATACATTTTGATCATCATTTGTTTGTCACTAAAATTGGATTTTAAAATAAGTATGCCAATCGATTGCTGTAAGGCAGTGATGCACAACCTTCACCTTATAGCGGGCTGCATAAAACAAATTATCGTGGTTTCGGGCCGCAAAGAAAAAAATTATTTAAAGTACGCTCAATCCTTTTTTGATACAGAACATATGTACGTTCCACGTAAAACAGCCTTAAAATCGTGTAAAAAAGATCAAGTGAATAATAGGTGCCATTATATTATTTTGACCGTGTTATTTCGAAAATAAATAAGCCATGTTTCATGTGTTTCATTATGTTTCATTTATATGCAAATCATAAGTTAATGCGTTCTTGGTCTTTGTTAATTTTTAACTATTTTTTTTAATTTGACATAATATTTGTAAGCCTGTTTCTATGAACCGATTTATTCTCCTTC
The DNA here is from genome assembly GCA_031772345.1 of Himalopsyche anomala. Classification (NCBI taxonomy): domain Eukaryota; kingdom Metazoa; phylum Arthropoda; class Insecta; order Trichoptera; family Rhyacophilidae; genus Himalopsyche; species Himalopsyche anomala. The sequence goes on along the minus strand of CM062837.1, from coordinate 15,694,723 downwards.
ATTGAAGAAAAAGCTTGCATTTGTTTAATAAATGTTTTACGTGAAAAAAGTATGTTTGAGAAAGATAACTAAGGGCCGCCACAAAATTCAAAAAGGACCGCGTTTGTGCATCACTGCTGTAAGGTAAACCTTTATAATAAAATACTGAAATGTTTTAATTAAAAAATGTAATGACCAATTAAAAAGAAAAAATCTTATATTTACAATAATTATTGATACTGCCCTGTAACTTGATAGCATCAGCGAGATTAGTAAAATAACTACATACAAAAAAACTACTATTATATTTTATCATAAACTGTAAAAGAAACTAAATAAAATAATGAAAAAAAACAACTTGGGATCATAAGAAATATTTTTTTTATATATCCGCTTCCAATGTGGAGCATATGGCCTCCTAATGGAGGTATCTCAATATAAAATTTTTCACGTGAACTGTTTGTTACTCAGTCGCTCAATCTTTTTTTCGAATCATATATGTATAATACGATATAAAATGTACAATTATTTATTATTAATAAAGTACACAATGAAAATAATTTTAATATTCCATTTATGCTCCTCCTAATGGTTTGCGCCCTAGGTGGTTGCCTATTTCGCCCGTATGGTGGCGCCGGCCCTGATGATCCACAATTGGGAGCGGAAATGGAATTTAAAAAAGTATGTTTTAAGCTTGGGAAACGCTGTTCTTGTGAATATGCTTTGCAAAATATACCTACAATAGTTTGCCGATATCCTTGGAGTGTTTATTGAATCGAAACTGTCTGGCTGAGCGAGCCTGCGGAAGAGAGCAGTGGGGCGCAACGAGACCCGATCAATAACGCTGTTATTCGCTAGATATCAAAATCTATACGACATCCCTACGTACAATATGACTATTGTGCCTTATCCAGTGTGGACTGTTCCAATACTGGGTGAGGCATGACACATACCTCATCCTTGTGTATTGATATAAAGCGAATCAATCATCCCAGGAGACTTATGACAGATTCGGTGACGTGGGTCAATTTTGGTATGTCATCATTGTATACGTCGCACACATATTGTTATCAATATGCCATCAGTAATCAAGAACTACTGTCAAATGTTAAACGCTAAACCGACAGAACATACATGTTTACTAGATCGACATTGCTTCAACACAACCAGGGTTGCCAGACGTCCTTATTTTAGCGGGATTGTCGCGAGATTAACAGACAAGTCCAGGGGCGTGGAACCTTTTCCGCATTCATTTTTCTGATTCAACATAAAGGCCGCAGTAAACGTTGACTAGGGAATTTCAAGGATTTTGCCATCGAAAATCCCAAGAATTTACGAAATTACAAAAATTTACAGAATTAGAGAATTGGTTAGAAGGCCGCACCAGAATAGCCAAAAGGCTGCAGGCTCCCTACGCCTGGACAAGTCCCTTCTTAGGCAAATGTACACATTTGAAGAGGGCCGCTTAATTATTTTAGACAGAACAAAACATTTAACAACACGTTGATTACAGTTGTAATTAACGAATCCGACACCAGCTTCAAAATAAAAAACGACTCCGACCCCGAAGAAAGTTTTCTCATGAAAAAATACCAAAAGTAAGATATCGTTGGTTGGAGATGTTACTATATGTAGGGCCTTGGATGGTCTGTGAAAAGTCGTAGGATCGTCTCGTCCAATTATAGGCTTTGCGGTCTTATCAAAGTGATATCGAGTGGTAATTGAAATTACCTATGGACAATTGGCATGCAAAGTACGTTAGTAAAATGTTCAACTGCAATAAGAAAAGTCAAATTAATTGATCCTGTATAATGTGTTTGATTGAATCTCACACGATAAAGAAATTGAAGTTTGCCGTGTAAAAGTTCATACAAAATTAGTGTGTGCGTTACATTAAAGCAGTGATGCACAACCTTTACCTTCTAGCGGGCCGCATAAAACAAATTTTCGTGGGTTCGGGCCGCAAAGAAAAAAATGATTTAAAGTACGCTCAGTACTTTTTTACACGGAGCATATGTACGTTCCATGTTTAACAGCTTTACAAAAAAAACCGTATTAAAAAAAATTAAGTGAATTTAGATAAATGATTGATAGGTTCAATTACATTATTTTGGCATTTCGAAAACATGAAAATAAATAAGCCATGCAAAAAAAGTATTGTGAGTACATACATGCTCATACAAAATCATTTCATTGTGAAATATTTTTGTTTCATTTATATTTAATTCAAAAGTTAATGCGATCTTGGTCTTTGTTAATTTTTAACTATTTTCTTTTAATCTGACATAATATTTGAGGGCCTGTTTCTATGAACCGATTTATTCTCCTTCATTGAAGAAAAAGTTTGCTTACATTTATTAAATAAATGTTTTACGTGAAAAAAATATGTAGAGAAAAAGATTGATGGGCCGCCACAAAATTAAAAAAGGGCCGCATGCGGCCCGCGGGCCGCGGTTTGTGCATCACTGCATTAAAGTAACGATTGATTTTATTCTTATCTATTATTCTAATACAAAAAAAAGTAGTTAAAATTTATTAATTATTTTTAAACAGGCTCATTTGCAATCTTTTCTTTTCGACTCCGTTTCATGATCAGTTGTATAATATGTTATCATCGCCGGAAAGCTTTTCAATATTTTTGTATTAAGCCATTAAAAACTTCGTTATAAGTGATTGCCTACTTTTTCCGTGCGAATCTTTTGAAATAAAATAGTAAAAGGGCATGCATTTTGTAATTCCCTATTGAATTTATTACGTCTTTCAATTTCAGGATCATTTTCCTTAAAATGATGGCCCGATCGAAAAACATGTTACATTTTATTCGATGTTTTGATACAACAACAAAAAAATGACAACAATTCATCGACTGCGTTAGAGGTAAGATGCCCAGGTGTATTTTTGACATTTTATACAACTTTGGTACTCATTTTGCAAGCTAAGTAAAATGTGATCATATTTTGAATGTTAAATTAAATTTAAAACACTCGAAATAATCTACTGAATTTTATAATTGAACTACAAATACTAAATACTATAAACCAGTGATGCACAACCTTTACCTTCTAGCGGGCCGCATAAAACAAATTATCGTGGGTTCGGGCCGCAAAGAAAAAAATGATTTAAAGTACGCTCAATCCTTTGTTATGCAGAATATATGTACGTTCTATGTAAAACAGCCTTAAAACCGTGTGAAATAGATGAAGTGAATTTAGATAAATGAGTAATAGGATATATTAGGTTAACCGTGTTATTTCGAAAATAAATAAGCCATGCAAAAAAGGATTATGAGTACATGCTTATTAAAAATCGTTTCATTGTGAAATATTAATGTTTCATTTTTATGCAATTCATAAGTTAATGCATTCTTGGTTTTTGTTAATTTTTAACATTTTTTTTAATTTGAAATAATATTTGTAAGCCTGTTTTTATGAACCGATTGATTCTACTTTATTAAATTTATTAAATAAATGTTTTACGTGAAAAAAATATGTTTGAGAAAAATATTAAAGGGCCGCCACAAAATTCAAAAAGGGCCGCGGTTTGTGCATCACTGCTATAAACGATATTTGTGATTAAAACTAAACGCCGATGCGCCGGATATTTTGTTAAACCAAACAATCTTCTTTTGAGATAATCGTCTTTTTCGTTATTACTATTACTTATCGTTCCAATTACTTTATGAAGTTTGATACACAAATCGCTACAAACGTTAAATTATTTATAGTTTTTTTTTGTCAAAAAGGTAGGTATATTAGGTAAAAATACACAGAATATGGCAAAATTTTTTTAGAAGAGCATGTTTAAATCTATCTACAGTAGAACCCCCAATTACACTACCCCGAATTACGCGCTGGCTTGAAATATTCGCCGCAAATCCCCCAATTGCACGGTCGCATTCCACTGTCGTTACTACGAGACGGTCGTCTGTGCCACGCATACAGTCAAATGTTGGCTAGCGTATGTGTATTTAACACGTGCCAGGCTATACACGCATAGCTGAGCGTCTGTCTGTGTCCGGGATATTTACTACTACAAAAAATAAATATTTCGTTAATATTTTTTTTTTTTGGGAAAAACTGAGGGAAATCTTAGTTTTGCATTTCCCGCGGAAAAAAACAAAATTCCTAATTTTGTATGAGATTCACACCCCCAATTACACTACCCCCAATTATACGGCCCCGACTATAGTGTAAATGGGGGTTTCACTGTAATCCTTTGTACTTATTTCCACTCGTATTTATCAAGATTGGCGAGAATTATCAACTGATCTGTTGATATTAGTTGATAATGCTTGCCATTAGCGGAACCGGTCCTGATCTTTGCGAAGAAAAGTGGAGATAGGTACGAATTAATATTGTGTTTTTCTTAATTATGTTATCATGTTCAATTATGTCCTATGTACTCAATCATGGCCTGAATATATACACTATAGTCGGGACCGTGTAATTGGGGGTTTTACTGTGTCTTTTTTGACTTAAAGCCTTCTACTAGTATACCGACAATGTGTTCATAACAATGTTTTTTTCTCGGTAGAGCTGCATTCTGTTAGAAAATTATTACAGTACGGTAGCCAAATAATTAAACGACAAAGGCATAGCAAGTCGAATATTGGACTGAAACTGCCAAAATGGTAATCGCTTTAATTGTACTTTGCTATTAGGCAAGTATTTATTTGTCCTGACTCCTGACCGCTGTCAATGTAATAGGATTAAAAGCCTATGCAAAAGTCAATATCCGTAACACACATTCAAATAACTTTAACCACTATGGACTTGGTTATCGTTCGGAGTCACGAAGGGCACTTAACTCAATTAGGTCACTATGACAATTGAAATTGTTTCTCCCACGAGGGGAGTTAGTACTTTATTGCACTCAGTACACGCACGTAGAAATCGTAATTGTATTACATATGGATGAACGAAAAAAAGACAGTTGCATAATTGTTACAGAATAGTGGTGGATGGCATGATGTTTTCGGACAGTGTTATAGCATACCGCTCGAAATGAAAAGTTTTAAGTTCTAGCAGTTGGACATTGGATTTGCTTGTTTTTTTTTATCGACGGGGCTATTCTCAAATTTATAAGAATCTGGACTAGGAATGCCTAACTGAAATCACTTGGTGGGCAAAATTAAATAATGTATGTCTCATTATAAACCTTAATAATAATATTATATCTTTTTATATTAAAAATAAAAAAAAACATATGTGGTGCCAAATGCAGCTATAATGCTATATAGTACATTGCTAATTGCCTTAATTACGGAAATTTATCTTCAAGGACATATCTTTGATAAAAAATCTTATATTTTCTTTACTTTGAACATGACTTTAATTGCAATATTTGTAAATCTGGAGGTGCAGTATCGACCTTTACATTAAACTGGGTTAGCATTTGTGTTATACCAACCGTAAAAACCAAATAAAAAAATCATGTTGATTATGAGAGACATCGTTGAATATCCTAATAAATTTAAGAATAAACCCGGAGAAATGGTTAGTAATATAAAAGTACAGGGTATGTCTAGTAAAAGAGATTTAGTTTCGTCTGCAAAAAACATTCATCAATTAAAATAACTTGCGACCTCCTTTGGATAAAATGTTAACCTTTCCTGCCGCTCGCCAGTCAATCGGTAAATATAATTGTATATTCATTTTTATACAGCTATTCTGTATAATTGGGTTAATTGTTTGTTTTTGGTGACTTTATTTATTTAATATTCAAATATTTTTTATTACTCCGTACGATATAACATAAGTGTACCGCAAAGTATCACCAAAACGATGTGATCTTTGGTTATATGATTCGCCCTTGGAAAAGAAAAAGGACGTAACCCAAATTTTACAGGAGGCGCAAAAAACGTGTTTTGATGATTTTGGGCCATATGCAAATTATGAATTATACACAACCTTGAATTGCACGGAGACTTCTAAACTGGTGTTTAATTGACATAACCTAATATTAATTACAGAAATTTTCTAGGAAAAACTTTTATTTCAGTAGTTTTTCTTGGTTTTAACTTTTTACAGGGTCATCTTTTTCAAAATTAAAAGCTAAATTTAGATACTAATTAGGCATTTGCAGCTTGCATCCTTTTGATAGAACGTGTATCAAGTTTGATACATTGTGAAAATCGAAAAAACATGTTTTGGAAAAACTGTGGGTTACGTCCTTTTTCCTTTCCACAGTCGATATGCTAAAACCCGTAACTGGGAACTCGCACGTTTTTAAAATAAACGAAAACCGGGTTATTTTTAAATGTTACCAGGTCATTATAATTTTAATATATTAATTGATTTTTTTTGATATATTTTTTTTTTATTATAAAGATCCAAACACCAAATCTTTAATCCAAGGAATGAAACACCGGTAAACGAAATTCATTTTTTTTGTTGTTGTTTTGTAAATACATAAATAAATCTACCAAATATCTATCCACATGCATTAACCGATTCTAGGGTTCTTTTTGATAAATTAACCGGTTACCCGGTTCGGTTCCGGGAAATTTTTGTCAGCGTCAAAATTTATTATAAACCGAGTAAGTATATTTATGTATAATATATGCTAGGTATATTTGATAACAATATTTTGCCTCAATAGCGTTTAATTACAAAAATAATTTAAAAACCAATAAACATAAATAAAATGTATATAAAATATCAACAGATGTATAATTGTTAATATTTGATTTAATAGAAATATTTAGATCGTCCATATAAACAAAGAATAATGATACTGATAAATAAAGAAAAAATGAACACAATACATTTAAATTTTACTACATGCATTGATTTATATAACTACATACAGTTATAAGAGTTTAAATATTGATAATGAATTAAGCGAATTTCTTGAACGCACCGAATATCGTAGTGATAGGAGGGTGGGGGGGGGTTTCCGGTGAACTTTGCATTTCGAAATGATCTACATCAGTGTTTCTCAACCGGAATCCACAGCATGTTCCTAAAGGGACCACAAAGAAAATATTATTTTAAGGGAGTCACAGTACAGTTTTACGGGGCATACAAATTTAACAGAAATTGCGTATTTTGTATTCCAACAAGGCATTCAATTCCTAAAAACATAGATAATGAGCTAAAAAAGTCTTAAAAAAACTATTTTGGAATCTTTAAATTTTTCACTTTTTATTCAGTCATTAATCCTGAAAGATCTTTAAACAATTGTGTCCCGAGTCTAGAAAAACTAATTAGCACAGGTAAATGATACTCAAAAGGGGCCACGTGCTCAAAAAGGCTGAGGAACTATGATCTACATACATAATATTATTATAAGTGTGAAGAAATCAAATATTCTATTGAAATTAAAATGACCGGGAAACTGATGAAAATAGCACGGTTTTGATAAAACGTGTGAACACCCGGTTATCCGGTTCCGGTTCTACCCGAGTCGGAAAACCTACTTGGGTAAAAAGTGGAATCGTATGGTTGCAGTCACGGAGTGGTGTTTTGAGAAGAGTCAGATTATCCAAAATCTGAGTGACCTAGACTTTTTTATATTTCAATATTTCAATAAATAATTTTCGGTCGTTGTTGATGAAATTCCTCACAAAATAAGCTATATTTTTACAAAAGAAATATTGGATAACATAACACTAATGCGTGCGAAAAAAAATAATAAAATAAATATCTGTTTGTGCACATTAAAGAATAATATAATATGTAGATAACATTACGTCTAATAGTTGCAAAACGTTCAACACTGCACAGCCGAAATAGCTCAGTTGGGAGAGCGTTAGACTGAAGATCTAAATGTCCCTGGTTCGATCCCTGGTTTCGGCATACTTTTTATTAAAAAATATAATTTTATTTATTGGGTAATTGAATATAATCAACATAATTTTGTTTTTAAACAATATTTTTTTTCTGTATTTTTTTTTACATTTGCGTGATATGACGTTTTGATGTAATTTGTGTAAGGAACTTCGGTTATTCTCATAGTTTTATTGCCCTGCTAATTTAATTTATCGTATCTGTCTATTAGGTAAAAGAAATGTATTTTTTTGCTACTCGTAAAAAAATCGCTTTCAATATCCATAGTAAATGTTTTTTTAAAAATCTGAGTAGTATTAATTACTAATTTAAAAAGAAAAAAGTTCGCATTTAAGAATTTCTTCTGAATATTAAACTCACTATGGATTTCATTTTTTTAAGGTTAGTTGTGGTAGGTGCGTAGTAGGGTCTACAATCCCGGAATCCTGTCCAATTTTGTGATCTCTAAATCCCGGCACTGGGATAGCACTAATCACGGGACTTCGGCATTGAAAATAGCGAGTGAAAAATGATTTTATGGTGACTAATCAATCCCAGGATTCGAAAAAATATGAATTTCGAATTCCCGGTATCATAAAAAGGGTTCGGGATTGGATGCCCTAGCGCGTAGCAGTGGTGTTGCGTATTTTTCTCGGAAGTGACAAAATTAAAAACAAGATCAGGCAAAGGGTAGAATTACCAATTTGGCTTATTACTTTACCTTTTACGGCTTCGAAGTTAAGTATTACGGATATTAAATTTGACACCAAAACACTCAAAATAGGGGCGGCTTAATCCCGAAGGGGATTAGACGAAAAAGTTATTTATTATATATTAACAATAACGTCTTTATATTATTAGCTGGAATTTTTTATATACTTCTGAATGAAGATGTCCACAGCTACTTTTTGCACAAATAAAAGTCTGGACCAGTTTCGCTGATCATAAGCATTTTCAACTGATGAAATAATAAATCGATACAGGGCTAGTTGAGCTCTAAAATTGATTAGGACTAATTGTTAAGGGCCACACCAAAAGTAGATAAGGGCGGAGTTTGATTTTTAACTTTAGAATTTAACCGCAACATCGCATCAGCTGATAAATTTTGACAGAATACGTAAAGACCATAGTCAGTGGCGGATTATCCCATAAGCGCAAGAGGCGCGTGCTTGGGGCCTCCGTATCGTAGAGGCCTCAAAAATAGCATAAATTACATAAAACCTTGTATTTTAATTTCAGACTTTTGCAGCACTTTTACGTCATTCGAAAAACAGGGCCTCCAAAGTGCTTAATCTGCCTCTGACCATAGTATGTTTATAAAGTAATGTATGCTAATTATTTTTCTAAACATTTTTTAAAAATATCAAACAGCTAATCAAAGTATAATACATATAATTTTAAAAGTTATTTTCGATTGATTAGATATGTTTATAGTAAATTGTTGTACATTTTCTTGAGTGCTGCTTTCTGATGATACAGCTGACTAACTAAGTAACACCTTTCTCATTTTAAATAGATATTTGTTCGGCGATATTAAAAGCTAAGCTATCATTTACTCTACTTCGAGCCGAATCGTTACCGTTAAAATGTGTTGTAACTCCATTATTATTTGTAGCATATTAGCTGTTTGTTAAAATGTATTCCAAACATTTGGCGTGTCGGCGCGTGTCGATTCGAAATAGACTTTCATGAAAAGTGAATAAAAAGTAAAAGATTCTTGCTATGCTCGGAACTAAAACCAAATAACACTTTCAGACGAAAATAGTAGGACACTGACTGTCCAAATATTCTGAATTTCTGTGCCATACTGTATTTTGATAGTACACATATCACTTTAATCACTTTTATAAGAAAATGTCAAATACTTTTGGAAATGTAGATTTCATTACGATATTGATAAAGCAGAAATATTCAACCAACTACATTTTTAATTTAAATTACTTAATGTCAATTTGATATTAACGTAGGTTTCGGTGAAAAAAAACATAGTTATAAAATACAATAAAAATAAAATTCGTTTTACAAAAGAAGCAGGGCTTGGTTGATAGGTATTTCGACTTCACACCATAGTTAGAACTACATTTAAACAAGCAGTTTTATCTGAAGCTGACATCTTAAAAAATCAAATTCACTAGTCAATTTATAACTAAACTAGTAAGTCTTTAAACTCACTGACGAGGGCTAGAAGAATATACGTGACATAACGCCATTATGGCTTAGGTTAGGTAAGTTTGTGTACATATAAAACAAAATATTCTCATTTTTTTAAATCCATGTCCGCTCACAATGTAGAACATATGGTATATTTATGGAGCTATCTCAACACGAGTGTTTCTACGAGAACTGTTTGTTACTTAGTCGCAAAATCGCAATCAAAATATATTAACGTTCAGACAGAGGGAGATAGATATTTCATAATTTGTTTTCAAACCACTTTCAAAGTTACGACGAAGTGTTATTTTGTATTTAAATTTAGCAAAGATCCGAACCATTCTAAAAATTAAATACTTGGTATTCTAATAAAATATAAGCAATATTTTGATGAATATATGTAGTGCCATCTATACTGAGTCAATATAGGTTTTTAAAATATCGAATTCGAGTGTATGTTAGGCAAAATTATTTTTCTCAAAAACACGCAGTATCTCCGCGACATATTAATGATTTATTTGCGCGGTATTCAAACGGTTAAAAGTAAAATATGAATCAGTTATTTTTTAATTATTATAATCTATGCCTAAATCACTTCTCTATTTTAAAATGTAAAATGTGGGCACATTTCTTTACCGAAAACTTTACCGGTATATGTAGTTGATTTAAATAAACTTTCATTCTTCGGTTTTATCTAAATTGCTTTTTTTACTTTAACTTCTGTTATATAAATTAAAATATCCAAAAGCCAGCCATTACGCTTATCCCAGTCACTGAGCTTTCATGTATTAATGGTTTTTTCAGCCTTAGCGAAGATTAAATCGCCTTCGAGTATAAGGGGAGGAGAACCGGTTATTTAAAATTTGTTTTAATTATGTACGAAGACATATCTTTATCTTTACATGCATAAATTTACCGGCTTTAATGTCATTATAAACAAATATAATTAAACAAGCAATTGTTGTTATTTACTATTTTTTTTATCTTACAAATTGATAGCGTTTATATTTATTTTTCTATTAATTTGAAACAGTGAACAGAATTAGTTTAATAATATCAGAAAATTCTGATTTACTGCCAATGATATGTTGTTAAATTATATTTAGTTTCCATATTTGCTATCGATAATAAAAACTAAACATTAAACGTGTTGCGCAAGTTGTCACGCTTGCTACATTGGCATAGAAGATTTAAACTTCGATCTATTTTCTATTGTGAATTTTTGATTGAATTTTGTATTACGAATGACGGATGTGGTTGTGCAGTATTCTCAGCGCCGGCGCTACGTTTAAAGGGAGCAAGTCTCTCCCTGTAGCGGTAAATCTGGAGAGGCGGTCAAATGTTTAGCGTCTAAGAGAATTTTATAACTGGGGCGGAAAATTGCTATCTTGCCTGGGGCGGCCAACTGTCTAGCGCCAGCTGTGAGTACCCTTCATATTTTAGCCCACAAACCATCACTTGCTTAAATCGTGCCCTCTCCCAAAGTGAAGCACGAGGACCCTTATAAGAGTACCTCAGTATATATTCTTTTACAAATACACACAAAAGATCGACTCAGGAAATTTTGATTTGTACGCATTCAGTCTTGTAACAGTAGATATTTTTAATGTTCAGGCTATGTCTTGAAAGACAAGTATGTATTTTTGATACATTGATTTTTAACTGACAATAGTAATTAATTCAATATGTGATGGTAAAATATTGTCGGGTCCTAAGGCGCAGCGGTTAGCGTTGTTGTCTTCCTTGCCTGATCTCGCAGATCAAGTCCCAGTAAGTGCAGCATTTTTTTATTTTGAATTCCATACTACCTTTCCGATCCTTCAATAACTGGACGTAGCGAGAGCGATCAGTTGATCACTAGTCCTGTCCTTGCCTTATCCTTCTATTCCTACTACTCTATATAAAAGGAGAGGTTGAGCGACTGAGTAACTGAGTACAGTTTTCGTTTGAAAACGTTTGTTGAGATACCTTCATTAGGGGTCCATATGCTCACATTGGGATTGGACCTGGATTAAAAAATATGTGAAATATATTTTGATCACCCTGTATAAAATGATAAGTAACATCAGGTATCTGATGCAAAAAAGATATACATATCAGAGAAGTAATTGAAACATTGTAATGTAACCGTATGTGAATAGTTCGTAAAAAAAAATCCTGTACTGCATTTTAAAAACTGTTGACAGCCACTGTTTTAGAGCTCCGCGTTTATATTTTCTTCCAAAAGCTTTTGAAAAAAAACCTCATGCGCATCTCATTATTATATCAAGTAGATAGAGGTGGCGCGAGAATCCGTGTTAGCGATGTCACCGACAAGAGGATTAATTTTGGGAACGTTTTAAATTGGTTTTCGACCTCTTGACTGATGATTATTATACCAGAAGCTCGACTTTTGAGAATGTAGACAGGCATTTTATGACTTGACAGTGTTGATTATAAATAAGATTTTTAATAAAGCATTTTGAAATATTTAAGATGGTTGACATAATTTATTATTATTGTCATGCAAGACAAGCTGGCCCCCGGCAAGACCTGCTCTTGGTTACCAGAATATTAGTGTTCAAGTTCTGCAGAGGAATAAACCTCTCTGCGAATAACAGTAGTAAATAAGGCATCTCGGGATTCACAAATTTTCGATCCCAGGATTGGCCATTCACCATAATATTATGCCACAATTGCTTGAGATTCTCGGAGGATTTCGGGATTCACTGGAAAAAAATCAGAAATTAAGAGATTCTAAAATAATTTTTAACTAAAACAAGTTTTTAGATCGATGACTTCAAAAAGTATGGAATTTATAGATTTCACAATTATTGGAAAATATGACACCTTTTTTGTATTTTAGATAACTCGGCCAGAAAAATTGTGAATTGACGGATTCACGATTGTTTAAGAAATGACAGTTTTTTTAGTTTTTCGCCCATAAAACATGAAAAATCGATAGCGTTAAGAATGACAGCGCAAAAGATAAAAATTTCAGGTTTTTTTTTTTCATTTGTCTAAGTTTAGTACTAAGACAATCTCGGGATTACGGGATCGCAAAATTGGTTGAGATCCCGGCACTGGAGGCCCTAGTAGTAAGTACATGCAAGGGATGTAGCACCTTGTTATTCCGGAAACCGTGAAAAAAGTCCAGTTTAATGTATTTTTCTTTCACGATGCATAAAGATGAATGATTGGAGAAAGAATTTCGAAAAAAAAACTAATAACGAAGAAGCTGAGTTCTCAGCCAGCGCATTACGCTAATCGACGTAACGGAGGTAAAACAGTTAACTTTTTATGGTCTACTTTAGCCCAGAACGATGTTTACTTATCTATAAAACGACCTTATGAAAGCTGTTGCATTTTACGAGGGCGCCTGGGACCGTCGCGTGCATTTTTATTTTTCTTTCGAGGAATGCCGGCATTCAATTTATTGATCGGGGGATCGATTTCGTCGAGGTATTTACTGAGACACATCCGCTAAAATAACTCTCTGATCGTCTCCTGGATTAATGCGACAGTAGAAAATCGGTTATTTCAACTTCCCGGTTTCTAATCTTATTCTTCTGGGCGCAAAGGTACGAACCTTGGCTGTCAGAATCAATCTTCTACACTCCATTTGATCCTCCGCCCTCATACGCCAGTGGCTGACCTCCAGCACTCTTACGTTTTGTGACATCATGTTCTGTGGGTCTGCCCTGAGATGGAATCCGAACGAGCACAACTGTTTACTATGGTACGTTCTCACACGGGCCCAATAAGCCACGCCGATTTGGTTGCAACTAAACCTAACTTCACAGCATTGGAGAAGTTCGCTAATTTATTTATCATTCATCTCTAGACTCAATAAACACGTGGATAACGACTGGTTTTTAGCATACGGATTATACACCGTATTTGTATCAACTCCATTTGAGTGGCTGAGCTAAATTTGAATCGTTCAAATTATGTACACTCCCACAGATTTTGTCATTAACGGCCCGGGTTTCGCCTTTCGGCATCTTCAGGCGTTCAAGCGCACGGATGAACTTGAACTGACACACTTAGTCACACTTTTATTATTATTAATATGTTCTTTGTTTTTCAAGCACACTAGTGCATGGCTCAAAATAAGTCCCGTTCAGCTCTGCTTAGTTCATGAATGTGAAGGTGGCCATAAAACGTTAGCTGCATATACACAACAGGCTGTGGTAGGAAACCAAATCCGTCCATTCAGCGAAATTGCAGTCTTCCCACAGGGATATTAATTGCTCATAGTTAAATATTAGTTTCGGAGCGTGGGGTGATTACCATAAACCATAACACGGTATATTCCAGGGCAAAATAAAGACGACTCCGACTCCGAGGAAGTTTTAATAATAATTTCATTTTAACATGTATATACATATCGACCGTGGAAAGGAAATATAACGTAATTAACAGTTTTTGCAAAACAGTTTTTCCTTTTTTTTTTGATAATCACAATTAATACAACTTGATATATGTTCTATCAAAAAGATGTAAGCTAAAAATGCCGAATTATTTTCTAAATTTAGCTTTTAAGTTTGAGAAAAGAAAGACCTGTGGAAATTGCGACCAGGAAAAAAGATTTAAATAAAGGTTTTTTTAAAATATTCAATTAATATCAGATAACGTCAATTATAACAAGTTTATCAGTCTCCATGCACTTCAGTGGTGTATATATTATATTTAATAATTTGCCTTTGGTCTAAAATCATCAAATAACGTTTTTTGTGTCCTGTAACTTTTTTTCTGTCTGGGTTACATCCTTTTTTCTTTCTACAGTCGATATGTATACCATCAGATCATCTTTAGTCAGCCAAGCATGCAATGTTCAACTACTATGTACTATTTTGTTTGAATACACATCATTAAATATATTTTTCAAAAAAATTCAAGCCGCTCATTTTTCACGACTCCGACTCCGACTCCACAGCCCACTGGTATATTATTCCCATCAAAACGTTGCCAATACAAACCGTGGGAGACTTAATATTTTGCAGTGTTTTAGTTTGCTTATAAAAATATCAGTTTAATATTTAGAAGTAGAGGTACATGTTTAACAATTATTTTGTTTCGAAACTTCTTTGGTCTGGCTGCATTTTAAAATCTTTTAAGCCCATATTTCAAAAGGGGTGTACTTTTAAGAACTTAAAAACGTAAAAAAGAAGAAACAATCGTTCATGATTTGGGGCGGTGTCCAGACGTTTTGAATGTGGGATAGCCTAATGACATTTCAACAGGGCCGGCACGCCAAAGTAATATTTAATTAAAACAATGAGATTCAAAATTAAAATGAATTTGGCATAGACAATATAATGTACACGATACAAGAAAGTAATTTGATGAGTAATGTCGTTACTTGACAGAACTTTCGTTAGATAAGCTCAGAAATATAATCACAAAACAATAAGATTTGGCGATATACTTCGGCGAAAACAATTACATTTTGAACACTTATGATATGATATGGTCATGTCAGTAGAGAATGTTCGTGAAGAGCAAAAATGATTCTGATAATGATACAAATAAAGTGTTATACCTATGCAACGCATAAGGCAGCGGTGGGATGACAATACGTTAACAAGTGGTTCACTTAATCTCAAAGTAATTCTCAGTGTTCTAGGGAAGTAGTGATTTATTTTTATCACTCATATGCAATGATATACAATACATTAATAAGCAATCGATTGTTGCTCAATGTAATTTTAGGACTTTTAGTAGTACTAAAAATGTACTACTGCGTATACTAAAGCTGTCGTAGATAACATATAAGTCTGAAATTGCAGTTATATACTGACTTGATCTGAGAATAATATTTTCTTTTAAATAACAAGGCGCTCGCCGGCCTTAGTCAAATTTAACAAGAGGCTCATGCGACCCCCCTCCAGCCCGTCCTTGGCATAAGGGCCTTTGAGCTCAGGGGGCCCAAATTTATGTTAAAATTTAAATGTTCAATAAAAAGTCCTTGTCAAACGAGTAAATCGTGAGGGCCTTTCTCGCCTGTATATGAGAATTCATAGTTTTTTTTATATTATCGTCAGCTCAAAATTATAGGAAAAAACCAATACTGTCTCTAATCCGTCGACAACTTGAAATTTACAACTCGAAGACGTCTTTTTTATGCATATTTTTTTTTTGAACAAAAAAAATTAGAAGCCCTCTGATAACTTTTGCATATGGGCCGAGATTTTCTAGTGACACCGCTGCGTGCAGGTACGAGAATTTTATAGTATTTTTTTAAACGACAAGTGTGATGTTAGGGGGTGATTTTAAAATGTAAATTGCCTCACTCCTTCCCTGTTTTAAGCTCACCTTTGTGGTATCTTGAACCCTCACCCACGCTTTTTCTTTTCATCCCACGTGTGCACGATAGCGGTCAATGACGTCACGCCCGTAGCGCCGGCACTATTCTTATAATCCATGCTAACGAATGATTTACTCGTTCCTGCGAGAAATGTTGAGCCGTATATAAAAAATGCACTTTTGGTTTTTATAGAGCGCGTAATAAGCATGCCTCTTTCTGACCAACAGGGAATTTTTAAAATTCTTGATGTAGAAAGGAAAAAAAAGTGTGCCATGAATAAATGCAGATTAATACCTGCATGTTGAGATCCACATGCTCTCCTTAGGACACTGTAGTTTACATCGGTGCTTCCCAACAGTGGCGGCCGGTCAATTTGGCATTCGATCAATGCACCCCTTGTATATGCAGAATATTTATGCCATTCACTTATTTAAATTCTTCATGTATTTATTGTCTATAATAAATATTTTAGAAAAAAATATTTTATTTTAATTTTATTTTATTTTGAATTTAAAATGAGGGAATGGAATAAATGTTATTTATGAATACTATTTCATGAAATGTAGCCGCCCCTGCATATACAAGCGGTGCATTGATCAAATGCCTCATTGACCGGCCGCTACTGCTTCCCAACCTGGGGTCTGCAGGTTTTCGCGGAATTTTCATTCTTTCAACATTCTTTGTGATTAAATATAAACACGTGAAATAAAAAAAATCGGGCGTCCACAGATTATTTTTTCAGATTGCGGGGGCCCATTAAAAAGTTTGGTTTATCTGTCAGTAAATACGCAATAAATATATTGTGTATTTGAGCGATTTGCGGATTTTTTGAATAGGTAAATTCATTTTTAACGCAACTCATGGTTTGCGCATCGTTCGCACCAAAAGAATTGAGCGAATGCCTGTTCAATTAATATAATGAAACAATGTGAATTCTAAGCAATATATTACTTCTCAGTAATCGTGAGTTTTATCACTTTTAATGTGTTAACTGTCAATTCTTTAAATACACTATATTTAAAAAATGGAGACAATTTTTATTACATTAATTAGTATTAATGATTTAAAAAATATCACTGCAATGAATTTATTATAATTATTAATTATTTGTGTTTACTGTTTCATATTATTGATGCGACTTGGCAATAAATTCATCTGTCATGTAAATATATAAAATGAACCTACAAGATTTTGAATTAGGTTTCGTATTTAAAAAGTTACGCATGCGCTTGGCTAGATGGCAGTATATAATATTTTTAAATTAAATATAAACTATTTTTAAATGGCATAACAACTGACAGCACGTACAATAATAATGTTGACAACTGAAATGTAAGAAGTTAAAACCTAGTTGTTAGATTTTTACAAAATGATTTATTTTAATATGAGGCTTTCGTAACGAATATGATATAATAAATCATAACAAGAGTACTCTGATATAAAATATTTATGCAATATTCATAAAAATAATGTTATAATAAATATAAAAGCAGTTACAGAAAATTAAACAATATGTAGATTGTAGACTAACGTAAAAAAATATGTCCTTTCCTGTAGCGCGCTTAATTAAGGTTTCCAAAACAACCTCGCAGCGATAAGAGCAAAAAAGTTGAAGTTTTTGTGACAGTGACATCTATTAATCATGCAATTTGGTAAAATATTAAGGAACACAATAATTAAATGATACATATTGATTACATACTTCAGCTTCACACCATTGTTAGAACTACGACTGGCAAACATAGTTCTGACAATGGCGTATGCCGAAATATGTAGTTGTTAACTATATCAGATAATTCTTGTAGAACTAAATACAATGCTACTGTTATTGTATTACGATTCATAAAAATCGGTATAAATTTATCTTCCTATGCAACATAGTGATCATTCGGAGAGCACTTGCAACTGGTGTCTCTTAAGACAGAAACCAGTGGTGGAGTAAGTTTTAGTAGGCCCTAAGTGTAATACCATTTGTAGCCCCTATTTTTCGGATATAATAATGCGCCCCAAAATGCCATGTCAAATAAAAAAATATATTGAAAACTAAATTTTAAATATATGGATTTTATATAATTTATGCTAAATTGAGACCCCTAAGATTCGGAGGGCCCAAGCGCGCACCTTGTGCGTTTATGGAGTAATCCGCTACTGCGAATAAACAGTCAAGTATCATGAAAACAAGCACATTAAAGATTGAGTTTTGTAAAAACTTCAATATTTTAAATTGTACCCGTAAAGAAGATACTAATCGACACTCTCAATGAATAAAGCAGTAACTCACTTTTTTTCTATTTCGCTGAAGAGCGGTGAAAAAATTCTGGATATGTAATGTAATGTAATTAATTATTGATATATTTGATTTTGCTAATGTTAAATATTTTTTTCAAAAATAAAAAGTGCGTTTTGGTTGAGATGCGATTTTCTATTTAAAAAATATAGGAAGTCCCTGCACTCTACTGTCTCCCTGAACATTTTTTACAAATAAACTTTATTACAATATGATAATAAGGAATGCTTAACTCAACTGGGATGATTTGAAAATCCTATTAAGCTACATTCTATCAATTAAACGATTTATATATATATAAGCAATTTAATATTTTGTCTTTATTATAGGTGTCTCTGTAGGGCTTGACTCTTACCCTATATGTTATATTATTATTTATAAAAAAAATATTTCCCTTTATTGCAAAAATATTAAAAGTGATATGACCAAATCTTTTAAGAACTAAACATACAAGGAAAATATTCGATATCAAATATCAAAGTGTTACAGGAAGTTATTAAAAATAATATTGATGAGGAATGTTCCGAATTAAAGCTGTTTTGTTTTAAACCTGTCGGAAATAGTAGGAATTTTTCATTCGGCTTTGGTACTTAATGTTCAGTAGAAAATACAAATAAAACAATACATTGAGAAAACATATTTTCAAAGTCAGTGATGCGTCAAATTCTGAAGTGATGTTTGTAGGTAGATTTAAACAGGTGATTCTAAATAAATGTCATGCTAATAATTTGTGTGTAGTGCATAAAGCAGGGCCGAATTATATTTTATGGCACTTTTCGTTTTCTTTTTATATTGATATGATTATATTAATAAGCTATGATTAAGCGGTGAAATTTTGTACATTTCCACAAGTTTTGTTACAAACGAAATCTTCCTTATTCACTTTTGTTATATCCTTTTCACTGAAGTCGATATAATCAACTCGATGGCTGCCACAGACGAGATATCTCGTAAAAAAAAATTCGTGCCCAACACGTCAGAGACGAGTTATCTCGTCAATAACTAATAAAATTAATAATTGAAAATTATAGCCGGCGTGCTAGGTAATTACAATTAATTATCTATGGCAGCTAAAAGCTAACTTTCGTATAATCAAAATAATTAAATTTTTAAATAATATGGCAATTAACAGTACCCACTTTTTAAATCAGTAGGCATTCCCATGTTATGAACTTCATTTTTTTAACGATAATCACATATGATTCCAAAGAATTACATAAATTAAAATTGTTTATTTGATTAATTTCCTAATTGATTGACCATCATAAAAATCTAACCATTGATAAAATTAATCCAGAATGCCATTAATACCTTTAACTCATTTTTGTTCAAATTTTTCCCGAATTTGACCGTAATTGATGCAAATATAAAAAAACATACTGCTCACTCCGACAGGCTCAAACCTGAAAAATACTACACAAAACGATCCCCACGCTTGCTAGCTGTAGACTGTTTGAGATTGATGCAATCTCAATTTTTATTGCGTCATGCATAATGGGAGTGTAAGTAAAAATACTAAATGTTCCAATATTGGAACACCGGGAGAAAATGCTTTTTTTTTTTTTTTTAATTAATAGTTATTCTTTTATACACTTTACCAGTGCTTCCTAAAAAAAAAACATGCAACGGCCCTCTAAATCTGAATAAAAAAATCTGCAACCTGAAAAAAAACATGTTTAAAATTTTCTGCGGCGGTCTTCAGAGAAATATCTAAATAATTAAAAGTAACATGCGTGTGCTTGTTTTCTCAGATGATAAAAGCGTATTAAAATTTATCTTTCTGCATTCATAACTCAAAACAATCAATTTTTTACTTATTTTTTTAGAAGTTTTCTGGTAGTGTAATATTGTGAGAATTCTTCTAGTTGCCTTAATACGGATCTGATGACAAAAAAAAAAACTAATTACAAAGTCATCAGCATAACGCTGTGTTAGTAATAATCATTTCAATAATCTATCGATTACTTTTTGTGATTCAGAACAAAACAGTTCGTGCTTTATCAAACGTAGTTTTATTTTGGAATCTTTCACGTTTCATATTAATACTATGAGTAAAATTAGTGTCAGATACTTTGGATGTAATATTTTTCTAATTTCATTACATTATTTATATTAAAGGACAATGCATGGCTGTAAAAATAATGTACCACAATTATATACGTAACTCAATCGATAAGTTAAAAAAATGTTTTTATTGTATTGTGTGCTTATTGTGTTTTAAATAATTTAATCGACTGTGTTTATATTTTGAATAGTTTTTAACATTATTATACCGTTACAAAGGAAGGGATTTATTTATTTTTTAGTTTTAGGTGTACTGTGCTAGTTGTGTCTTTTGTTATAAGACGTTTTAAAAACTGTGCTGAGTAAATCAAAGTATTTTTTTGAGTTAATGTGTTTGAAAGATTGACAATATTATTGTAAAGGTAAGGAATAAAGGAATCTTCGCCCAGAATTTAGGTTGTGATTTAATTAAACCTGAAAACAATTACATTCATCCGGATTCCTAAACACAATTTAAAACTTAACTACATTAGGGCTAACTGTTATTTAGTATGAGTATTTTACGTTTTTAAACATTTCTAAAAAAAAATATTACGAAATATCCATTTTTTATGAAAACAATTGTAAATATTTTGATGTCGTGAGTAAATAAACCAATTTTGCATATCATCTTATTACTTTAAAGGTGTAACTGTTCAATATTTTTGGTGGGCTGCCAATACATTAACAAGAGGCTCTTTTTTTGTATCACTTCTATGCAGTTATATGCAATGCTTAAATAAGCAATAGATTGTTACTAAATACACTTATAATATGTAATAATATGCAATTTACCGTAAAATAATCAATGTAAGTGTCTAAAAATGTACTACTGTGTATAAGCAGCTGTCGTAGATAATATACAAGTCAGAAATTGCAATTATGTAATAATTTGATCTTAGAATATTGTTTTCTCTTAAATTAATAAGGAGCTCACAGGACTTGTTACAATTTAACAAGAGGCTCGCGCGACCCCCTTCTTAAATACTAGTCAGGCCGTCGAGCACCTACTTAATATTAAGAAAAACAATATCCTCAGTTTTATACGTTATGTCATATATAAAAATTTAATATATTTAAATTAAAAAAGTAGTAATGCACATTTGGTATTTTTGATTTATTGACTTTGCATTTACTTGGTAGAACTCCATTAAAAAAGGGTAAAAATAGCAACGTATTAAGTTCTACAGTTTTTATATTTATTATTTGATAGCTATTTCGGCTTTCACCACCGTCAGAACTATTTTGTCAGGTATTTTTAAGGTTCTCACGTACATTTTTCAGCTATTGGTATTAATTATCACTTTTAAGGTGTTCACTGTCAATACTTGGTGGAATGGCATTATAATAAAAATAGTAAAAGATTTTTAGTACTTTTTCCACTTA
Source organism: Himalopsyche anomala (assembly GCA_031772345.1). Classification (NCBI taxonomy): domain Eukaryota; kingdom Metazoa; phylum Arthropoda; class Insecta; order Trichoptera; family Rhyacophilidae; genus Himalopsyche; species Himalopsyche anomala. Next base: position 15,672,819 of record CM062837.1, on the reverse strand, counting down.
AAATTTATTTGATCAGGACCGGTTTCGCTCCTCACGAGCATTATCAACTGATAAGGAAAATAAATTAAACAGTGCTATTTATACAAGTTAAATTGAAATAATTAACTTACGATATATTGCGTACGGTAATATAATATAGTAATCAGGGCTGTGGAGTCGTTAAAAAAAAACACGACTCCGACTCCGACTCCGACTCCGACCCGAATTTGACTCCGAGTCCGACTATGACTTGACTAAAAAATGCGTGCATATAAATGTATGCACTTCGAGTAACAAAAAAAAATATATCGAATCTACTTTTTCGACATGAGAAAGAAAGAAACAACAACTTTTGCGCGGACTCATATGCAGTGGATCTTGGTGACTCACTGGCTCGGCGTGACTCATGACACCTACACGTTTAATATTATTAAGCTATATCACAATAATTATTACGTAATTCAATTTTCATAAATTTCGTGAGTAATTTTTTTTTTTTAATTTGCATTTTTTTTAAAAAAAGTAGTCGGAGTCGCCCGTTTTTCACGACTCCGACTCCGACTCCGACTCCGACTCCACAGCCCTGATAATAATGCTCTGCTAACCCCCTCCAGTTCACCCCTGGGAATAATTAAGTGTTAAAATGATAAGTGATTTAGGCACAAATCAGATGAACGATAGACACTAAACATGTATACTAAAAGGAATGTTTGTTTATTTCACAGATGCTAGAGGGATGATCGACTAGATTTATTCTAAGTGACGTGAAAGAGCCCAGCTTCTCTTAACTTTTGCAGAAGTCGAGGGGTAAGTTTCTAATGGTTGTTTTTATTTCCAAAGTGCCATTTCTGATTTTGCCACCATGGGGGAATTAATAATGTAATGTGTCTTGGAAACAGCTTTTAGGCAGCTACTGATCGAATATATTGAGACATATTAGTTAATAAGTAATATAATCCCTCCTTTGTTGAAAACGTTATATCTACAGATCTTCTGGATACAATTCGTATCGAAGAACATAAAAAACATCTTCAAAGAGATGTAAATGTTATTTAATATAAAAATTAAATGTGCTAACTTTGTTACTCGAAATGTTACGTTACAAATTGTGAGAAGTTACAAGTGTCTGAAAAGAAGTAAAGAAGTCTCGCGTCTTTTCATTTTGGGAATTCTGCGAATTTATAGGTTTTTGAAATCGATTAAATTTTTTTTTAATCCCGAATTTATTATTATTTTTATTTTTTACCATGTCCGCTCCCAATATGGAGTATATGGTCTCCTAATGGAGTTTATCTCAACAGAAATGTTTCTACGAGAACTACTTGTTACTCAGTTGCTCAATCTCTCTTTTTCTAAAGAGAGTAGGAATTGAAGGAAAGGGCAAGGACAGGACTAGTGGTTAGCTAATCGCTCTCGATACGCCCCGTTCATAGCATAGGATGGGTGGGAGGGGGGAATTCAAGACATCACATACATCCATGCCTTTGAACAGAAATTCATAAATCGATTGAAAAATCAATTTTTAAAACTGCCCGTACCGGTATTCGAACCCGTGCCCCCCGTAGCGGTAGCCAACGATGTTGACCACTCGACCACACAGGCGGCTATTACATAAGGCGATTTTATAGTGAATGCTTAATCCCGGAAACCCGATATTGGAAAGTTGTCGATCCCGAAATCACGCCCTAGATAGGCCATACTTTTAAGTGCTAGAAATTGGCAAAACCGGTCTTGATCATATTGAATAAATGTGAAATTATCGACAAAATAGTATTTTTTAAAATTTTAAATTTAATGTCTTCCCACCAAGTATTGACAGACAAACATCTTAAAAGTGATCACTTTGGGATTGGGAAGTCTCTTTTCGTGGTCGTGTTTTTCACAGGCTTTTCTATTTCAAATATTAAAGCTTAATTTAGATACTTATTCGGCATTTACACCTTACGTCATTTTGATAGAACGTACATTAAGTTGTATCCATTGAGTTAAAAAAGCTATTTTTGACAATATTTTCTGTTTATTATTTAATGAATTTTTGTCACCATTTAAACATTGATTTTATAAAAAGTTTTGGGGACGGGATAAACAAGCGGCTTGGAGAAGGCTGATAATTCATGACTTAGAACAAATATAATGATTCCGTCATTTATACTTCAGCATGACTTCGACCTTGTTAATAATAAAACACATAAAATCGTATGGGTTTGGTGGACAATGAATACATTACTCAATTCAAATAAGTAAACCGTGAATGCTTATAGATTCAGTTCACATCCTCGCTGGCTTTCACGAGTCGATGCACCTATCAGACGATATGAAAGCATTTGTGTTATTATTTCGTATCCTTGAACGTGCATTTCGACAGACATCCTTGACACGGTCTTTCAAGTTTTACGAACTCGCATCGCCAGCGAAGCATCAGTCTGACTTTATCTCTATCTATAAAAATAAATATATTATTTTAGAATCGTGAAGGGAATTTCGCACTATAAGTTTAAAATTTTGAAAAAATTATATTGTAAAATCAGAGTTGTGAAATCGTTAACAAATAAAACGACTCCTTGAAGACGTCTTGAAAATAGTATTTCTTTTTTCTTTTCCTCCGTTGTAATGGTCTTCAATTTTTTGAAACATTTCCCTTTCTTCTGGTACACACGGCCCGAACCCACGATAATTTATTTTATGCGGCCCGCTAGAAGGTAAAGGTTGTGCATCACTGCTTTAGGTAAACCTGCTGTCAAAATTTATATTGTATTTTTTTTTATTATTTCACGATATTATTAGCTGAAATTATTCTTAAATAGATCAATGGCAGATCATTTATCTGCGATAAAAGTTAAGACGTCACAAAAATATTCCTGCATAGCGATTAGCATATTTCAGTGAGCTATTTTACATCGTCATATTTATCCCGCGGTCTCCCTCACTTAGTACCGGGCAGCTAGAATTTATTGTTATCCGTAAGTATTGTTAACCTTTGTATTTACTATGCGAATGGTTACCATAGAAATTATCTTCCGCCTAGATTATGAATTATATTACGTAGTCATTTTGGTTAACAACAACAATAATTTGTTTTGCTGGCGTATTTGACAAAAAAAGCAGCTTGCGATATGTTATATAAAAAAAATATTACTATGTGCTTAATAAAACGGGCTTCCATTCTGTGGTCCGCAGAGCGTTGTAAATGTTTTGCTAACCCTGCATAAACTTAACGTTACACTATTGACTAAGATGCAAATTTAATTTTAAAACAATGTATGTTTAATTCACTTGTGATAATTAAGTACTATCAATGGCGGATTAAGCACATCGGGCGCAATAAAATTTGGAGGCCCTGTTTTTTAAGTAACATAAAATTCCTCGATGAGCTAAAAAAAAGGAGTTTCGGAGACAATCCGGGGAAAAAGTATAGCAAATCGAGGATTTCAAATTCCTCGGTGAGCTAAAAAAAAGGAGTTTCGGAGACAATCCGGGGAAAAAGTATAGCATATCGAGGATTTCAAATTCCTCGGTGAGCTAAAAAAAACAAAGGAGTCCCCGAGACAATCCGGGGAAAAAGTATAAGAAATCGAGGATTTCAAATTCCTCGAGGGGGGTCACCTAGTCACATGGCTTATATAAAAAGGGGTCTTCACCTGAAAAAGTTTGGGAACCTATGGCTTAAAGGGTAATCCGCCACTGAGCACTGTCGAATAAATAATATCTGTTGTACTATTTGAGCTCTTTTCGAAAACGTCTGTTTAGATACCTCCATTAGGAGGGCAATTGCTATACAATGGGACCAACGTTCCCTCTAAGCTACGCGCAACAGTTGGGAAGCCCCCGCGCACTCATTCCGGGTTGGCGCGCACTACAAGGCAGTTGGTCAATTTATATTTGATCTGTCCGCGGAGTCTCCGCGCATCCTCCGCGCAGCCTTTGAAATTTCCGCGCAGCTTACCTCTTGCCTTAGGCTTAGAGGGAACATTAATTGGGACCCAACATGGATTTAAAAAATAAGAAACCATTAAAGGAGGTCCTATTACGAAAAAGATTGACAGTCCTTGTAGTAAGTAACGACAATAAATTGATATTCGAGTGAACTTTCACGAAATTTTAGTGATTTATTCATTGCATGCTGCGTACAACTATTTAACCGCGTATTGTTGCTTTATTTATATGCATGCTGCATCTTTATGACCGGCTTTTGTTAACGGGGAATCCCAAACAAAATGATAATAAATTCAAACCGGCTTTCATTTGACCCTCGCGAAACTTTCTTCAATACCTCATCATAGGTTTTGTGAATTTTTAAGGTTAATCGCTATTTGTCATTACTTGAGAACACGAGAATATATGACTAATAAACAATTGTCAAAGTTTTTATTACCAGATGCAATAACTGTAAGTTTCAAATGTTTTCTGCTAGGGTCACCTTATTTTTTAAAGGGTTAAAAATAATTGCACTTGTGGATTGGATGGTTTTCACTGGTACAAGTGAACTTGATTTTTGATTCTGTTAAAAACATAACAAAATACATATTTAATGTATATTTTTTATATTTAAAATTTGTTACCACAACCATCTTTGATTGATTTTTTTTTGAAAAATATTTTTGTTGAAGTGTATTCAAACAAAGTTGTACCAAGTGTTGAAATTTCATGCTTGGCTGATTACAGATGATCTGATGGTATACAAATATATAAGCTAAAATAAAAATTTTGAAAAATTTCCTCGGAGTCGGGAGTCGTAATTATTTTAAAGCTGGAGTTGGAGTCTTCTTTTTCTGTCGTTTTAATATTATTCGAAAAACATTTTTTTTTTATTGCGCCTGGGGTCTCTCAAGTGCTTAATTCGCCACTGTCAGTAACACAACAAATGGAATAACATGTGCTCGTACTGGGACTTAAGCCAGCGAAATCTGCCACGAAAACCAACGACGTTGACCGATACATCGAATTGTAAAATTAGTATACAAAATATGTGCTTTATTGTTATAAATATATTGTCTTTCCTTCAAGAATTTACTGTCAAAACCTTTATGTAAATACATTTGAATTGAAACTTGAGTAGTGACCGCAAAAGGCTAAATATTTAAATAAGATGATCGTTCACCGTTACCGAGTGGCATAATATATTACAATACTGCCTTTCCGCGTTATTGTTCGCATGCAAATATAATACTATTGTGTGTATAATTATAAATATTCAGCAATGGACGGCGCGTCGTTTTCAGGCGTCGGTGAGTCTGCACAGCCATAGCGTGGCGACCGACGGCGCGTGACCAGCGTCGGAATGGGAGGCAAGGCCGCGACGCTCGACGAGTAATTCGTTGACCCAGGGGTGCTGGCCGCCGCGACAGCCACACCTCTTTGCGTCTAGCAGTACTTTATGGCAAACGGATAGTTAAAATTGTAGTGCTTCCAACGAATTTATGACCATTTTGTCGTTAGTAAAATTGCTTCTACATTCGTATGTTTGGGAGTTTTGTTTTTGTGTTGATATGTATGTATTTTTCGATTCGTCGTGTATTATCAGTTTCATAATAATATTCATTTATTATTATTTTGTATGGCTATGCGACGTCGCAATATATTCTGCAATATAAATATGGGAGTGAAAAGAAGTTAAAGCAAAAAAAAAAAAAATAGAGTTAATCTACTTAAAGTACTTTCGAGAAAAATAAGAAATAGTCATATTAAATTTGTTGAATTTTTGAACTTTGTAATACAAAATATATTACATCTATATCGACTGTGGAGAGAAAAAAGGACGTAAACTACACATAGCAAATTTTACAGGAGGCACAAAAAACGTGTTTTGATGATTTTCGGCCATATGCAAATTATGAAATAAACACAACCTTGAAGCGCATGGAGTCTTCTAAACTGGTGTTTAATTGACATATTCTAATATTAATTAAAGAAATTGTCTAGGAAATCCATTTTTCAGTCTTTTTTCTTGGTTTAAATTTTCACAAACTCATCTTTTTTCAAACTTAAAAGCTAAATTTAGATACTAATTCGGCATTTGCAGCATACATCCTTTTGATAGACCGTGTATCAAGATTGATACATTGTGATTATCGAAAAAAGCTGTTTTGAAACAACTGTGGGTTACGTGCTTTTTTCGATATGTAAGTGAAGTTAAAACAAACAAAAAAACAGAGTTTGTATTATATATTTAAAACACTTAGTTGAAAAATAGTCTAAAACACGCTTTGAGAAAAATAGAAAATGGTAATATTTGTCGAATTAGTAAACTCTGTCGTACAGAATATACATGTATGTAATGATTATTTTAGTATTATGATTGATTTGTACATTTTCACAAGTATGTAAAGTATACGCATCACCTTTTCGCCCACGCTTGCGCTGATTGGCTAATTTCACTTCAAAACAATTTTAAATTGACATTAATTATTTAGGAAATTTAAAAATTAGCCTTAATTAAAGACTTTTTTTTTTGAAAATTATATCTTTGGTTGTTGTAAAGGGGAAACACATCTCTCTTCATCTTATATCTGACTCAATATTTCAAAAGTAAACGATGAGTATTCTGAATGTTAATTTTTTTTCAGTTTTTACCAGGGAGGGCTGTGGAGTCGTTACGAAATAAGACCATTGCTTAAAACACAATTTTAACTATTTTTTTAGGCTTAGTAGCATGCAGTGGCGCCACTTTTGACCCTAGAAATTTGAATTTTAAAAAGTACTTATTAGTTTTTTTCGAGCATGACTCTGACTACTCAGTCCTAGTTTTTACTACTTCTTGAGCGGTAGGACAACTACTGTCTTACTAAAACACGTTAGAATAATGAGGAATTTCTGAGACTTCTAATGTGTTAGAGTTAAGATCTAATAAAGCCTTTTGTTTATTATAACTGTCTTGTGTAACTGAAGTCCCAGTACCGGCGCGAGGTTATTTGTCGCTCTAGGCAACGGTTATTGACGCGCCCTCTTTTTAACGAGGATTTTTTTTTATGCATGTCCGCTCTCAATGTGAATCATACGGCCACCTAATGGAGGTATCTCAAAAGAAGTTTTTTACGAGAACTGTTTGTTAGTCAGTCGCTCAACCTACCTTTTTCGAATTATATAGAATACGATACATAATTATAACGAACAGATACAAGTATAAACTATTATTGGTTATTAGAATATAAAAAATAATTTGATTACTCAATTTATGCGCCCCTTAATGATTTGCGCCCTAGGCGATTGCCTATTTCGCTTGTATGGTAGCGCCGGCCCTGGGAAGTCCGCGCGAATCGTGCTAGAACACAATAATTCGTGTAAAAATACAGTAATCTTTCTTGTTAGTGGACCGTGTTATACAAAATTTGTTCAAAAAAGAGTTGAGTGTATATATTTATGAAACAAGCCGGTCACTTTGGTCAAAATTTCGTAAAAACTAACTCAAAACGGTTTAGTAATAAATCCAATCTACAGACGATCTCAGTTACAGCCTTTCGGGTATTTAGATTGCTGATTGTAATTTTTTAGAGGTAAAGCGTTATATAAGACGTCATATAACGTAATTGATTATACTGAACTGTGTTTTCCTAATGTATATGATCGATTTCATACCCCTGCGTGTTAACCAACAGAGTGCGTTGCTAGTTGCCCATAATATAAGGTGACAGCTACAGATATTGGCCAGGCTGAGAAATTTGACAACATTTTGTTTTCCGCAGTATACCAGAGCAAACATAACAACACATCATTTTCAAATATAATAATTGTAGTGTGTAGCCGCCTGTGTGGTCGAGTGGTCAACATCGTTGGCTACCGCTACGGAGGGCACGGGTTCGAATCCCAGTACGGGCAGTTTTATAAATTGATTTTTCAATCGATTTATGAATTTCTGTTCAAAGGCATGGATGTATGGTGATGTCTTGAATTCCGCCTTCCCACCCATCCTATCCTATGAACGGGGCGTATTGAGAGCGATTAGCTAAGCACTAGTCCTGTCCTAGCCTTCTTCTTCTATTCCTACTCTCTTTGAAAAAGAGAGGTTGAGCAACTGAGTAACAAGCAGTTCTTGTAGAAACATTTCTGTTGAGATAAACTCCATTAGGAGTCCATATGCTCTATATTAAGAGCGGATATGGTAAAAAAAAGGTAAATTAGTGTGATGATACAGGTTAGTTTTTATATCAACGTGTATTTTTTGAAAAATCTGGTCTGTTGTAAAAAAACTTTAAAAAATAAATATTATTATTTATATTGAAAATAAAATTTTAATGATTTTCACAACATACTTTTTGAATATACGCGAAAATACAAATCATCAGTTTCACACATTTTCTTTTCTTAGCAATTAGTTTAAGTTCTTTGTATTCAGATAAATGCACATTTTAACTGCAGATTAGTGCTTTGTGCGCTCCCGGTGTAAAGGATATGGACTCCTAATTAAGTTTACCTCAACAAAAAACTTAATACGATGATGGCTTGTTACTCAGTCGCTCAATTTTTCTTGAGAGTAGGGTTAGATGGGTAAGGCTAAGACAAGACTAGTGGTTGGCCAATCGCTCTCATTGCAATAAAATTAAAAATATCTTAGATTATTCCACGTATTGTGATACAAACTATGACACGTGTTTCACATTTTTCTCATTACACCCCGTTTTTTATGATTTAATAGATGAAGAGGAGAAGGGTAGAGAGAATTGAAGAGATCATATACATCTATGGTTTCGTACAGAAATAATTCGATTGGGAATCGAATCCATGACCTCGGTATTTTGAGCCAACGACAATATTATTTTTATTGTGCTTTTTACTAAACATACTGCAGATGGCTAAAATAAGGATGCGTCACTCTATGTAAAATAACGCAATTCTTTTCGACCTTTCATAATGAAGCGATGGAAATCATTTGAAGTCGTGCGTGGTTGTGCTTTATCGCGTTATTTCTGGGATTCATGTTGAAGGGTGAAATTATGAAAAATACGTCACGACACGTGCTATTTGGCACCCCCATTAATACAATAACAATTATTTGTTTCCATGCAATATATTTATTACATACACATTGGTAACTGACATGTATATATATTATAATATGATATAGCCGATATGATATCGACTGTGGAAAGGAAAAAGGACTTAACCCACAGTTTTTTCAAGACAGCCCTTTTTCGATAATCACAATGTATCAAACTTGATACACGTTCTATCAAAAGGATGCAAGCTGCAAATGCCGAATTATTATCTAAATTTAGCTTTTATGTTTGAAAAAGATGACTTAGTAAAAAATTAAAACCAAGAAAAAAGACTAAAATAAAGGTTTTTCCTAGACAAATTCTTGCATTATTATTAGATTATGTCAATTAAACACCAGTTTAGAAGTCCACATGCACTTCAAGATTGTGTATAATTCATAATTTGCATTTATCACAAAATCAAGAAAACACGTTTTTAGCGCCTCCTGTAAAATTTGCTATGTGTGGGTTGCGTCCTTTTTCCTTTCCACAGTCGATATAATAGTATCTGTTTGCAGAGGTGAGCTGGAGGGGGCTCGGAGGGGCTCGCGCGAACCCCTTGTTAGATTTTACAAAGGACGGCGAGCCCATTGTTAATATAAGAAAAAAAATACTCTCGGATCAAATTAGTATATAACCGCAATTTCTGACATATATAATCTACGACAGTTTCGGTGTATACAGAAGTACGTTTTTAGCCATTTAGATTGACAAGTTTTTGATAAATTGCATATTGTTACATATTGCTTTGAGTTTTAGCGAGCCTCTTGTTAACGTATCGGCAGCCCACTGCTGTCTGCTTAAAACCAAAAGTTATTTTTTATTGAATAGCAGTATTTCGTATCATTATCGTGTATCGGTTTTTTGACAAAAAATGCTTCACTCGAAAGTCTGTTTTTTAACTTAGTAATCCAGTATAAAAAAACGTTAGTATTTTATTTGAAACTGCCATAGTTACAAATAAAATGACACATGTAGTTGACATTTGACAGTCAGTATACATTAGGGCCTCCAATTCCGGGATTGTCATACCACTAATCCCGGGATTTTAGTACCGGTGAAATTTTTGAAAAATGTGGAAGTAAAAAAAAATAAAAGTGGAATTTTTCATAAGTTATCAAATGCGAGAAAGCAATTTCTTTTGAATTTTAAAATCTGTCTGCGCTTCTTAATCAAAAAATGTAGCAATTAATAATGACCTGCATACTGCCCCCAAAACATTCAATTTACCACACAGCGGGGGGCGGTTGTCTCACGTTGGGGCAAACTGGGTTAAACGTTTTTTAATGAAATTAATTTGAATTTTATTTTCCCAATAACGACCATGTCAGAGATAATATTGAGGTATATGAAATTGTTTATTGTATTTTACCTTCTTACTGATAACCCCCTAACCTCCCTCCAATGTTATCACTAAATTATAATAATAATTTATATTTGGTATACTACGCACAATAACTTTAATTTGGAATTTCTTGTAAATATTGAATAATCAATGGTCACCTCATCAGCCGAAATAGCTCAGTTGGGAGAGCGTTAGACTGAAGATCTAAAGGTCCCTGGTTCGATCCCTGGTTTCGGCATTTCTTTTTAATAATCAAAGGAATGACATATTACGATATTAATGTAATTCTTCATGAAAAAAACAACGTAAAGAAGGAATTGGTGATGAATATTTAATTTGTGTCTATATATGTAATGAAAGGATTTAGTGATGATTATGTTTAAATGAAAAAAATGTTTTTTTGAACACTTTAATGCAGAGGTCATAAACTTTTTGAGAAGCGGGCCGGATAAAATATATTCTTTTAGATTAAGCAATGGCAAGAGTCATTTTAATGTTTCTTTGGATCTCATATGTGTTTTTAACAAAATTAAATGTCAAGTCAGTGGTTATTGTTGTTGGCCAAGGTTTCTGTGATCTATAGTTCGAATCCCAGAACGGACAGTTTCATACGTTGCTTTTTTAATCTATTTATGAATTTCATTTTGAAGGCATGGATGACTGTGATATTCTACACTCCCTTCAACTCATCAGATCCTGAAAATAGGGTGAGAGCGATTTACTTACCATTAGTTTTTCCCTAGCATAATATTTATATGCCTAATCTATTTGAAAAATAAAGGTTGAGTTACCGACTAACAAACAGCTCTCGTAGAAAATATTATCTCGAATATTGCTATAAGCTCCATTGGTAGTGCATATTTAAAAAAAACACTTTTTTTAGTTTATTGGTCCGCCTAGAAAGAATATGGAATAATATTTCAGGCGATAAATATTGTTTTGTATTATTTTACAACGCCTAATTAAAAATGTAAATATACCAAATCATTTATTTTTATTTTTATCCATGTCCCCTCCTAATGGAGGTGTCTCAACGGAAGTTTTTTCTACGAGAACTGTTTGTTACTTAGTCGCTCAACCTCACTTAGTAGTAGGGAAATAAGGATAAGGCTAGAACAGGACTAGTGGTTGACTCATCGCTATTGATACACCCGTTAAAGGATCAGAAGGATTGGAGGAGGGGAAATGAAGTGAATTGACATCACAAACACCCAGTCTTCGATCACAACTTTGAATTGAATAATTCTCAAATTTATTGTGATCTTACCGGGAGTCGAACCCAGACCTGCGTGCTTTTATTTTATCTGTAGACATGTCCCGCTCTACTGACGTTGATTCCAGAAAAGGAATAGCGCCAAGATGTAATTTTACGCTCAATATAGTCAACTAATGATTTGTGTACAAATTAACCTTTTTACAAAACTGTTTTGTTCATTTGAAACAAGTAATAAAAATAATGCGACTGTCAAAAATCCATAATAAATGTATGAGAATGGTAATACATATTTGACAACACAACATTTGGTCGCACATATGTGGCCACACTCCTCAAAGGGTTAGTCTGTTTGTCAGGCAAACGATCTGTCATGATTACGTATCCGAAATAGCATTCGGCCGGACACCAACCACATCACGATGAAAGTTCCCGCTGCACATAACGTGCAGACATGTTGGTGTTTCTTCTTACGGTCTAACGCCACGTCATCTGGAGTCACGTCTCCACGATGCCGGAAGAAGATTACGATTGTTTTCTTTCGAGCAGATGCAATCTCGACAACTAACTGAGATCAATCTAATCTGGCCATTTAGAGCAGACATCACCAACACCAATAATGCGGCCGCAGTTTTTGGTTATATTACAGAAAATAATTCTATGATTCTTCAGTTGTTTGGTTACTGCATGCATTTGAACAGTTAAAAAATATATTATTGCTGAATTCAGTTTGTGAAAATGTTTCAAGACTTATAAACATCCATGTTTATCGACACCCAACGTGGAACATATTTACAAAGAGCATAAATATCAGGGGCTACAATAGTATTTGATTCATTCTCCTTTTCGCCATTTGGTAGAATACAGTAAATAAAAAAAAAACTAAAGTGTAAGCCAGTGATTCCCAAACTTGTTATGCTCACGGACAGGGCCGGCGCTACTATACAGGCGAAATAGGCAATCGCCTAGGGCGCAAATCATTAAGGGGCGCATAAATTGAGTAAACAAATTATTTTTATATTCTAATAACAGATAATAGTTTATACTTGTATCTATTCGTTATAATTATGTATCGTATTATATATATACTTCGAAAAGGGTAGGTTGAGCGCCTGACTAACAAATAGTTCTCGTAAAAAACATCTTTTGAGATACCTCCATTAGTAGGACATGTGATTCACATTGAAAGTGGTTTTGCATATAAAAAAAAATATTCCACAGTTTGCTAAAAAGGGGGCGCGCCAATAACCGTTGCCTAGGGCGCCAAATAACCTCGCGACGGTACTGCTCACGGACCCCTTCATGGAGAAAAATTTGACCACGGACCCCCAAGTGAAATAACCCCTAATGGAAATAACACCCCCAAATTAATTTTGACCGGCCACGGATCCCCTGAGCGGTCTCAGGGACCACTAGTGTAAGCCATCGAGTCGTTGGTAACTGTCCCCAAAACAACATCTCGCCCAAGGAAACGTCTGCTACTACCAAACGTACGGCCGTGGTGGGTGGAGGGGGGAATTAGTTAAAATATAGTACTACCTTCCCGAGTCTAATTCTAACTCAAAAAATGCATTCCATGTAATATGCATAGGTTTCAGGATTGTATATGTACTTTTTATTAGCAGAGCCACAAATGTGTTTGTAAAATATGTAGGGCAATTAATGGTTTTAGCATTTGGAGGTGCTGCTGATTGTGTTGGTTTAACCAGTCATATTGGTCATCATTGTCACACGGTCTACTATGCAATAGTGTATATGAGTTATTCTGCATATAGATCGTCTACATTTGCCCTTAGAAGAAATCGATATCATGAAATACATATTAAATAAAAAAGTACCCTGAATTAAAAAAAAAAATGGTGCAGGAATCTATGTGTGGTTCCGTTTTATTATGGTAAAAGAAGCGATGGCTAAAATAAGTTTAAAAATACTGTTATAGGCTGTAAGCAAGTTAGAATACAAACAACACAAATTTATAAAGTAATTTCATCGAAGTGTTCGTTCAGAGTGTTATTAGACCTTAGTCACTCAATGCAGCCTAGGGTCACCTATATGTTGGAAAACTCTGGCTTGGAGAATGAGCAGCAGAGACGCGTCTGTTAATCTGTTTTTCTTGACTCAGTGATGTATTTTTCTAAATCATTTTCCCGTCATGATTTTACGATATGACGGCCGTCATCAAACGTAATTGTGACATCTTTATGTAGGAAATCAATGCACATTTGCAAAAAGCTGCGGAAATTACAGTTTTTGCCAACATAACAAAACAAAAACAAATGCCGATTAAGAAAGTCGTATAATATAATATAATAATAATTACATAATAGTCTTACTGTATTCCAGTGATGGCGAACCAAAGGCGCACATGCTCGAGCATTTCATTGATGTGTTATTACTTTAAGAAATCGACTGTTTACGATCACGATATAATTTTTATTTTGTATTATTATAATATATCATCCCTAATCACAACTCAGGTTTTGGTAGCCCTATGTGAAGTATTTCGTCATATTTTTTTTAGAGAGAGTCAGCGGTGGGCTGCCAATACAGTAACAAGGGGCTCGCTCAATCTAAAAGCAATTCTCGGTGTTCTGGGGAAAGAGTGTTTTTTTTTATCACTCCTATGCAATTATATGCAATACTTAAATAATCAATCGATTGTTACTTAATACACTTAAAATATGTGACAATATGCAGTTCACTGTAAACTTATCAATCCAAATGGCTAAAAATGTACTACTGTGTATACCGAAGCTGTCGTAGATTATATACGAGTCAGGAATTGCAGTTATATACTAATTTGATCTGAGAATATTGTTTTCTCTTTAATTAACAAGGGGCTCGCCGGCCTTCATAAAATTTAACAAGGGGCTCGCGCGAGCCCCTCCGAGCCCCCTCCAGCCCACCCCTGGAGAGAGTTAAGGGCCGTGGGAGGTGAACTTTTTTACTACAAAAATATGAAATATTATTTATTATCTGTAACTATTTGGTATACGAATACAAGGTAAAATTGATTCCTGTTTTGCGAAAAAGCCAAAAAAAGTTTTTACTTTTCGTAGTCATTGCATTTAAAGGTTAAATTTATGAACCCTAATCACAGCCTTGGCACAACCAAATATGACGAACAGTGTCGACCAATCCACAACATGACCGGTTCATGATTGTGTATCTGTTCTGAGTATGTTCAATTGTATTTGAGTTGTGTAATGTGTGCAGGAGTGGGCTGAAGGGGGCTAGGAGAGGCTCGCGCGAGCCCCTTGTTAATTTAAAAAGAAAACAATATTCTTAGATGAAATTAGTACATAACTGCAATTACTGACATATATTATCTACGACAGCTAGTAAATTTATAGTCATTTCCATTAATAAGTTTATAGGAAATTGCATATTTTTGACAATCAATTGTTTGTTTAAGTATTGCATTTAATTGCTTAAGAGTGATAAAACAATCCACTCCTTTCCATGAACACCACGAATCGCTTTGAGATTAAGCGAGCCCCTTCTTAACGTATTGGCAGCCCACCGCTGGTGGTGACCAATCCGCAACATGACCGGTTCATGATTGTCTATCTGTTCTGGGAATGTTCAATTGTATTTGAGTTGTGCGATGTGTCCCAAAACCAGAACGAAGATGTGTGTACGTCTGTGTGGCACTATGGAAGATAAATAACGGAGAGGCGATCTTATCGCGATGGGATTTGAGCCGAAGCGTGTGCGTATCTCGATTTCTATCTTTGATAAACAATCTGTAAGTCTAAGGCCATTACGTATCGAAGAATGCGCTTTGTTTGTTTGATTCCCCTGTCAATGTTTTCTGCATGCTGCAAACCGGATGGTCAAAATTAGGGCTTATACCGACTTGAAAAAATCGGTTTTTGAATTGTAATATTTTCTGTTAGCGACGTTGACTACTCGATCAGAGTAGTCAACGTCGTTGGCTTCGGTTACGGTGGTCGCCAATGTTCCCGCTAAGGTGTGCGCGTGTGCGTGCGCACACATTTTTCCATCCCCGCACAAGGCTGCACATAGGATTATTGTAAAAATAAGTTTGTTTCATCAAATTTTTATATTTGCGCACATTTTTTATTTTGCTGAAAATTTACTACTAACAGAAGTTGATGGTCCGCACACACAATAGAAAAATTAGAGGGAACGTTAGTGGTCACGGGTTCGAATCCCAGTATGGACAGTTTTATAAATAGATTTATGAATTTCTGTTCGAAGGCATGGATGTATGTGTTGTCTTGAATTCTCCCCTCTCATCCTATCCTATAAACGGGGCGTATGTAGAGCGACTAGCTTAGCACTAGCCCTGTCCTAGCCCTATCATTCTAGTCCTACTCTCTTTGGAAAAAGAGAGGTTGAGCAACTGAGTAACAAGCAGTTTTAGTAGAAAAATTTCTGTTGAGATAAACTCCATTAGGAGTCCATATTTTCCACATTGGGAGCGTACATGGTAAAAAAAATATATATATTTTCTGAATCTCAGTTTAAGCCGGTTTTACAAAAAAGGATTAGTAAAAAGGTTAAAAATTACGTCGTTTATTTATTATTGTAACATTTACAATAAATTTTATTTGGTGTACCTCTTCAGTAAATATTTTTTTATAAAAAACACGAAACTATTTTGTGAAATAAACAATACTCTACTGCTGGGTAATAAAGAATGGTATATTGTTTTTAAAGTTTAGTGACAAGTTTAACAGTTTGATGATCCAATTGTTTTGTTTGTACACTCATAAATATTTGAGAACATTCGTCCTCTAGTGCGATGTAGATACGCGAGAAGTGTATTTAAGTAAAAAAAATGGTCTATATTTACGTTTAAGCCACATATTTCAAATGGTTTTATTTCCATCTTAGATGAGTTCAAGTGAAAATATTCACTTTTTTTAAAAAATAAAAAAAAAGAATATCAATTCTCACATTTAAAACCAAGTGTCTCAGTTGAAAAAAACTGGCTTTCGAATATAAAAAAAATATGTTTAAAAAAACCGGTTTTCCAAACCCGGTTTTTGAAAACCGACAAGCCCTAATTGAAATGAACTGCAAGAAGAGTTGAGCCTTTAGAGACCAATAGATATTGATTTTCGTATACTAAACAAAAAAATCAAAAGTCACACATTTTAGTCTTCCATTCTGGCTAGTTAGTCAAGGCCATAAATTTAAATCAGCATTTCTTCACTTTATTGGAGTCATCTCTTTCTTGATAACTGTAAGACTATTCAATCTCTCCTTTAAGTTAAAACGAAGTTTCTAAAATACAATCATATTAAACTAATGGTAAACTGGTAGCCGCCTGTGTGATCGAGTGGTCAACGTCGTTGGCTTCGGTTACGGAGGTTGCGGGTTCGAATCCCAGTACGGACAGATTTATAAATTGATTATTCAATCGATTTATGAATTTCTGTTCGAAGGCATGGATGTATGTGATGTCTTGAATTCCCCCCTCCCATCCTATCATATGAACGGGGCGTATGGAGAGCGACAAGCTTACCACTAGTCCTGTCCTAGCCCTATCATTCTATTCCTACTCTCTTTGGAGGTTGAGCAAATGAGTAACAAGCAGTTCTCGTAGAAACACTTCTGTTGAGATAAACTCCATTAGGAGTCCATATGCTCCACATTGGGAGCGGACATCGGATACACTAACACGAAAAAATAAAGAATCAAATCTAATAACGATTGATATCTCTGTCATCGTAATATGCAGTGATTTCATCTGCTAAAACCCCACTATTTTTTTAAAAACGCCATCAAGAAACTGATTTAGATGGATAGTCATGAATTGATAGGGTAAAAAGTAGCACCACTGAATGCTTCTAAGCGTAACAAAATGATTAAAGTCGTTTTAAGTTAAGGTCGGAGTCGGAGGCGTCTTATTTCTTCACGACGGCTGTGGAGCAACGCTTTTGACAACTGCTGTCGTAAGGAATTTTTGGCCAATATCCTGAAAGGCATCGATGATGCATGAATGCTTTACGGTGCGTGCAGGGCTAGAAAAGATTGAAGAAATAAACACATCAGTCAATCTTAGTCTAATAAATCTGTACAAAAAATCATAAATGTTAACGCGTGTTTCTTAGAAATGGATTTCAGTCAAACACATGGTCAACTAATGGGTTATTTATGAATAGGTATAATTATTCGACTCACATGAATTTATTATGTTCAGATATCGATCTGATGAATAAATGAAATGCCTCTTCCGTTTTATCTAATATCAGTTTTAATCTTCGATAAAACCTTTTATGTTTTGCTGTTATTAAATCAACAGATGCTAAAGTTCTACAAAAATGTAGATGAAATTTTCACTTCTATGTTATTTGACCTTTTTGGTGTATGCAGGAATTTTTTAGATTGAATTTAAAGTAGATTCCGAAGATTTCCCATAAATTTACGAGCATTTTTCTGTTTGAAATATATGCTGCTTTCTTAGTCTAGTGTTAGTGTAGGCTATTTTTTATATTATTTACAATTAAGCTAAAGATGAGACTGGGGCATCCAATCCAGGACTCACAATTATTTCGGGATCTAAGCTTTCGTGATCAACACATTCCAAAATAATTCTCAACTCGAAGACCTATTTTTTAGCTCCTTCCTTAGGGAAAGTTAAGTCTGCCAGTGAGTCAAGTGCTGTTGATTTTTTTAGCCCTCCTTAGGGATTTTTGCATGCTAAATCCTGGGATTACGGGATCGTACAATTGATCGGGATCCCTGATCTTGAGATTGGATGCCCTAGTGGAGACTAGCGATTTAGCGTAATTATTCTTCGATAAGTTTTGAAATCATGTTTAAGAGATAATAAACATTTTAATTTTACTATTCATATTTTGTTCCTTGCACATTTA
Organism: Himalopsyche anomala; assembly: GCA_031772345.1. NCBI lineage: Eukaryota > Metazoa > Arthropoda > Insecta > Trichoptera > Rhyacophilidae > Himalopsyche > Himalopsyche anomala. The sequence continues at coordinate 15,654,462 of CM062837.1, read as the reverse complement.
TTTCAAATACCAATTGTTTTGTTTCACCCTGTTAGGTTTATTTTGTTTTGTATAAATAAAACTGTAATATTGTATTCTAGTATCTGTTGATAATGCTCGTCTTGAGTGAAACTGGTCCGCATCATATTAAATTAAAGTGAAATTACTACAAATTAGTATTTTTTTAAATTTTTGAATGGATCTTACCTATTGTTATTTTATTTCAAATATACTCTAATAATTACAAAATAATATAAAAATATTTTGTACTTATTTCACAATTATTTATCAGAATCAGGACCGGTTTCTCTCATCACGAGCGTTTTCACCTGATTAAAGAATACGGATATTATTTGCAAACCAGTCTCGTTCCAATATCGTTGAAACATGAATGTAATTTAGTAAATAAAAATAAATTTTGAACATATTTTTATAAATACGTCTCAAAAATGGCTTGTCATTTCAAAGTAATAAAAAACTAGAAATAATTTTAAAATGTATGTACTTTTTTTAATAAAAAAAATTCAAGTTTCATTTTTAACCATTTTGGAACGATCTATGTTTACAAATAATACTCTCATATATTGATAAAGAAAACTAATAACTAAGACTTTGAAATTGTAATTTATTGCAACATCATATTTGCGATACACCTACAATATTGCACTAAGAAATGTTTATCAAGCAAGACTAGATTGTATGACGATGATGATAATAATTTTAAATGAATCTTTACAATACTCTGACAGTGTTTAGCCTTATTTGTCAACCTTGGACCAAAGTTAAAGTTCACAAAACACATATTAATATTTTGCCTAATCATAATTTAGTTACATAAGTACAATATGGTAACCTGGCCATAATAATATTATTAATATCAAATTTCTTTTCTGTACATTTTTTTTACACATCGTATTAGATGAAATTAAAGAGGTGTTTACCATTGACCTTTTGGCATTTAACAAGTTAATGACATAATCACATGTAAAAGATTGCAACATAAATTAAATTTGAGATTAAAGAAAAATACTGTAATGATTTTAAACATTTTTTTTTGTATTTGATATTTGATCATTTTCTGTGAATAGAATTAATATTGTGTAATCAAAACTGACACCGTTATTACTAAATGAAAAATAAAAGTGTCATTTTTTGTGACACAAAATATTTTCAGGGCGTAGGATTATCAAATATTTAGATACGTCATACAATTTTTTGTGGAGGTATTGAAGTTTTTTTTTATGAGCGTATTTTTCTAACAATGCCCATTCTTGGTGTGGAACAAATATACTTATGTAGATTCTTTTAAAATCATCTTAACATAAATTGTTTTTACAAGAACTTTTGTATTTTATTCTATCGTTTAGCCTCCCTCGCTTTATCGGAGAGAGTAAGTATAGAAGGATGGGTCTATGAAAAAACTAATTGTTAGTAATTTTCTCTTTACACGTTAGATTTTAAGGATTTGATTGGTGGGTAGGGAAATTTAACATCGCCGATATCCATGCCTTTAAACACAATTGAAGAAGTCAAAGTAAAGCATTTTCTATAGGATTTTTTTAAACCACAATTCAATCCACCTAAAGTATAATTTTCTCCAATTGTTATTGATGTATAAACAGAGACGTTCCGTGGGCATATGTGAGTAGGCAGTTGCATAGGGGCGGCAAGTCCAAGAGAGCGGCAAATGATCACAAAAATGCCGAAAAATATCTTTTCAATGCAAATAATATTATGACGGATGGGTAAACAATATTTATCTTTAAAGCAAAAACCTTGTTTCAATATTACTTTAACCAATGTCAATAGTAAAGGCACTGTTTTAAACTATGCCTAGGGGCGGCACATAGCCTAGGAACGTCACTGTAGTATACACATACAGGAAAATACCCAAATGTCTAAATGTCATTTTTGTTAGTTAACATGTTTTTGTCTTGAATAGGGTTTTTTTTTGTAATACCTTTCCTCCAAGTATTGACAGTGAACAATTTAAAAGTGATACATGTATCTTATTAAAAATATAAGTTTTTTTTTTAAATATTATTTGAACAATCAACAATTACGATCTATAAATTTCAATGCGGCTTTACATCGATCTCATGAAATTTCACCATTATGGGTATTATATATTAAATATATATTTTTTAAATTTAATAACTAGATGAAAGGTAGCCGACGAAGCATCATTATGGTATCGAATTCATGCACGAATTCTAAATTAAATATAATGCAGATGCCCGAATATTGTTACGACATTTTTGGATGGTATATACGTAATTCTAGTTTACAATTGAGCGGGATTTAACGTGTTATTCTTTTTTTGTATCGATAATAGATTACACCGCTGTCAGATATTTTTTTACTTCATATATCAGTCCGTGGTGCAGTAGTCGAGGTGCAATGTTGCTGTGGTAACGTCGTTAGCTTCTGTAATGCATCTCCAATACAAACAGCATGTTTTCTGTTTGAAAGCTTGGGTGTTTGTGATTTCAGAATAACTGGCTTAAATCCCATTTTTTCAAAGTTCGCATAGACTAAGCAAATGTTTTTTTTTACGAAAATTGCTTGTTACTTAGTTGCTCAATCTCATATTTTTCAAAGAATGTAAAGAAATAAGGATAGATCTAAGACAGGACGATGGGTTAGCTAATCGCTCTCACTATGCTATTTTAGGATTGGACTGGTATAATGAATTTTTAGACATCACATGTCGATGTCAATGAATGAAAAACACTGTTCCTACCGAGACTTGGACCCGTGAGATCTGTCACGTAAGCCAACGACGTTAACTACTGCGCCACGGACTTGAAATATGAATATTTGTATAAAGTCTCATTGTTTTTAAGGCGGAGAGAGAATTTCTAATAAACCCCGATTAACGTTTTTTTTAAAGAGGCAATAAATCATTTAACCGGTTTCGGCTTATACCGGGTTAAAAGCCCTACCTGCCACCGTTCCAATTATAAAAATACCGGGGCATGCGGCAGCGATTAGTTAATATAAATCCTGTCCTAGCACTATTTTTTTAATCTCTTCAAAAAAGGGAGAGAAAGAGCAACTGAGTAGACTCGTTCTCATAGAATGAATTTCTGTTGAAATACCTTTATTCGGAGGCCATGCGCTCCACACTAAGAGCGGACATGGATTGAAGAAAAGACTAAGTTCACCAACTGAATGTTGAATCAATATGCACTTGTTTGATCTAAATAAATTAAAATATTTTTGGAGTGCACTTAAACGTTTCCATGAGTCACGAGTGACCAATGCACTTATTGAAAACGCCCGTGTCTCGAGCCCACTTTTGTATGTTGTTACATTTTTACTGTTGATTTGTAATTTTGACATTTTAAAAGACAGATTTATTTTTCAATTGACGATGTAAAATAACGTAATAAAAATGCATTATTTCTATAAAAAAAACTATGTTTTATGCATCATTTAAAAGAATAATATTTATGAAATTTGATGCATAATATTGCATCAAAATTTTTACAGTGGGTATATCAGATGGGCAAAGGTCAAATAAAATTTAACATTGTACTACAATATAGGTATACTTGGATAAAGATCATTTATTAATAAACGATATTTAGCAATCGATATTTCATAATTATTAGTTATTAATGAAAAATTGCAAAGATTAATTAATATTTTTGTAATCATCATTAGATATCTTTTATTATTATAAATGTAAAATAATTTACCTCCTGCTGTTATAAACGTTTTAATGTTTTTGCAATAGGTATCATTGTCGAGTAATATGCATTAAGAGATTTTTTTCTATACTTTCATTTACTGTAACTATGTCCTTGAATTACATTCCTTGCATAGATTTTTTTTATTGTGGAACACAGCCTGTCAGTGTTTTTAATGTTATCTTGTCCGTTCCCAAATGGTAACCATTTAAACTCCTATTGGAGTATAACATATGTTGTAGAATGTTTTAAAGACTTTGAATTCCTGAGAAAAAACTGCAAACTGTGGCATTTACAAATTGTCTGACTCCGATTTAAGAAAGATGCAAAACTTGGTATTTGTATAATATCTACTAAAATGCATATATTTTTTTATTTTAACCACTCGCACGCCAACCACTCGCTGCTGCGTCAAACGCTTACTGACTTCATACGCTAACGATACGCTTGTGCGTCAAGATGTTTTCTCGTAGAAAATAAATATTTTTCAAAAATATTGTGCTTGCGACATCTATTAATGAACTAATTAATGCCTGAACATTATAAATTGTTTTAGTTTATCTATATTATTTTCAAATAAATTCAACAAATTTTGCAAGGGCTACCTACCGATATTTGTTTATGGTATCCGTGAATTGTATATGGAGGTATTTTTCGCAATGCCCTGTAAAATAACTGAAACTTTAATTTATAGGTGAATTTTATTAAAAGTTTCGGGGTCAATAGACCAATATATTATAATTTTTAAAATCTAAAAATAAAATAATAAATTACGAGTTTTCATTCGATATACATAATATTGATTAAAATAAATGTATGCGTTGAAACAAAATGTTTTTGTAAGAAAAATCATTTTTTATTCAATTTCAAATGGTTCTAAAACCGCTGGCGTGAATGACTAGATAGAATATTACGTGATGGTAGGTAAATGGTAAATTTATCAAGAAAAATAATATCGAACTCCAACTGCATCTTTACAGCCCTGTTACCAAGAACCAGTTGATATTTAACAGCTGAATTTATATTTTTCAGAGAAGCATGAAGCTGGGAAAACACTGGTACTAGTTAATTGTTCTAGACTCTAAAAGACAAATCTGGCATACGTTGTGACGATGGCCATATATATATATATATGTCAATATGCAATATTTTGCAAAACGCATACTCAGCATGACTGCACGTGTAACCTGTAAAATGCAAAGCCATGCTGTGTGGGCGATATTGAATATATATAATGAATGTATACCAGCTGTCGCTATGCAATATTTTGCAAAACGCACACTCAGCATGACTGCACGTGTAACCTTTAAAATAGAAATTATGCTGTATGGACAATATTGAATGTCGATAGATACTATTGTTAATGACGACACCTCGAATTATGAAAGCACAATAGAATTAAAATATAGAATTTTGTTAACGTAGCATTTAAGAAATTAGTATAAATAATTGGGAAAATCAATAAAGAAAGTCAGTAGTTACTTCAGAGTCAGAAGTCAACCCAACAAGAGCGTTTTATTGAACCTGAGTTAGAACGGCGAGTGTTACATGGAGGGGACACCCCGGGTGTCCCCTCCAAGCATTACAACGTATTGCCTTGAAAACAAATATATTAATAGATTTTCAAATTAATTCACTGAAAGTGTTCATTCAAAAGTTCGAACCTGTGACAATACTAAATATTGTGACCATTTATCTATAGGTATGACAATGTTGTTTTTACTGCAGTACAGTAGAAGTAAATGCCAAGTCAGTCAATAACACATCACCTAGTTTAGGGCGAGTAAATTTTTTCATAAAATAAAGTTTTAATGCTTTCATTATTTTTTTAGTACACATTCTATTCACTAACACGCAATTATAAGACTTTGTAAAGGCGCACCCGAGTCCTTGTTAACCCACTAGGCGCGGCTGACGCCAACCCATATTTTAAAGCCGCAGTAATAAATCCACTGAAGGCGTGATATGCAGTTTTTTGGTATAGTTCGTGGAACAATTAACGGTGTTTATTGTGAGCTATATAATATATATCTCCAGCGTAAATGAGACACGCTATGCTAGCAGTAAATATAATAAAAATTAACGTGCTCGTCACAATGTATTTTTGCACCTCGTTTCACAACGAAGTTTGCCGTTAATTATTATCTTTTGAGGGACGATAATAAAAAGTGACGATAAATTAACGGAAAATTACAAGAATGCTCCTTTAAACTGTATAAGGAGGGGCATCGTTGTGTAGTATATTACGTAAATTGCCGAAAGGGTTAAAAAAGGTAACTAAAGGCGTTTCTTATATTTTTTTTCGAAACCTCGTCGCACTTTTAAGATAAAATAAATTGAGACTTAGAGTAGTAAGTATTTTTTTTAAGATATACCTTTTGAAATGCTGTCTGTGTGTTTCGAAATATTTTATTAGAATTTTGAAATGAACTATTTATTACTAAGTAAGACTTTTATAATTTTACGGATCATCTTTCACCGTAGCCAATGGATTACATCAACAGTTGTAATACTTTTATCGCAGGATCGTAAAAATACAAAAATACATGTTTTTAACGTGAAATTCATTCAGTATTTAAATTTGAGCGTTCGTACGCAGATAAATTATAATAAAATGGTTAAAAGCACTATGCAGGTTTATAAATAATTAAATGCTGAAACAACACCTTTTTGTATTGTCCTTCATTTTAAAATTATTACAAAAACATACGATTTTTAAGTAACCGCACTAGTTTTACACGCTTTTTGAAAACTAAAAGTAGTTGATTCGATGAATTGTGGAGTTTTAGTAACGCATTTATAAAACATTTTTGTATGAATACACACATAGATTTAAACAGAGAGTAGAATAAGTTTCTCAAATTGTATAAATTTAAATGTGATAAGTTTCTCACTCCATTTCTACGCCGATATGTGGGGTTTAAACAAAGTTATCAAATCTAATTTCATATAAAAAATGAACATACACAAAATTGCCACTGAATCCATCGAAATATCTTAGACTATAATTTAAGATTTCGACTGAAGGTGCTTGGTGGAATTTCAATATTAAATTTGAATCGTTCAAATTATGTACACTCCCACAGATTTTGTCACTAACGACCCGGGTTTCGCCTTTCGGCATCTTCAGGCGTTCAAGCGCACGGATGAACTTGAACTGTCAGTTCAAGTTCATCCGTTAGTGACAAAATCTGTGGGAGTGTACATAATTTGAACGATTCAAATCTTAGACTATGTTCAGCACGATATTTTTTTTCAAAAATGTCGACTGCCTGCTATCTGAATAACTATGTTTAATTTATTTCTTGTAGAATGTTTAACACATTTTTTCTGTATTATGGCAAGCAAATTGTCTTTTGAGAAAGCCACTTTATATAATGTTATTATACATTATGTATGTCATCTTGACAGTTTTATTCGATTTTGAATACTGTAAGCGCACCGAAGACGCGCGACTGACATTCGAGAAAGTGACATCTCTCGACCGACCTTACGACCCTTGCGCTAAATATTTCTTCGCCGCTCGAATCGTGTAAAAGTGCCCTACTGTCTGGTTCGTGTGACGCATTATTTAGCTATCGTCTTATGCACAGTTTTGATGAGTTTTAAGCTATTTTGCATTTGAATAAAGTTAATAAGAAAGGTACTAAGTACAACAAAAATGAAAAAATATGAATATGCAGAAGTGTTCCATTTGTCACAAATTTATGCCTACTATCTTTTCCGATTGTTTGTTTTAATTTAGTAAAGTTTCATAGACTTATTCGCACCATATTTGTTTAGTAATTAAAGAATTTGTATATGTTTGATACATACAAATCAGGTTTTTAGAATCGTGTAAAAAAAGACTACTCCGACCATAGCTTAAATATAAAACCGACACCGACTCTAACTAGAATAATATATTGTAGTAGATTTTACCAATTAATATTTTGAATAGAATAATATTTTTCAATATCTTAGAATAGTTTTTTTACGGTTTTTCTGAATCCGACTCCACCTCCGGAAAAACACCCGACTGCTTTCATCATGAAATATTGAGTTAGAAAATATATTATAGTGAAATATTGAGTTAGAAAAATCCCGTTACATAACATTACGCTAAATGTCATAAAAAGGGTTAACAATAAACGGGGATCAAACTGTTTGCTACGCGTTTGAAATTAATTTAGCTTTCAACTACAAACTTATTCACACCAAATCTTAAAGTAGCTGTCAAAGTGTAATAATGAATGTTTTAAAGGATTTTATAGGAGATTAAGTATGTAATTAATTAACTTTATTAAATATTATACAAAGTAGTTAAAAAATCTATACGGTTTTATTGCTTTTATCATAAATATGAGTACGTAAAATCTTAATAAAAAACAACAGCACACCGTAGGTGTACGTAAATACAATTTAAAAAATTAATAAACTTCTATAATACAATATTAGTATTCATATATTTACTAGTTAAGAGTTTTTACGAGCGATTTCCGCTGAAGGCACCTCGCACACAGCCGTAGAAATCCTCGAGCCGGCCCTGGTCACTCTGTCACACATGAAGATAATTTAAAAAAAAATGCACGTCGCAGAGAATCGCAGCTAAATTAAACAAAACGTTTTTTTTTTAAATCGTGGAGGTACGAATTCACGAAACTCGAAGTCTTACTGTACATAATATGAAATCAAAATAGGTGTCTAATTAATATTTTGTATACTAAAAATATCAAAAAAGGAGTTGCCGAAACCAGGGATCGAACCAGGGACCTTTAGATCTTCAGTCTAACGCTCTCCCAACTGAGCTATTTCGGCTGATGACTCATGGCAATTTAAATTACATCTAATATAGAAGAAAATAATAAATTTACATACCTGCTCGGTATCAAAAACGATAAACCTGAGCTTATCGTGTTTAATGTTTATGTTGCTTACTAATGAAAGAAAAAATATTAAAAACACAGAAATAAACACATCGGTACGAAAAAATATAGAAAAAGATGATATTACAAGTATTTACAAAAAATGTAGAAAGTTATTTCTACATAACGTCTTTTCTTAAAACTCATCAAACTTCTTTTCCATTAGGAGGCCATATGCTCCACATTGGAAGCGGACATGGATTTAAAAAGTATATATTTACGTATTACTATATGCTGCGGCCACTTAATTTACCAAAACTGTCATGCAGTCTAGACGAAAAAATGTTTGAGCATCGCTAATTTAAATATTTATTAAGATTTAGTATAAGTATAATTATTTATGTACATTAAAATGAAAGTATAATAATAATAAAAAGTTTAAAAGTCACAGTTTCTTTACCCCTTCATAAAATGAAAATTCGGGGCCGTCTTAAGGAGTTAAGCCGCCCATTCAGTATCATTCGTTTTATTATATGTGGTGTTTATGGATCGTTGTTGAAAATTTGAAGCGAAGATATCAATGCGGAGCGAGCATCTGTTCAATTTGCCCTTTTTTTTTTTTATCTTAATGCGTAAGTTCTAGGACTCCGCAGACACATTTATACATAGATACAAATTATTTTTAGTTCGGAAGATGTCTTGTTTATGCCTATTAATTTCAAGTTGTTCTAGTAAATTTAATTGTGAACCATTATTACAAAGATGTAAAACGGTTGGCGTTGAATTCAAATTTATGTCATGAGATTCTGTAATAAAATGATTTGCAAATTGTGAGTTTGAACAATGTTCTGACGATGGCGCACCCCGAAATAGCTATTAACTAATACTATTGAACAAGACACGTTGCAATTTTTACCCTATTACTATGGAGTTCTACCAAGTAAATGCCAATTCAATCAATACATTATTCATCCGGTGTTACAATCCTTCGCTTTTTTAATTTGGAGAAAAAAGCGACGATGGAACTGGCTTGGACATGTGCTGCGGATGCCACAAGAAAGCCTGAATTCTGCTTGTCTCTAATACCAACCGGATGGATTCCGCCGTCGTGGAAGGCCATTGATGACCATCTATAGGATGTACTCGGCGGAGCCACGGGACGCTGGAATGACATGGGAGGAAGCAAGAAGACTGGCCGGGGACAGAGAATCTTGGAGGAATCAAGTGGTGGCCATATGCTCCGACTAGGGAGCGGATATGGAGAAAAAAAATACACAATCCTTTATTACTGTTAATTGAATACGGTCGAGTTGAAAACAAGTTTATTATACCTGATGTTGTGTGACTATTTTGTGTCAAAAAACATTAACGCCTTTTCCTTGTATTGAAGTTGTGATATTTGCAAAGTAATACATTTACGCACGCCTATCGGCATCTTTGCAATTGTGTCGCCATTATTGTATTTATTGCAAACAATTCTAATGTCGCGTTTGATATTTCCAACAGTCTACAGAAGCCTTTGTCACGAAATATTGCAAAAGTGTAACTCTATTCTCAATTTTCTAACTTTTGCTATTTTCTATCCGAGCGGATTACACGTAATGTTTTTTCCGCTGTGATGACACCTGTTGACTAAAGAATTCACTCACAGAGAAGGGTTAAAGCAATCTTGTCGTATTTTTCATTTCTCTGAGCAGAGGTTCCAAAACATATATGACCTACCGCGCCCTTATTAGAAATCTTTATTTAAGCTATCAAAAAAAATACTGCAGCGAGATATTTGGTTCACAACATTGTAATAAGAAAAACGTTTTCAATAAAAACATCTAGAAACTTGGAATAATTACAGATTACATACAGCTTTAAATCAACAAATCAAATACAACCTAACCTAATCTTCTACTGTTCATTTGTTTCATAATATTTTCCATAGATTTGGTGGTGACTTTTTGAAAAATAATTTTTAATATAAAATTAAAATGTAGAGCATTATTTTTCCAGTAGTTGTCAGTTGTCACACTATCTGTAACACGTGTTGCGTCTTTTTTAGAAGCATCAGCAGACTAAATCTATCATACTTTTTTTTTATTACAACGTAGAATTTGCTTGTACACTTTTATTAAATAGTAATTGATTTCTACTAAGAATCGTATTAGAAAATAATTTATATATTCATAAAGTATAAATTAAGTAGCTTAGAATCATTACATACAATTAACGAAAATCAAGTTATGAGAAAATCGCAAAAAAACATAGGATTATTTTTCGTAGTTTTTAAAAAAATATAATTATTACTGTAAATATTTATGTCGAGTGATAACTTTTTTAAGATGAAAGATATAGGAAGCTGGGAGATTTATCTCAACAGAATTTAGCTATTCTACGATATACTGCATTATTATGTCATTATTTCATTGTATCACTTTGTCAAAGAGATTCCAGAATTTAATAGTTGAATTACGGTCAATGACCAGTCTAATGTATTAATCTAATCGACTCTCTAATACGCACGTTAGATGTGTTAAGCATGGTTAGATGTGGGCTATTCAAGACATCACATTACATCAATGGCATTTTGTTTCAATGCAAATTGTCTATAAAGTCATTTGTAAAATAGCACTGTTATAATAACTGCCTTACAGGTTCGAACCGATGCCTCGTAGCGGTAGCCAACGTGTCCTGACATCACTACAATAAAGTGAATGAAGTACAAAGAATTATTGAGTGATAACTTTTTTAAGATGAAAGATATACTATTAAACAGTGAAAAATACAGGTCGCTGATTGGTTATTTTTTACATCTCGTTTTAATAATTTTAAGATGTGAGCTCGACACAATGGTGTTCTTTGGCAGTGGTCTTAACATGCATTAAAGTGTTTTTTAGAACTCAACTATTTTTGTATACATGTATTGATGCATTTAGATTCATTTGACGTACTTAACTCAAAAATGTCAAAAATTAAAAATGTGACTTTTGTTTCTAAGCAGTTACTAAGTAAAAAAAAATACTCGACTTGCAACCGAGACAGTTGCCTTAAGTTAACCTTACCTTTTGATTGTTACATCGTTCTCTAGAGGGAATATCGGCCACTTTGGGAAACACTGATGTCAAACATTTTACTTTGCGTTTTAATTTAAAATGTCACCATCATCTGAAATGAATAATTGTTGTCTTTAAATGCTTTATTTTTCTTCTTGTTGTTGTTTATACCCAGCAAGTATCTGTATTTATTCATTTTAACCCAAAGTAGTTTAATTAATAACTGTAATAGCAATAATAACTATGCCAATATAGTCCTGTAAGGGATTTTCTAATGTGTATAAGTGTCCAGATCCTGATGCACATGACAATAGCCCAGCTGGTATGTTTAATATCAAATATTGATTATTTTAATATAATATGAATGAAATATTGAATGACTTTGTTGAAATTCTACGTGACAAATGAAGTATTAAAATCATTAGCCTTTCTCCAGATCCTGAGACCTTTACTCGGCACAATTAAAGTAAACATAAAACAAAGCGCCGGTCGGATTACCTTTAGTGTTCGAAAATTATACATATGTATATATATAAAGAAAGATTAAGTTGGGTTAGAATAACCACAAACAAACACGGTAGTTTAATATCAATGGAGAAAAGAGCTGTAAAGGAGAGAGGTAAAACATAAGTTCCCTAAATGCCCACAATGGTGCATCGGCCAGTTTATAAAAGTCACTCAATTTATACCAGCGTTTAAATATCTATGTAAACATTTATTGTTATCTTTCGTGTTTGAATCATAACGATATTTTTAAATTGGAATTATTCTATCAATATAACTGCGGAACGCAATTAATTTAGTGTAATCATCTTTTTCTTCAAATTCGGCTTTCTAAAACACCATTATTATCTTGAAAGTAACCGTCACATTACACGAACGGTAGTAATTTAACAGTCATCAATATTTTCTAATTTTCAATGGCGTTTGTACAAAGGAAATTGTTGTTATCACGGAATAGTCATAATTTTAATTGGAGAATATGATTTATTTGCTTAATATCTCCTTAGCACGTGTTGGGTTATTAAATATCTGATAGACAGGTTTACAATTTATTTCAAATGATCATCAGGATACCGAGTAATCCCGGGATTGTAACAGTACTAATCCCGGGATTGAGAAAATTAGAGAATGTTAAGCGAGGTCTAAAAATAAGAAGCCTCGAAGTTTTGCTATTTTTTGGGAATTCTGTAAATTCCTGGGATTTTGGATTTGAAATTCTTGGAAGAGCTAAAAAATACTCTCAAGCTTTTCATTTAGGTAAATTCGAAAATTCCTTGTTTTTTGAAATTTACATGAAATTGTTTGAAAAATCCCAGGATTTCAAAATTACCGAGAATTTTTTTTTAAATCGCAAATCTCAATTTATACACGATTTTATTGTATTAAAAAATAACAATTCTGAAATCCCGGAATTACGCAAAGAGTCCGGAATTGAATGTTCAACGGTGGAGAACCTTTTCTCCGCACCAGGGTAGCCAAAAGGCTGCAGGTTCCCCACGCCTGCTCTAGTTGGAGTGGATTTGGATGATTTCAAAGTCATCTAAACCTGTGCCTCTTGTCTCTGTTCCTTTCCAATTCAGATGTTTGCAAGTCATAGAAATAATTTATGGACATACATTAACAATAGTTTCGTATTAATTTCATTTCGTGTTAAAAAATATTAATCAAGTCAAAAATAATTAATTGGACCGCAGGTAAGTAGTACATTTATTAAAAATAATAATTTAAAATTATTTGAAAGTCGATATAATAATTATAAATGATTATATGTGAAATGTTATTGAGAAACCGAAATGATTGATATAATTTATGAATAATTATTTCTCTTTGAAATGTGCGGTGAAAGAAATATACTTTGATCGATGTCAGGGCTTTGCAATTTTGCGGTATGCTGGCTTGCGGTCCGAGCGCAATAAAATTTGAATACGTGAATTATTGAAATGCAGTTTTATGACCGTCTTAGATTCTTCGTTATCACTAGTAGGGATTCTGAAGTCTCATGGTTTTTAAAGTCCCGGGACTCGAGGTGTGATAAAGTCAAAGTCCCGGGACATCCCGGGACTCGAGACTTTTATTTCACCTTCAATAAAATTATAATTTAATTCAAATGAAATATTTGCGTGTATGAATGTATTTATGTATTACATACATTCGGCGCCTTTTGAAAGTACGCACTAGTAAAAATCGTGTTTTTTAATACAATGTTTAATAATTTTTATTTTTCTTATATAATGGATATGTGCAATGCTTACGATTAATTTTTACTAAGTTGGGATGATAATGGTACATAAATATCGATGAAGCCGCCGTCAGGAGTAAATTTATGACCGTTACTTCACAATACAGCTTTTAGACCTTTTTTGTCCTATTGAGACATTGGTCTCTTTTTTTAAATACTGAAAAAACATTTACACATCAGGTATGAACATTTAATTTTAATATTTTGTAATTTGCTTTGCTACAGTTATATTACAATATATACATGGTATTTGAAACATCTGTTTTTCTATCAGATCCCTTTTACATATGCATACTTAATTTTGTTATAACCCCGGGTATGTGTCACATCCCAACCATGTCGTGTCTGTTTGTCTTGGGGCTTATATCTGCTTTCATTCAATACATATCAGTCCTTTTGAGGGTTTCTTAACCACAAGAATTGTTTTTTTTTTAAATAAAAATTTACATGGTATTAGTACATTATAAATCACAGTCACAATTCCCGGGACTTGAGAAAGCACAAAACCCGACAAGTCCCGCGACGTCTCGACACAGAATCCCTAATCACTAGGGCTGATACAAAAACTTTCTTACAAAAACCGGTTTTCCAATTTAATTTTTTACTAAAACACGGCTTATACCTGTTTTCGAAGTGCTTACAACAATAACAAGCAGTTCTCGTAGAAAAAACATTTTTTAGAGATAAACTCCATTTCCTTTACTTTGAAAGCGGACACAGGTAAAAACAGTATAAAATTTATTTTGTTAAAAGTAATGTGTCACTGGCGCTCCGTTCATTCCTGGTTTGTGGAATAGTATCATTAAGAATCCCTCAATCAACCGAGACGTTTAAAAAAATCAGTTAGTTAGATTTTATCAATTATACCAGTGCTTACCAACGTGTGGTACGCGTACCTTGGGATACGTTAATAGTTTGGTGGGGGTACGCGCTGTACCGGGCTTTGGCTGTGCCTGGTGTAACAAGCAGCTTACACATTGTGATTTTTTATGCATGCATTTTTTTTGATGAGGGGCGTTCGGTGTTACGAAAATTATAGAAAGGGTACACATAGTTTTTTCTTAATTATACACAGATGTCACTATCTAAATCTTTTTCCCCTCACCATAATAAAAGCATTTTATTTTTACACCAAATAAATCCAACACCACGAAAAAACCGCCAAGATGAATTCGGCAATGCTCCAGTAGTTTTGTCGGGACCCCAACGAATCCCGTTTAAGAACCAACAGTTGATGTTACCTGTATTGCATTTTTTAATTGATAAAACGCATTAATTACATATCGATTATAATTTATAATTATTATGATTAAATAAATTTTAAATGTAATTTTTCGTAGTCCGTACAAGGTTAGAAGAGTTGGCGAAAAAAGTTTGATTAATAATTATTGTAATAACAGCATATGAACATATTTAATTTTGCTTTCGATTTAAAAATATATGTTTTTTATGTGAAATAAGAAATCGATTTAAAATTCTTAATTCACTGTTTCATGTTAAATATTATTGTGGATTTTTCGTCAAACTACAGTTTTGACCAGCGTCAATTGACTCGCAGAAGAAGAGTGAGGCAAAGGTTATCCATAATTCAAGCCGTTTACAAACACTATCTGACAACTATCAATTAACCATTGCTTCCACAGGTGTCTCCATCTATCAGGTGCCGTTTAAAATGAACTTATTATTAGAAATTAGATTAAAATCGAGATTTTTTAAATAAGTTTGTTGATTCTCGTGTGACTTTTATAGTGATAACTGTCCATTATAGGTGAAAAAGCATTTTTTTAATATATTTCTGTTCCCAATGGTGCGCATATCGCCTCCTAATTGAGGTATATCAACATAAGTTTTTTTCCCTATGAAAACTGTCAATTAGTTGTTATTTAGTTGCACAACTTCTCTTTTTTTGAGAGTAGTAGAGATAGATGAATAGAGCTAGGACAGGACCAGTGGCGGCCGGTCAATGTGGCATTGGATTAATGCACCCCTTGTATATGCAGGGGCGGTTATATTTCATGGAATAATATTCAAATATAACATTTATACCATTCATCCATTTTAAATTCTTCATGTATTTATTGTCTATAATTTATTTTAGACAATAAATAAATGAAGAATTTAAAATGAGTGAATGGTATAAATGTTATTTTTTAATATTATTTCATGAAATATAGCCGCTCCTGCATATACAAGGGGTGCATTGATCCAATGCCACATTGACCGGTCGCCACTGGACAGGACTAATGATTAATTAATCGCTCTCGCTACGTCCCGTTATCTAAGGATTTGGAAGGTGGAAGTGGATTTTTAGGCATCACAAACACAAATGCCTTCGAACAGAAATCGGTAAAATTTAATTAAAAATGCTTTTTCGTACTGGGATTCGAACCTATACAATCCATCACGAAAGCCAACGACCGAATTCGCATGATTGATATTAACATGTCGACGAATTTTTCACGCCATAATTTACGATGTTAATTTTGGTCGTACGGGAAAAAAAAATATCAAATTGCTTGCAACACCTTTACAAATTTCAAAGATCGAAGAGTAACACAAAAAAAAATGGTAGAGATTTTTAATATTTCAATCTTTGACCCGGTGTGATAAATTATCAGCTGCATAACAACTTTTAAACATTATAATTACAAATTGATAGTTAATATTTATAATAATTTATTTATTATCTCATTACTGTAATAGTTTGCTCGTTCACAGTTCAAAACCTGGCAAGGTTGCCAGGTCAGTAAAATTAAACGTTGCCAGTTGCAAACAGAATTAGTTTATCTTTAGGACTTAATTTTGCTGGCCTATGAAATATTTTGTAAGATAATAAAGTGACTCGTCTGTCGACATATTGTTTACATTGGTTTTACGTCAGAACGTGACGTCAAATTACATCTTTTATTTAACTATAATATTATAGACGGATCGTCAACATTTCTTGTGATGATAATATATTTTATAATATTATTTAAAAAAATGTTTTCCAAAATTAAGTCTGCTTACTACTAAATATCTTAACGCTAGTTGTATAGGGAGAAGTAATTAGTCTTATCTTTCTATTAAAATAAGGTAAGGGAAAAAACGTGACGTCACAAAAATCGATGCTTATTGACACAAATATAAAAATGATAGAAAAATAAAAAAGTTGTTTTTGAGATAAGTATGCCAAAAAAAATCTAAATGCGTCACTATGTATACCTTGGCTAGTATACCTGATCACTATCGGTTAGGCTCTCCAATCCCGGAATCCCGAATCCCTTAATCCCGGGATTGGCAAAGTCCCGTAATCTGGGATTCCGGGATTGCAAAATTTTTAGCAAATTCCGAAAATTTTTACAATTTTGGATTTGAAAGAGCTAAAAAAAACGAGTCACGGTGAAATTTTGGGCAAATCGGCAGATTCCTGGGTTTTTGAAATTCGAAATAAAATAATGAAAAATTCCGACACCAAAACTTTTCTCAAATTATACACGATTTCACGTTGAGTGCCCAATCCCGGGATCACAAGAAGGCTCCGGGATTGGATACCTTTCTATCGGTGCATAAGATCACATTTTTTAATGAATCAAATGACATGATTAGAAAGAATCAATCGGCGATCAGTACTTTTTCTGGCGTAATAGTATATCTTGAATCATAGAAAAGTGCTACTTTTCAAAATATTAAAAAAAAAACAGTAAAACGTTCTTTGCTCTCGGAAATTTGAGCTATCAATCACCAATTTTGTCCTCAGCATGAATTCATATACATATGATTGTAAGAAATGTATATGCCAGTGTCCCCCTGCGTTTCTTATTGTCCCACTTAGCTGATGGCTCTACTTGTTGATGTTAGCAAGTGTTTCAATAAAGCGATATCGATAGTTCCCTTTATAATGTTTGAAATGTTTACTGATCTCCGAATAAGCACTCCAGGAATCGCTAAAATGATTGAACCTGGTCTTATATTTTCCCTTGTGATGGTAATAAGTGTGGCTGCAGATCAATCTGAAACCATTACCACCAAGCATTATTTTGTCTCTCTACAATCTACATATACCTCTGAAATCCCACTGTTGTGGCAATACATACCTCCTGGTCAGTGCCGGCGCGAGGTTATTTGGCGCCCTAGGCAACGATTATTGACGCGCCCCTTTAAACAAATAGTATTTTTTTTTCTAAATAATGAAACAAAACAATTCGAGATCTTTAGAAAGTTTTATTTTTATTTACCCATGTCCGCTCCCAATGTGGAGCATATGGCCTACTAATCGAGGTACCTCAACATAAGTGTTTCTAGGCGAACCGTTACTCAGTCGCTCATACTCACTATTATTTATTATTATTAGAGTATATAAAAATAATTTGAATATTCCATTTATGCGCCCTTTAATGGTTTGCGCCCTAGGCGGTTGCCTATTTCACCTGTATGGTGGCGCCGGCCCTGCTCCCGGTATTACTGGTGACTGATGACTCGAACTCTATGTCCGAAAGCAAGATACGTTTTACTGTTATTTTAATATTTTGAAATCGGTCCAATAAGGATGTCGTATTTTAAAATCGTTCGAATCACCCCTTATGGATCCAGGGGTGCATCGACCACTGTTGTGCATTTCACTGCCTGGCATTAAACACGGAAGTACCGTTATAACTTCTAATTATTATTCAAATTACAACCATTATGTTTATTTTAAGTTTTCGATTTCTGAATTCGGTTTTGTAATATACAATCACTGCATCGCTTCGGCGACAGTTTTCGTTTTGAACAAAGCAGCACGCAACTTGCAGAAATAAGGAAATTGAAAAAAAAACGATGAAGATGTTGTCAAAAAACTATTCGACCAAAAAAACTGTTGCGTCTGCGAAACAGACTGTGAAATAAAATTATTTTTGATTTGGTTGTTGAGGTTTGTAAAAAGTTAATTATAATAAAATATTAACAAATGGATCAATCTTATTAAGTTAAATATAAAATAAAATAAATAAACGAGTTTTTTTGACATTCATTTTGTGGTCGCGTAGCAACAGCTTTGCCGTAGCGATCAGGTTGGTCTGGGTTCGATTCCCGGCAAATTCATTTTTTTTTTAATTTGAGAGCTTGTTAATGGATTTATGCTATTTAATTTTTCCTTGAGTTGATCTAGAGCAGAGATGCTCAACCTGCGGCTCATACAGATTTTATGTAAGGCCCCAAATAATCAGTCATCAGATGATTTTTTAAACATCTGGTATTGTTTGCAAAAAAATACGTAAACGAATGAGAATTTTGGATACATTTGCATTTTGTATATTATGTGGTATATTTACGTATTACTATTAATATGCTGCGGCACACGTCATGTAGAAAAAACCGGCATGCGGCCCAAAAGAAAAAAAAGGTGAATGTGTGATTTTTACTATTTCAAAATATTTGACGCACTGACCATTAACCAAAGATTTCTTATTACAGTGTCCTACATTATTTCAATCCTAGATTTGGTTCGCTTAAATCATACATTGGCTCATTGATTAATTGTTCGTTTTCTTAATAGAACTCCATTGTAGGATCATAGACTTTCACTTCAAAAATTATTTCACAACACATAAGTTCTCTTTTAGTACCAATGAGTCTTCATTGTTATTTTTATATATTTTTATAATTAAAGAATTAAAATCAAAATTTGTGACACAAGTATAGTAACAAAGTTATAAAATTATTATTTTTTATCCGAAATGAATTTCCACAAAGTTCCCGCTGAATCCATCGAAAATATTCACGTATTTTTAAATTTAATAGCTTAAGAATTAAAATCAATAGTTTGTAACCTTTGCGATTTTCAGCCTGACAATGAATGCTCCATAAAGAGGCACAACAAGCAGTGGCGGCCGGTCAATGTGGCATTGGATCAATGCAATAATTGTATATGCAGGGGCGGTTATATTTCATGAAATAATATTCAAACATAACATTTATACCATTCACTCATTTTAAATTCTTCATGTATTTACTGTCTATTAGTAATAATAAAAATTGTCTATAACAAAATAAAAATATAGACAATAAAATACATGAAGAATCTAAAATGAGTGAATGGTATAAATGTTATGTTTGAATATTATTTCATTAAATATAACCGCCCCTGCATATACAAGGGGTGCATTGATCCAATGCCACATTGAACGACCGCCACTGACAACAAGTGGAGTAACATAGATATTAAATAAAAAAATTAAATATGTAAAACCTAAATTATAATTATTGATTTTAACAATGTTTTGATACATAATAATTTATTTAGTGAAATATCGGTCGATAAAAAATATATTAAATTGGCGATACTATCAGACATTTTGTCACTTTGTGATTTTGGATGGGTCCAAATATTTTGTTGTTGTTATCGATCATAGAACGCGGTCGACTAACACAAATACGAGACTCTTGAACCGAGGACAACCTGTCGGATCCCGTTGCGAATTCAATATTCTGAGTGGATACTCGACTAGAAAACGTTTGTGAGTATGGCATTGTATTATTTGAAAAATCTACATACAATGTTTTCCCGCGAAATAAATAAACATATTATTTACGCTTCGGAGATTACTTGATAAATTGCTGAAATGAATAATTAATTATTAGTCATTTTTCTATTGTTGACAGACTTTTCTTAAAATTCAATGAAAAAGTGGAAATATCAGGGCTGCTAGTTCAAACGACTTCGATTTTAAATTAAAACACGTCTCCGATTCCGGTTTGGTTCTAATTTTACGCATTGCATAATGCAATAATATAAATATTGTTATATAATTGTCATGATTCACTCCCGTTTGCCTGATGTGTAACGGATACATAGCTCAGTAGAGCGTGCTTTTTTGAATAGTAAGAAAAGGGTTATATTAAAACACGTCTCCGATTCCGGTTGGGTTCTTATTTAAAAATTCGATCTACGCAATTTTTCGACTTATACGAAAACTTTCACGTAATTAAAAATAACGTTAGTCGAGGACTTATTGTAAATGCATTCCTTTTTCCTGGGTGTGAAGCTTAAGTCTTTGGTGGACAATATACATTACATTCAAAGCTGTTTTATGACATATAAAAATTTATCACCAGTAATAATTTATGTGACTTATCATGATTCTATTTATAACCTATAATTTTGTTTCAGTGATCCGAGATGTTGAATCCAGTATCCCAAGGTCTCGGAATCGGTCACTTTGTTCAATTTCGTGTTCTCATTTTTTGTGTGCTGTCTAACAATTTTCATATTAAAAATCTAGCATTACAGCTAAAGTAAATGAAAATATAATGATTGAGAGTAAAAATAAATATAAAAATAAAAATAAAAACAACAAATTTGAATCGTTCAAATTGGTCAAATTAGTTCAAATCGTCAGTTCAAGTTCATTCGTGCACTTGAACGCCTGATGATGCTGAAAGACGAATTATTATTATTATTAACTATTCCCTTAATAACCAGAATAATTTATTTTATTTATTGAAATACACATACAGTAAAAGTATGTCAAAAAACGTAATAAGTAAAACCGCAATTCACATATTTATTAAGAAAGTATTTTTAAAAAAGTCTGCACCTAAGTAAACTGACGAAGGTACACTGGCGGAATCTTTATTAACACTACCATATGGTGCAAAAAAATATTTGCTGTGAATGTTGCTGAATGCTGGCCCTTAAGAAACCATGTGAAAAACATGTTTTTTTTTAAAATATACATCCTGGGTCTTTACCGTCCATTAAAGAAAGGTAAGTGTTAAAACATGTTTTATCACTTGGTGCTTTAAGTACCAGCAACATATCGGAAGTATTTTTTAACACCGTAGGAGAAGTGTTCATTGTGAAATATGGCAGTAAATCGTAACGAAAGCATTTTTTTAAATATATTTAACAGGGAATAACAAGTCCCGGTATTGGTATTAAGACAATCTCGGGATTCAGGATCCCGGGATTGGATGCCCTAGTTGTGTACACCAAAATATTGAGCTATATTTACTCATCGAAATATCTATGCCGATATTAGTTACTGGAAAAATATTTGGCATGAATCAGTAGCACGTGACAAAAAGGTTCCGTTGGGTTTGACTATCCAAGTGGCACGTGTCACGTCATATTCGAAGCTATTTATGTCGCGCGTCCTACAAAGACAGCATTTCTACGAAACGTGATATAATTTCTATGTAAAATATTTTGATTGATCATTCGTTGAGTTTGTATTAATTTATTGTTTTGCAATAGGTAGTGTTTCATGATCGATTAGAAATTGAATTAATATCAAACCTGGTCAAATCCAGATGGTACGAAGTAAATGTGGCTATATCAACAACAACAAAAAGTCGTACTTTCTTTTTTTACACGGTTCTGAAATAACTCGGTCCACTAAAAATAACAAATACTATATTTTTACACAAATTATTTGTTCTTACACGTTTCTCGGAAAAAATGTCAATGACCCAATAATCTTATATTACAGCCAGAATGAAAGCGATTTATGTCCAGTCCTTAATAAAAGTCCATAATATATACTCAAAGAGTTTTCGAGTCCCAGTATGTTTTTTTTTTTTACGATTTATCGATTTCTGTTCTAAGGCATGGGTGTTTGTGATGTTTTAATTTCTCTTCCACTCTTCCTATCTTTGAATATCTGGGCTTAGCGAGAGCAATTAGTCAACCACTAGTCCTGTCCTAGCCTTATCCTTCTATCCCTACTAATTTCATTGAAAAAGAGAGGTTGAGTGACTGAGTAACAAACAGTTCTCGTAGAAAAAAATCTGTTAAGATACCTCCATTAGGAGGCCATATGATTCACAATGGGAGCGAACATGGATAAAAAAAATATATGTATATATTTACTCAAGTAGTGATGAATAGCATTAGTTTTAATTAATTAAAATACATATCGACTGTGGAAAGGAAAAAGGACGTAAACCACACATATACAATTTTACAGGAGGCGCAATAACTTGTTTTGATGTTTTTTGGCCATATGCAATTTATGTTTTATACACAAACTTGAAGTGTACGGAGACTTATAAAGTGGTGTTTAATTGACACAATCTAAAAATTAATTAAAGAAATTGTCGAGGAAAAACCTTTATTTCAGTCTTTTTTCTTGGTTTTAATTTTTTACAAAGTCATCTTTTTCAAACATAAAAGCTAAATTTAGATAATAATTCGGCATTTGCAGCTTGCATCATTTTGATAGAACGTGTATCAAGTTGGATACATTGTGATTATCGAAAAAAAACCTGTGGGTTACGTTCTTTTTTGGTTTCCACAGTCGATATGTTATGTAATTTACTTATTGGGTCTTCATTTTTACCCTTTTAGTACGATTTTCTATACCACACTGTTGCTCTATTTTTGAATTATAGGAACCAATCATAAAAAAGGTGTGTTGGAGCTGCTTCTCGTTTTACAAAACAAACAATACCCAATGTGTTTTAAAGCGAGAAATAATTCTTAACAGACTTCGCATGCACACATTTTCTTTCGTTTAAAAGCATACATTTTTCTTACACGCGTATTAATGTAAAGCTAGTTAATATTCTTAGGGCGCTCGGCCGAGATCTCGGTTGGTCTAAATGAGCCCTTAACAACAATGTTATGCATCATTAAAAAAAATATAGTAATAGCTTCCATTATTGCTCCACATTTAAGTCACGTGGGAAAAGTTTTAAAAATATACTTTTTAAATCAAATTATTTTTTTTACGAAAATTTCACAGTTTTGAAAACTGTCCCTGCAAGATATTCAAGATACGCAAGATTCTCATTGAAGATTGAGTAAAAGCCAATTGGCTAATAATAGTGTTCGCACAATATTTTTTTGTTATCGAGACATTGACGATTGCGGTTTGGCTTTTGCCCATTCAGTGGCGTACGTAGATTAAAAAAAAAAAGATTCCCTAAGGTACTCATCGTTGTACACACCACCATCCGTTACGGCATCTCACTATTCTTACATGGTGTTTCACGTAGCGTAACAACTTTATATTGTGTGTTTTTTTTTTGCCAGGAATGTCCCGAGAAGGAGTTTCTCAAGACCTGGTCGCATGGACTACAGATGCGAGATGATGAATGGAATAATTAAGTTTAAAAAAGATTTTATGATGGCTAACCATTTGCCTTAGATGCAACCAAGTCGGCATGATCGATGGGGCTGACAGATCTGACTGATTGTTTGTTGATGTCTGGACATTCTCAAAAGATAGGGTGGATTAATTTACTGCTAGTCCTTGACATTAGAATACACATAGAATTGCAACGCGCAGTATAGCAATAGCAGCTGCAATGAAAAATTGACAGAATCGACGGAAACTTCTTCAAAAGGCGGGCAAACACTTAAAGGCGCAATTAAAGTTACGATGGAGATAAGCCAAATTTCACTCTAAATTTACGATACCAACAGTTGATGATTTATCTCAGAACATCCCTGAACAATATTAAAAAGTGAACCGTAGAATGGTTGGTATAATTAAGCCATTTGAGGCCTTAAAATTCGGAGGCCCCAAGCGCGTGGTTACATCCGCCTATAGGATAATCCGCCACTGCAAAGGCGGGCAAACACTTAAATTCTTTCCAAATATAAAGTTACGAATGGAGATAACCAAATGTTTTACTCTACATTTCTTGACTACCAACTCTTGATGATTTTTTTCTCGGAACATCCCTGATACGGAATATGCTGTAAAAATAGTGTCAAGCCGTAGCAGTGGTGATGGGTTATACGTTGAGTACCCTTGGACAGATGTTGACAAACTGCGGCTCGTCAGACATCAACTCTTGGAATTATAACGCTTTTTTACCACAAAAATCAATATATATAGGTATTGCATAAAGACTTCCCTCTCTCTCTGATACTTCTAATCTGTACTGCTAATCTGTTTCCATAACAACTTGGATCTTCTCACTTGTAAGTTTCCCGACTCCTAAACTCTAGAAAAAAAAACGAAGACAACTGGTTAGTACTATGGAAATTCTTTTGTATTTATTTGGGTACCGCAATGAATTTTACAACATAATATTGATATCTATCTTATCGATCGACATGCAATATTGCTCTTATTTCGTGACCGCTCAGGCGTTATAAAGTTCAATCTTGTCTCCCAATAGGCTTTCGCTACATTGATCGAAAACCCGGCAGTCAAGTAAATCGACCCAGTAATATGATTTGCCTTTAGTCATAATCATAGCGTTCTCTGTCATAATTATTGTGTCACAAAATTACATAAATAATACAATTCAATTCGATATTAATCTTATCTTCAAAAATGAGAATAGATTGCCGGCTTTGTGGTCCAGTTTGTAACTCACACGGTTGTTTTTAATATTGCTAAAACTATCCGGTTGACGTAATTTAAGATTTCGACTGAAGGTGCTTGGTGGAATTTCAATATTAAATTTGAATCGTTCGAATTATGTACATTTACACAATTTTTGTCACTAACGACTCGGGTTTCGCCTTCCGGCATCTTCAGGCATTCAAGTGCACGGATATGCTTGAACTGTGCTTATGTGTTCTTTTGCGGATTAATGGTGCTGCAATTATAACCAATATAAAATGTGTCCATACCATATACGATGATAGTATCTTTAGAGAAACAATCCAATCCAAAAAAACGTCGTGTAGCGAGAGTGGTTAGTCAACCACTTATCAAAGACTAGTCCAGGGGTGGGGAACCTTTTCATTTCTAAATACCACATTCATTAATCTGATTCAACATAAGACTGCAGTAAAGAAAATGTTGACACCCCCCTCTTTTTTTGACTGTTTTTCTTTTTCCTTTTCCAAACATTTGCGTATAATTTTTTGATCAAAGTGAATATTTTGATCATGTTAAAAGGCCGCAGGTTCCCCTCCACTCTCCTAGTCCTATCCTTTCTATACCTACTATCTTCGAAAAACGGAAAGGCTTATCAACTGAGTAACACGCAGTTTTTTTATGAAAACTTCTGTTGAGAAACCTCCATTAGGATGCCATATGCATCGCATTGAGAGCGGACATAGATTAAAACAACAACAACGAAAGTTACTGTATACTGTATGTAAAATTCATCTGACGAAGAAAGAACAGAACGAATAAAGAATTTAATTTAAGTTTTTAACGACGGTTGTCTATTGGTTGATTACGATTTGTCTGTGAACCAATCAACGTTATCAAGACTTTTCAACTTGCCATAGTTCTAAAATAAATACGCCAGTCATCCCGATTGTTTAAATTTGAATATTTTTTTTTTGTCCGAATCTGAGAGTTAAATGGCAAACATATTGATCGATTTTCAACATTGCGCAAACTTAAATAATAGTCTTAACAATAAAATGAAGTTTGCAACTCGCTTCGTGCAATTTCTAAATGCACGCAGAATTTCGTAACAATATAAATTGATTGTGGAACGTATGATAGAGATGTTTGAATCGACACAGCGTTGAAGAAACAATATATTTCGTGTTAATGTTTGATTGATTATAATTTTGACAGTTTTTTGACATTTTGTCACTATAATTGAGTCGATTTCGTAAGGGATTGTATTATATTATTCGATGCAGTCGTGTCGATTTAAAAATCAGCAGATACTGTCAAATTCAAAACTCAGAAAAATAATATGCGTAGCTCAACTTGAAATTAACTGTCAAATTTCAATAAGGTGAAAAATAACAAAGCACATATTTAGTTTTACAAATATATATTGACATGACTCTTATTTTTTCTCTGAGTGAACTTATCTAATTATGAGAAATATGTAAGTGAAACACAATGCTGTACTCGACGAAAAGCCCAGCAAGCGATGGTAGGAATGAGAAAAGAAACTCAGTTTTACGAAATTATGGGTTTATTAAGAATATGCAAACACTTTATTTAAAATTGCACAATTTTTTTAAAAAAGGGATTTAAATAACAACAATCAACACCGCCGAAATGAATAAAGAGTGACGTTACATAGGAAAAAAATCAAGCTACATTTAACATTTTTTTTCCTCCCGCGGGACAGAGCAACCAGAGAATACAGTTGTCCAGCGATTCAAAAATCACCCCCCTCTTCGAATGATTCTTGAGCGCCAAACACAAATACAAAATCGGCAATCCCTGGTTATTATTACATGTTATTTTTCAAGTCATTAATTAAACTAAACTTTTTACTGTCTGCCAGTTGTCATCACAAAAGGGATAAGTTTTTAAAATTGACATGAAATTATTAGAAAAATCCCATGATTTCTCTAATTTTTTTTCTCAATTCCGAATCCTAATTTAGACACGATTTTATGTTGAGTGTTCAATCTCGGCATCCCTCGATTGAAAAATTGTCAATCCCGAAATCCCGGGATAACAAAAGGGTTCCGGTATTGGATACCTTAGTTGTTAGTGACAAGACGTATGGAATTGTACAAAACTTGTACGATTCAAATCCTCATGTTATCAGTTAACTTTAAAGACTTTGTTGTGATTTCATAACGTTTATAAATTTTCCATTGTACTTTGTCACATTGACTGTACCAAAAAAAAAAAAAACACTGGTTATCATTTCGAAATGCTCTTAATTGCTCAAAATAATTACAATGTCTTGCTCGTGAGCATGTCCTGGAAAGTCAGATTATGTTTCGAGATTTGAGCCAATGGTTAATTACAAATAAATCTGTCTTTGTAAATGCTAGAAAGTTATATTATTAAAATCGTGTCAGGTGGAGTTGTTTTTGTTTTGTAATGCGTATTTGCTGGTTTCTGTCATTCTACTCACATGTCAGCGATTCTTAAACTGTTATTTACTGTCGGCAGTAGGGACAAATATATCAACACCATAAAATTAGAGCTGTAAATTCGGAGTTGGAGTTGTAGCCAGAAAAATCTGAGAAAATAAAGAAATCAAAAATACTGAAACATTATCAAGTAGCCATTTCATCAAATTGATTGATCACTTTTAGGGTGTTCACTGTCAATACTTGGTGGAAAGGCATTATATTAATTAAAACACAATATTCCTTCAGTTGACAATGCTCGCAATAAGCGAAACCGGTCCTGACCTATTAAATAAAGTGGAATTTAGTACAAAGGAATATTGTGTTTTTATTAATATCATATCGATTAGTGAAATGAACTAGAAGTATTCTAGTAACCATAATGATCTGATAGTATACATAAAATATAAACATATGAAAGTTAAAATATTATTTCTTTAAATTTTTATTTGTTACCAGTAACTTATTTTTGTCGAGTCCTATGGCGCAGCGGTTAGCGTTGTGGGCTTCCGTGCCGGATCTCACGGGTTCGAGTCGCTGTACGAACAGAATTTTTTCTATCGATTTATCGATTTCTGCTCCTATATGGGTGTTTATGATATCTAAAAGTTCCCTCACACACTTTCCAATCCTTTAATAACTGGGCGGTAGCGAGAGCGATTAGTTAATCACTAGTCCTGTCCTGTCATTACCTTTTACCACTACTACTGTTTTTTAAAAAAGGAGAAGTTGAGCAAAAGTTCTCGTAGAAAACCTTCTGTTGAGATGCCTCCATTAGGAGGCCACATGCTTCACATTGGGAGCGGACTTTGATGAAAAAATATTAAAAAAAACTTATTTTTAATAACTCAAAATGCACTTTTTTCTCTCTTTATCTTTTATATCATGTAAACATTTTTGTATTTACTTTGTTTATTTTCAACGCGTAAAGCATAAATTAAATATTGAAAAAACAAGTGTAATTTAAAAAAAAACTTTTTTGCAGTAATATCGTTTTTTGTCTCTGGTGACAAATTTACTCAAATTCAAGATAAGTTTTGTTGCAGTATTGGTGACGACGAGTAGTGTCGTATAAAAAAAGTAATGTTTATACTAATTTACGGTAACTTTTGCGGCGAAATTAAAAGAACAGGTCCATACCTGCGCGGGGCAAGCAAGAATCTGTGCCGGCTCCACAACGGAGCGCATCGCAGGACAGACACGCCTCTGCGTGGCCGCGTATGCTGGTCTCCTCTCCGTCTCAACATACGCCAAGATTCCTCATTATATCGACTGTGGAAAGGAAAAAGGGCGTAAAATTTTACAGGAGGCATAAAAACGTGTTTTGATGATTTTGGGCCATATGAAAATTATGAATTATACACAACCTTGAAGTGAACGGAGACATCTAAACTGGTGTTAAATTGACATAATCTAATATTAATTAATGAAATTGTCGAGGAAAAACCTTTATTACAGTATTTTTTCTTGGTTTTAATTTTTTACAATGTCATCTTTTTTAAACATAAAAGCTAAATTTAGATACTAATTCGTCATTTGTAGCTTGCATCTTTTTGATAGAACGTGTATCAAGTTTGATACATTGTGATTATCGAAAAAAACCTGTTTTGAAAAAACTGTGGGTTACGTACTTTTTCCTTTCCACAGTCGATATAAAGGTTTATTTTTACTGCCACGCCCCCCATGTTGAGCAACACAATTATTGATCACAAATGATTAAAATCACAATGCAACTGTTCTGTGATCAATATATTTGTACTTAATTTGTTTGATCAGCTAATCACAGTGGTTTGAAATATTTTATTTTACATTGCTATTACACGAACAATCAATGATTGCTTAAAATATAGATAATTAAGTAAGAAATACGACTCGATTAACAAATCAAAATCTATTAATGATACTGTTTTATTGCTCCGATTATTATTATAACAACATCGCCATTCGCCAGTCGCATTGATGCTTGCTTATCAAAGCTTAAAAATAAGCAAAAATACCAAGGTAAAAATATGTTAGTGCTTTTTCATTTATGTTTTTTTTTTCAATATATATACGCTCCCAATGTGAAGCGTATGATCTCCAAATAGAGGTATGTCAATAAAGGGTTTTATACGAGAACTGCTTTGTACTCATTTGCTCAATCTCTCATTTTCAAAGAATGTTGGGATATATGGACATTGCTAAGACACTAATTGCTCTTGTTTTTTCCTTGATTGAAAATGTGGTCCTGTGGTCTTTTGGTAAAAGCTTGCTCTACCGGGTTCAATTCTCGTTAAGTTCAATGTCAAATATAAGACCTAAGAGTGGGTGTTTGTGATGCCAATTCACCTCGAGTTGATCTTGAGTGACTTGCAATAAATTATCATCGAGATTTTCTCGTATGATCTTTCAACATTAAAATATTTGACGCATTGGCATGAGCTGTAATGCCAAATATTTTTTTAAATAGAAAAGAAACACGAATTTTGTATAAAATATAAATTATATAAAATTTAATTTAATTTCAATTTCAACTACTTCTAGAAAACTAGAACCACCGCTAGGGATCACAATACCGGTATTATCGAATCCGGATTTCTGGTATGCGTGGTGTTGTTTTGATACCGAAATACCGGTTTTGAAAAAATAAAACAATTTGAAATTATTATATTTGCCGCCTGTGTGGTCGAGTGGTCAACGTTGTTGGCTTCGGCTACGGAGGGCCCGGGTTCAAATCCCGGTGCGGACAGTTTTATAAATTGATTTATGAATTTCTGTTCAAAGGCATGGATGTATGTGATGTGTTGAATTCCCCCCTCTCACCTATCCTATCCTATGAATCGGGGCGTATCGAGAGCGATTAGCTTACCACTAATCCTGTCCTAGCCCTATCCTTCTATCCCTACTCTCTCTGGAAAAAGAGAGGTTGAGCAACTGAGTAACAAGCAGTTCTTGTAGAAACACTTATGTTGAGATAAACTCCATTAGGAGTCCATGTGATCCACATTGGGAGCGGGCATGGTTTTAAAAAAATATTTTAATAAAATTGTTTGCTAAGAATTGTACATTTTGAAGCCCGTCAAGAGTTGTACCAATATATACTATTTTAAAAAAAAATCTTAACATTACTTTTAATAACCCCCCCATAATTATGATGTATATTTTAATGACGGTATTTTATAAGATATAAAATATCCTAACAACTATTTTGATTGGTCGTAGTTTTATGTTTTATCATTTTTTCTTTGCAATACCAGTAAATTATGATTATCTAATACAATGTAAGGGATATAAATTATATATTATTTTATCAAGTTCGTAGTTACTTCAACAAGACAAGCATTTCATTAAATAGGTTTGATTACAATTGTTGTCAATCAGTTTCCATGGCGATATCACTATAATGTATATGTGAACATTTTCTGCTCTTCTATATACTTATTTTTTTATTATTAATGCAGAAATTTCATTTTATTTCTCTTGTCTTTCATTCGTATGTATTAATAAATACAATAATTAAAAATGAAAGAAGACAGGAAAAGAAAAATCTTTACCACATAATATCCATTATAAAATCGTTAAAAAAAGAAAACGATAATTTTTATCGTAGAAAATTACTGTTTTGGTAAAAACGGCTTTTATTTTTGGTAAATAATGAGTGGGTTGCTGTTACCGAAACACGCTGCACGCTAAGAATGTTTAAAATAACGATTTATTTGAACACATAATTTATTTCTCGTTTAGGAAGTACAATAAAGTTAAATAACCTGAAAACCAAAATAAATTCCTTATTAATTAATAATTAATGAATATTTAGGATGTTTGAATTTATTATAACACTGGTTGCCAAACTGTCGCTCACGATTTAAGGGAAAGAAAATATATTTATTAAGTTATATATTTATTTTAAATACAATTTTACAATGTAGAAAAAACAGCTTAAAATTAAATAATCAAAAATAGTAGATTTTTTAAATTTATAATTGGTAAGGAAGTCAACTGAGTAAGCTCTGATAAATTCCACTTTAGTACATAAAAATGGTATTCGTCGGAACTCACTCACGTCCACGTTTAATATGTCGACATCCGAAGCAATATTCTTAAAAACTGTTTGAGCTCTCGCCAGTGGTATTCCCATTGGCTGTCTGGCTCTACACCTTGGGAGAATAAACAATTTATGTCCACGATTTCTGAAAAAAATGATCAGAAACATTATGTTTCACATATTCAATAATGATCATATTTGAATAGAATTCTAATTTTGGCTTCGTATAAGCCAAAAGAAACATATGGAGATATACATTTCTCTTCGAACGTTCAAACTATTTAAAGGATTTATAGATTTTTTTAAAAGAATACCGAAATATTAAAAAAAAATAGCAAATATGAAATGAAACTTTGATAAATAAAAAAAAGTATTTTGTGTGAGTGATTTAGTTTTCAAAATAAAACATGACATTTTATCAAAAGATCAAACGCTTATTTGTACTTATATTTTCATATATTTCATATCACACATATTTTCAACACATAAGAAGATATACTGACACAGGTAGCTCTCTCTGACTAGCGTTTTTAAAACACAACGGTGGCCACGATGTCGACCGTGTAACCTTTCCAACTCGCCCGCCTGATGCTTTAAAACAATACATAAGTGTGTATTTTATTAGCTATCCATTTTGTTTCCCTTTAATACACATTATATTGTGCTTTGAATTACTTATTAGGCAAATATGGTATCAGTAGTAGTATGAAGTCTTCCACATATGTCAAAAGTTTGGCCATCAATTTTATAACAGCTGCGATAGAACGCTTGAATCTCCATACAATTTTCATGACGTCTATAGCGGTTATTCGCGGAGAAAGGGTTAATAATTCATTTCGGCTGAATATATCAAATTTAAAGTCCAAAATGCATAGGTACATGATTTATAATAAAATATTTACCTATAATGGTTATCTTAATTATTTGTTTCTTTCTTGAATCGTATTTGTTTTGTTTAATACATAATATGACTAATTTGTTAAATAATTTAGATTTAAAAATAGTCTACCTTTTATATTAGAACATAGGAAATGTTTCTTTTTGGACATTTAAATTGCTTTATTAAAATATGTACATTCTCGTGGGCATATAAGGTAGAAATGGTCATTAGATTGCAGATGGCGTATTGAAATGTATTTTTAATTTTAATTACCTTTAAGTCATCGCTTTTTAGAATAAATTCCAAAATAAACATTTTTAGTATACAAGTTAAAATCTCTCATGAGTTTGACATTGTAGTATAGTGTTAAATTAAACCCCCGCTTTTCGATTGTAAAATAAATATTTCTGAAGATGGTGTGAAGCCAAAATATATCTATCAAATTGATTAATTCTTGTAAAACAAAATTACTTTGACATTTTTACTTTATTACATGATTCAAATTTATACTTGCAGTAATTTATGCATTATCGCACAAACCGTACGCCTCAATATTATATCGCTTAAACGAGTCATAGATGGGTCTATTGAGAATACATAAAAAAAATACTTAGGGTAAGTGATAAAAATTTACTTAATATGAATAGCTATATTAAATTGTTCCTTTTCTTATTTTTTCAGGTAAGTCATCAAACATCTTCTGTTCACCTAAATCTGATAAAGAGAAAGTGAACGAGTTCAGTGTATAGGTAAGCTAATCATCGGAGAGCGAAAACTACTACTTCCTTTGAAAAAAGAGAGGTTGAGCGACTGAGTAACAAACACTTATTGTAAAATATACCTCCACTAGGAAGCCATACTCTTCACATTGGGAACGGACAGCAAATTCGAATCCGTTACGGAAGCCTCGTCTTCCTCTGAGTGACCACCAATCAACGTATTTTAAAGGATTGAAAAGTGTAAAAGGTGCTACGACGTGTTAAAGCAAAATATTTTTTTTAAAAAATCGAATAATAATTTGAAAAACTAAAAATGCCATGAAAAAAGGTGCCGGTACGCCGTTCCACCGCGTTACTTGGGAAAAAAGCACTGTATACATATAATCATGTATAATATTAGATTGGATCATAAGTGTTAGATGTTTTGATGGTGGTTAATTGTATGGTTATTGTTTATCCTTGCAAGCATTTCTGTAAAACACAGTAATTGAAAAGACGCGTTTGGTATTCTGTCTTAGATATTTTTTTGATAAATAAAGAAAAAAAGTAATGCATTTCGATTTAAGCGTATAATAAAAATGTGCGTCTTCGGTAGAAAAAAAAACTGATACGGATTTGAGTCATGGGTCTTTAATCAATCGAATTCACAGTCTTTGGTTCTTTTTGTAAACTGAATATGTAACTAATATATATATTTTTATAATGTTTATATACCTGATGGCTTAGCGGTCATTTTTGCGGCCTCCAATGTCTGATCCATCGTCGTCGCCGCCGTCCGATTGTTTGAATGCGGTCAGCTGCAAAAAGCACATTCCGCCAGCCGATATTCACCAAAAAATAACTGTCATCAGCTCGTTGGCCTTTTGGGTTAGGTGGCCGTCGACCG
Organism: Himalopsyche anomala; assembly: GCA_031772345.1. Classification (NCBI taxonomy): domain Eukaryota; kingdom Metazoa; phylum Arthropoda; class Insecta; order Trichoptera; family Rhyacophilidae; genus Himalopsyche; species Himalopsyche anomala. The sequence continues at coordinate 15,620,441 of CM062837.1, read as the reverse complement.
TCAGATTCCATGTTCAGGGTCGACAGCAAACTACGGAAATCAAAGTTGGCTTACCCACCGTCACCTGGTGTTATTATCGTCTGAAAATAATTAATGATTACAAAATAATTGAAACCATTACCGTTTATGTAATTATTGTTTGAATACACTCTAAAAATGTCAGTTCTTCGTCGAGTTGTCAATGCCTTTAGACATTATTTTTATATGATTGCTTCCCCATGGTTTAAGGGTTGCGTGGAAGTATCTCATGTCTACATTCCACCCTCGATATGCTATCCTTAACGGAGTGTAGGAATAGAAACTAATTTAGCTTGAATAATCCTATATTGTTTATCGTTCTTAGAAACACTAAAGTCATGGTTAATAAATGTAATACTATAATTTGTAATATAAATTAGGATGTTATAGTAAATAACAGGATGTATTGTGTATCTCTTCTTAGCCAATATATATAGCTGAGAATGCAGGCTTAAACATAGTTTTGATAAAGGCATACGCTGAAATAGCTATCAACTAAGATTATAAAACATTTGTAGAGCTAGATACTTTTCTATTTTTAACCTTACTACAATGGAGTTCTACCAAATAAATTTTAATTCAATCAATGTAAGAATTAACCACTAACAAGTCCTGTCCTAGCCGTATCCTTCTATCCCTACTACATTCGTTGAAAAACACGGTTGAGCGACTGAGCAATAAACATTTCCCGTAAAAAAACGTTTGTTGAGACACCTCCATTAGAAAGCCATATGCTTCACATTGGGAGCGGACATGGATAAAAAAAAAGTATAATAATCGCTCGCGGCCTCACAGTTATACATCAAGGGCCGCAGTTTGTCCAAAGCTGCATTAAAGGTAAGCATTACTATGTGAACTTCATTATTCGCTTTCTCTGTGATTATTTTTGTATAATATTATATTATGTATTGCCAGTTTTACCTCATACTGATAACCTATTTTATTATTTACGTAACTTTTTGATAAGTAACATTATGAGAAAACAAATAAAATTGAATTATCGCTAAGATTGTTCTTTTACTTTCATAAATATACTTCGGTGGTTGATCTCACCATCGGCCGAAATAGCTCAGTTGGGAGAGCGTTAGACTGAAGATCTAAAGGTCCCTGGTTCGATCCCTGGTTTCGGCATTTCTTTTTTTGCTTAAATTTAGACATCTGTGCTTAATTAATAGTCAAATTAGCTGCATTACCAGCCGTAGGTAATTGTTAAATGTTTTTTTTTCTTCCTCTCGGACGAGGAAACAAAAACGGTTTATATTCACTCGCTCACTCGAATCACTCCCGCTTGTCATATTTAGACGACTTAACTCTCTCGACCGCGTACTTGGTTGGTCTAAAAGGGATTTTAGTTTCATCCGTTGGAAACCGTTTCCGTCTTTCTTAAATACTTTACTATATTTTGATTTATAAAGATTTCGTTGAACACCAATAATTACGGAATAAAAGAATTTTTAATCTTGCCGACGAATTCAATGAATTGTCGGCATAATTTTTTTATCACAATTCTTTCTGTCCCTTGTGTTGCCTTGCCACACATTTCCGGAGACCAAATTTATTCTTTTGGTCCCTCTGTCGGTATTGTGGTCGTTTACATATTTCTAAGCAATACTGTAATTTCTTCGGAGTCGATGTCAGAAGAATTCAGCACGAAGCGATTTGTTGCGGCATCAGCTTTGCCAAAACGGTGGTCAGCCAATCTTCCCGCCTCTGGCTGGCAGAAACCGTTCACGTGCTGTGGTTATCAAAAAATGCGACCGCGCACCGATTGCTTTGACGAAATTGTATTATTGAAACTATAATTATTATTGTTGATTTTTTTTAACATCGCGAACGAATAGTGTGGTTAGAAATTATCTGTATATTTTAAATTGTAACAGTTATCTTTAGATACTGGAGACAGTCCTTAATGGGTGTATTCCGTATTAGAGCAGCCGTTGAAAGATTTCCAGGAGTTTCTTGGAAATATTTACTCTATACTTGACTATGCAATTAAGCAGGCTTGGGATTTTTCAGCTGATTTATCCAAATTAAAAATTCAAAATGAGCACCAAGCCTTATGTTAAATACTTTGTTTTAGATCAGGCCTGGCATACTGGGCCACGTTCTCGAAATTTTTATTCCAACGAATTTCATACTTACTGATTTTTTTATAGCAAATTATTTTTTATATTAAAAAGTATAATAAATAATTTGAATGCGGAGCTGTGAAAATAAAAACACAGACACATCAACAGAATCGATGGACTTCGTGTTATTCATGTAATTTTAAAAGCGTTATTGGTTTTAATTACCTTATTATGATTTTAAATACATTCTGAAGTTCCGATACTTTAAAAAAACATTATTCGTCATATATGACCGTGGGCCGCATCTGATGATGCCACTCAAAGAGGCGAAGCACGTGTAAAATTTTTGAACACACCAAGAGTGTAATATAAAAAGTTATTTTATATTATGAATGAACTCCCATTAAATTAAATATCCAGTGGCGGATTACCCTAAAAGTGCACGAGGCGCGCGCTTGGAGTCTACGAATCTTAGGGGTCTCAAAAAAAGCATATACACCTAATTATCTTTCTCCACGATTTCGAAATTGCACGGTCCAATGTGATGGAACGTATCTTTAATTTATCTATGAAAAATTCCGATTTTTCACATGGAACGTATCCCCCTGCAACAAAAGAATTGGGTGTATTATATAAAGCTCATAAATTATTTTTAATTCAGTTTTAGTAACTCGAAAATCATGGCCTCCTAATTTGATTGCTCCTGAGACCTCCCAAGTGCTTAATCCGTCATTGTAAATATCTATTAATTAGTGTTGAACACGCTAAATGAATATTAAAGCTTTTATTGTTTATTAGCTATTATTTTAATAAGGTACTACTTATTAGTATTCTCACAAAAGACGTCGAAACTCGGCCGTTTGTTAGGTTAGGTTAGGTTTGGTAATATGCAATCTAAATTGGTGCGTTGGTAGCTTACTGGTCACCCTGTGTCCAAATTCGCACTGTCACAAAAAAGAAACACACCAAATATTGATCACCGTTCGACGGTAATATCAGGTAACGACAACCATAGGCGGCTGATGAGGTAATTCGGCCGCAAACGGGAAAAAAAGAAATGCTCTTCGACGAGAAAAACTCCGATAGAATGTTTACCGAAGCATTGTTTAATACAAGTAGCCATATTGTTTTTATTCATTCGGGTCGTAGAACTCGAAAAGTTGTCGAATCACAATTTGGACAAACGCTCTTGAACATAACACATTAAGGCATTGAGGTATTCAAGTGAGGTCTAACAATTTTCGCCTCACAACATGTTTAAATGAGTTAGTTTCAGACATGAAAATTCAGGTTATCAATTAGTGGTAGGGATTCCAACCCGGTTCAAACCGAAACAGTTTAATCAGTTTATTGTCTGTTTAAAAAACTGATACAAGGCTTGTATTACACGGTTATCCAGGAATTATTGAAAATGTCCTTTCCGAATTGAATACAATGGGCTTTTATAAAACCAAAAAAAATCCATTTTTCGGGTCCGTGGCGCTATGGTTCCTCAAGTGTCAACTCAAGTCCCGGAATGAATAGTATTTTTTTATTCGAAGGCTTGGGTGTTTGTGATGTCTTAAAATTCTTCCTAACATTTCAATCTTAAGCAACTAGGCGTAGCGAGTGCGATAAGCTTTCCTTTAATCCTGTACTAGCCCTATTCTTTATATCCCTACTCTATTCGAAAATAATAGTTACAAGCAGTTCTCGTAGACAAATGCTACACACCGAGAGCGGACATACATTAAAATATACTATGTATATCGATATAATTACAGTTCATTGACAAGTCATAAAAAAGCGCTGATTACATCGAAATATAAAAATGGTTGTTTGAATATAAAATTAAATTTTATAATTTTGTTATTCCACTTTTTGTGGTATAATTTGTGATACGTGTTTTGCCACACATAACAAAGTTATCAAATTTAACTGTATATTAAAAATGATATGGTTGTTTGATTGAAGTGTGATTGATTTTTTTTTTACCTTATGTGTCTCATCTTTCAAGTGTTTTGTTCTCTTGGTGTTTTCCGTAACAGTGGTATAAATTATACAGGATGTTGTTATCAGACAATTGATCGCACGAGCATCTGATACGTCGTCTCGAAAGTTGATCTAAATAACACGACACCTTGTAAGTGATAACAAAGTAATCTACTGTCTACATGGTACAAGAATTATTTTTATCTTGATGTTTGTCAAAGGCACAATTTTTGAAATAAGTGTTAATAAAAAATACAGTCTGTAGTTGATCGGTTAAAGCTTGAAGCCCACAAACCAATTTTACCAATTGTTTTCCACCGCTTGTTATTAAGTATTGCTTAATTTAATAAAAAATAGCCTTGTATCGATTTATGTTTTCATCTGGTGATAACGCACGTGCTGAATGAAACCGGTTCTGATATTTAAAAAAAATGTGGAATTCATGCAAAAAAAGAGTTTTATTTTTGAATACAAAAACTTTCCACCACTAATGAATTGACAGTGAACATATCAAAACAGATTCATTCTTCAATCTTTTTCTCTACAAAATGGCGGTTTATGTGACCGACTAATTATCAGTTCTCATTGGGATACTTTATTAAGGGCTAGAATAGAAGAAGAAAAATAATATTTAGCATTTCAATTATTGTCATTGATATTTAAATATATGTATAATATATAAAATTGTACAAAATGTGTACATTTTGCTACGATATGTCACGAATATTGTCAACATTCACGAGTGAACTTGAGCTGATTCGTATAGAAATGTACAAAATTTGAAACATTTAAATATAATTCATTCATGTTTCATCAAACACCTAGAGTAGAAATTTTTAATTAAAACTCGCGTGAAAAAGGTTAAAGAATAATTAAACAATGTTATGTATGCTATCTAAATGGCTTGTATTTAACCGGTCTGAATTTGAATACAGTTTCAGTCATAATTTTTATAACATTGGTCAGAATTTATATTAAATGGTCATAATATATCGGTCAGTGTACAGAATAAATAATTAATGGTCAGAATATATATAAAATAGTCATAATTTAAATGAAATTAAAAAAAAGCTAACCTAACCTTACCAAAATGGTTGTAAAATCTGACCGTATAATTGAATTTTTTTCAGACCGAAAGTTTATTTGAATTCGGACCAAAAAATGATTTATTTTGTTAATAAAAACACAATATTCCTTTGTAATTCATTCTACTTTATTTAATAGGTCAGGACCGGTTTCGCTCATTGCGAGTATTGTCAACTATCAGTTGACAATGCTCGTAATGAGCGAAACCGGTCCTGACCTATGAAATAAAGTGAAATGAAGTACAAAGGAATATTGCGTTTTTATTAATATAATGCCTTTCCACCAAGTATTGACAGTGAACACCCTAAAAGTGATTTATTTTGTTCCCTATCTAAATGTAAAAAACAATTGTTAGAATTACTATAAAAGCGATTTTTTGACGCATGATAAATATGAAATAGATTTTCCTCGATAGCACATTTTCTCTTACTGTTTGTTATTTATTTTGTTTATGCATTATAATTTAAAGCAGTAGTCATAAATATATGTACATAAACATTGTCTTGATCTCAACAAGTTAATTTGCATTCTTGTTAGTGCAATTTTTTGAATTTCCCCATTTTAATGATCCAGCAGAGCGTGACGGTTAACTGTTTTAAATTGCCGACAAATTGTTTTCGTATAATAACATATTATATTATATGAACGTTTTGAATAATTTGAAAACGTTTTGTTTCTGTTTTTATTGAAACAAAAAAAAATCGCCGTATTGTATTAGAAAATAATACGTAATGGGACATTGTCCTTTCAGTGGAAATCGATGAATGTCTTTTCGGATATGCTATTAGAATTTGACGATGCGAAGGGCGGTGTACCATCCATGTTTTCGGAAAAATCTACCACAAATGTTGTTGTATAATAGTACATTGGTTACCAGGTCCGTGGTCTAGTGGTTAACTACCATTTTTGTTTTAGATACCTCCATTAGGGTTCCCGGTAAATTGCTCGAATAACAAGATAATCAATTTGTTTCCGTTTGTTCTGTCCGTTTGTTCTGTCTTAGCCCTAGTCTTCTATGTGTTCTGGAAATATATAGAAACAGTTTGAGTAACAAATTAATAAGCAGTTCTCGTAGAAATACTTCTGTTGAGATAAACTCCCTTAAAACATCATATGTTCCACATTTGGAGCGAACACGGTTAAAATAAATACTTACGAAAATAATTTTTATATTTAACTCTCTAAACAGATGTCGCACAAGATAAAAATAAAATTCGTAGAAAAAGTCGTGAAAAATCGTTTAAATAACCAAGCAATTCGAATAATTTGTAATTTGAGCAATTTCCATTCGAGCAATTTACCGGCTCCCCTCCATTAGGATACCATATGGTCCTAAGCGCGCGTTTCGTGCACTTTTGGGGTGATCTGTCACTAACTCAATTTATAAAAACAACCTTAATGACATAATTTAAGATTTCGACTGAAGGTGCTTGGTGGAATTTCAATATTAAATTTGAATCGTCCAAATTATGTACATTCACACAAATTTTATCACTGTGCACGGATGAACTTGAACGCCTGAAGATGCCGAAAGGCGAAACCCGGGTCGTTAGTGACAAAATTTGTGTGAATGTACATAATAAGAACGATTCAAATTCAACCCTAATGATCTTGAAAAGTGTTATGGCTAGAAAAGATAATTTGTATATGTAAAATACATATTTATGTGCGTCGTATTTTATAGAAAACTATGTAGGTCCCGTTCGCATTTCTTTATATCTGTAGCAAGTCATTATAGATACCAATAATTCATTCAATAAAACGTTTGACAGACAAGGCTTGTGAAATGAAATGAAAGTAATCAACCGAACAGTCAGCTTTTAAATAGCCTGTCGTTAAGTTTACGAGGTGCTCGCTGCGCCGGTTAATATATTTTTCTACGTTTGTCATCATTGCATCTATTATTTGGAAAGTTCTGATTGATTGGTCCTCCTGGAATCAACAGGGCCGCCTTAAAGGCGCGGGCAAAAACGACTTCTACTCTAGAATTGGAATTGTAACGACTTCTAGTTAGTGGAATGGTGAAATATTATCGTGGTTTTTTTTTCCATAATATGTTCCCAATTAGATTTGTCAAAATTTTAAAGCTGCAACTATTTTATATCGGTTACAAAGTTGTAAAGTGAAGTTACATAATAGACAAATATACAAAATACACCCTTGTGGTCGAAAAGGTTTAGAAGAATTTATTCAATTGCGTATTTATATTACCCATGGCTTTATTCAATAGATTTTCTCTGAGAAATGTTAACTTTTAAAAGTTTGAACACGCGAAAAGATATTACTTGCCCATATATAATATATTTCATTCGGCCTATACGAGGTCAACATAAGAATTTCTCCATTATTGAGAATGTTAAATCTAATATATTTTTTAATCAATCGTGGAAAAGAATTATTGTTCTTCAAAGATTTAGAAGTAGCTTGCCGATAAGGATGGCGCTGGGGAGAGCTTTTACAGTGCTTAACATTACTTTTTTCGCATGGACAATATATTTCGCGTGGTTGGAATGAGTTCATACAAATAATATTTTATGTATATCAAAGTGAACTTTGTCGGAGCTTCCTCATCAATTTATAAAGATTTAATATTTTTCCACTAATTTATGATCGTTGTTCATGTCTGGACATTCCCAAAGTATTTGATCATATATATATATATCAATTATATTGGGAATTTACAATTTGAACTTTTTACTAACCAGCCAAACTGAAAGAGCTTGGCAGCGAAGTGATCACTTCGTTATCTCCATTCACCATTTAACATTCGGAAAGAATTTATTAATTTGCCTGCTTTTGGAAGAAATTTCCGATTGATTCTGATAATTTTTGATACCAGCTTCTATTGATAAACTACGCGTCGCAATCATGTAGGCTTTATGAATGTAAGGGTCTGATCGAGGAGGGGGTAGTTACAACGATTACAGCGTTTAATGCTCGAAGAAAAATCATATCACACTTATAAAATCGAAATTCATCTTAATCAAGATAAATGGCACTGATAAACTATCATGAGTCATGAATGACCAATATTCCTTCCTCATCCTACTCAAACAGTACAGAGATACATTTTTACTGTATTTTTTGTATAATCGTAACACCATAGTGACATATAGTTTTGATTAAGCCACAAGTTGTCGATCACCATTTAAGTGTAAATATATCATCGATATTTTGTAAATAGTAGAAGGCGGTAATTAAAAAACTGGCTGTTTTAAGTTATGAATACAGATAGATAGATTTTAACACGCTTTATCTTCTGAAAAAACAAAGTCAGCTATATTTTTTTGTATTTTTAAATACATTGAACAATCGATTCATTTCCGACTAAAGTTTTACTATTGTTCACATCAAAAAAACTATAAATAACCTAATGTTTTCGAATATGTGAATCAAATTCGTGAATTGTTAACGAATTTCATGAAGTTTCAGAACGATAAGTAATTGTAAAAGTGCAAAAATATTATGTTAAAATTTTATAATTATTGAAAATGACGATTAATGCAAAACAAGGTTTTTTGACTTATCGTTTTCTGTCAGTTTTTTTTCCATATCCGCTTCCAATGTGGAGCATATGGACTCCTAATGGTGTTTATCTCAACATAAGTGTTTCTACGAGAAATTCTTGTAACTCAGTTGCTCAACTTCTCATTTGTCCAAAGAGAGTAGGAATAGAAGTATAAGGCTAGGGTAGATCTAGTCAGTAGCTAATCGCTCTCGATACGTATGGGCGGGAAGCGGGGATTCAAGACATCTCATACATCCATGCCTTCGAACAGAAATTCATAAATTAATAAAAAAATAAATTTATAAAACTGTCCGTACTGGGATTAGAACTCGTGACCTCCGTAACCGAAGCCAACGACGTTGACCACTCAACCACGCAGGCGGCAGTTTGCCCACTTTATAAGATGTTTAAATATATATATACGATAATAAAATGATTTCTACTATGGAATTCAAAAAAAAAATCGATACATTCAATAAAAAATGGGTGAATTTAAAATTTATATACACATTATGTTTTTTTATTAATTTATTGCAGTCTAAATTGCATCTCTTCTCCATATGATGATATTTAAAAACATCGTAAACTAGTTTTTTTCACAATAACATCTCTCAGAGATAAAGTAAAAAAATATTATCTTAATTAAATGTCAGTGGTTTTGAATAATGATATTTCAAATACTAAATCGATATTTTATTTTGTGCGAGTCCTTGAATTCCTAATCTTAAATTCTTCTCAATGACTCACGCCGAGAAAGGATTTTAGTAGAATTTAATAGCCGATGGCTGGTGCTACATAAAATAAGTAACGGAATTACATATTGTTCAAGAATGGTAATGGAACATTTTTTAAGGGCTACGGCAACATTTTTGATGGCGATAGTAGGCCGGCCCTTTTACGGAAAATGTCAAATCCATGTTTCAACCGGTAGCAACTAGGGTATCCAATCTCGGGATTCTGGGATACCGGGATTGCGATAGTACTAATCCCGGGATCACAAAAAGGGTACGGGATTGGATACCCTAGTAGCAACCAAAAGTTGACTTCGAACGACTTGGACTATGTACACACGAACATCATTATTGTGATTTAATATTCAACTGACCCTATATATACTCTACTTGCCGCCTGTGTGGTCGAGTGGTCAGCGTTGTTGGCTTCGGCTACGGAAGGCACGGATTCAAATCCCGGTACGGACAGTTTTATAAATTGATTTTTCAATCGATTTATGAATTTCTGTTCAAAGGCATGGATGCATGTGATGTGCTGAATTCCCCCCTCACACCCATCCTATCCTATGAACGGGGCGTATCGAGAGCGATTAGCTAACCACTAGTCCTGTCCTAGCCCTATCCTTCTATCCCTACTCTCTTTGGAAAAAGAGAGGTTGAGCAACTGAGTAACAAGCATTTCTCGTAGAAACACTTCTGTTGAGATAATCTCCATTAGGATTCCATATGCTCCACATTGGGAGCGGACATGGTTTAAAATAAAAAAATATATCACCGGTCGGCAAGTGTTGCCCGCGAGAAAATTTTGGTGGTCCACAGAGAAATCTGACATTATTTTGTGCATTTTTAGACGCATTTGATCACTTTTATTTTAATGTGTTATATTTAAGACAAAAGTCCAGTTAGTGGTCCGCTGGATTAAAATTGTGAATTAAGGTGGTACGTGAGCCCAAAAAGTTTGCCGACCGCTGCTATATATCAAGAACGCACAACCCGTGGGCCAAGAGCTTGCGGCCCGATTGACTTTTTAGCGACCCTCGAATGTTTCATCTTAAATAAAATTACGGAATTTTTTTTAGGTCAATAATTGAATTTAATAAACGCTAGTAAGTTTTTCGTTGATGAAATAGAATAAGTCGGTTCATAGAAATATTCATTTGTAGTAATTCCACTTTTATTGAAAAATATCAGGAGTTGATTTTTGAGCTTTTAAAATAAAAATGGAATTAGTGCGAATGAATATTTATTTTGCCTTTCCACCAAGTTTTGACAGTGAACACCCTCAAAAGTGATCATGGATATATGGCGATAATTTGGATTAAATTTTCAGCATAATGAAATAAATATTAAGTCAAATTCTAAATAACCCGTGTAAAGTTTACAAAGACAACGATTACGTTGTGTTTATAGATGAACACTCAACGTTGTTATCTTCAGTTGGGATGGTTACTGGTTCAAATTCCTATACTATAGAGCAGGGGTGGGGAACCTTTTCTTCTCTAAAGGCCGCAGTAAACATTGACTAAGGAATCTTTAGCCGGAAACAATTTCATGACAAAGCCCAGTCGTCCAATGATTTTGACATCGAAAATCCCAAGAATTTACGAATTTGCCCAAATTAGCAGCGTGGCACCTTTCCAGGAATTTTCGAATCCAAAATCGCAAGAATTTACAAAAAAATGCAGAATTACAGAATTGGCCAGAAAGCCGCACCAGTGTAGCCAAAAGGCCGCAGGTTCCCCACGCCTGCTATAGATACATCTGATCCTAAGAACATGGATTGGCGAGAGCGATTATCTTGCTGTTGGAATGCATTCAAATTACTTTTATGATTTGCTTCGTTGGAAGCGACATAATAATTTGGCGTGAAACAGTTTGATGTTAAAAGTACAAGTCATTTTAAACGCCTTTCCGAGTGGCTTGGCATCCGTTTCTCGTGGAAAAACAGAAAGTAAGTAACGCCACCATGACAGGACTGTCCACTAACTGTCAGAAGTGCTCACATGAAGATAACTGGTGTGCAATTGTCTTAAGACGGCTCTGGGATCGGATTTACATCGAATTAACAGGCGGATAGACGGATGTAAGTTAAGTACGTATTAAATTGATTCAAATTAACATAAATCCAATCGGGCGTTTGATTTATTGCCATCATTTATTTGCTTAAAACTCGCAGCACCTTGCCAATTAATCAGGGTTAGATAAATTATGCTGAATGCTAATTGGCAGACAAACAAGGAGGGACGTATAAATATATCGTAATAAAATATAACACCATTTTGTATACATACTATATTGTCAGTTGCCGCCAGTGGTTAGTCTTTAGGTCTACTAGAATGCGATTACCACGAAAGAGGGTTTCCAAAACGTTTTCTACGACAGAATATTCCACAATTCGTGAAAATTGACGGAAAACTTTTTTTAGGATACAATTATTTAAAACTATTACTCCATCAAAGTAAATAAATACAAACAATATATATATTTTATTGTCTTTTGGCTTTGGTTGCATCAAAATGCATAACGCTTCGTATAAAAACCATTCTCATAAAATGGGTAATTGCGGCCTGGTCCCATGGCGCAGCGATTCGCGTTGTAGGCTTCCGTGCCGAATCTCACGGGTTCGAGTCGCTGTACAAAAAGCACTTTATCGATTTCTGTTCGAGGGCAGGGGTGTTTGTGACGTCTAAAAATTTCTTCCCACCTTTTCCAATCCTTTAATAACTAGGCAAAGCGAGAGCGATTAGTTAACCACTAGTCCTGTCCTGGCCGTATCCTCCTATTTCTACTACTCTATTTGAACAAGAGAGGTTGAACGCCTGAGTAACAAACAGTTCTCGTAGAAAAACTTCTGTTGAGATACCTGCATTAGGAGACCATATGCTCTACATTGGGAGCGGACATTAATAAAAAATATATTCTTTTTATAGTATACTAAAATAAAATAAATACTAGTAGATAAGTTTCCTTTTTTCAAGTTTTCATACAAAACAAAAAACATTTTTAAAAAACCGGTTATATATCTTAAAAATCGGCTTAAACCGGTCTTTGAAGTTTCACTAAAAGGAATTTTCAATTAAAATAGCAAAAAAAAAATCGTTTATATATATTTTTTTTATAAAAAGATACTAAAATCTACAAACAATTTTATTCTCTGTTCTTATCCAGTGTTAGACTTATTATACCTACCTAGCAATCGGAAAATCAAAATTTACAACCAAAGTAATTTAAAAAATAAAATTAGACCAAAGATTGTAAACACTATCATTGATGTGTGCTGTCTATTAAGCCAGTGATTCCCAACCTTTTTCATGCCACGGACCCCTAAATCTGAAAAAAATAATCTGCGGACCCCCGAATTTTTTTTTCATACTTGAACATATCCGAGGACCTCCGTGAAAAACCTGCGGAACCCAGGTTGGGAAGCACTGTATTAAGCAACATAATTTAACAAATTTTATTAATAATAAAGAGAATTTCAAGTAAAAATACTAATTTAATTAATTGAATAGTGTTAAAAAGTGAATAATAATTTCAATATTTGAGACAGGGTAACCAAATTTTAAAAAATCGGCATTAGGATGCTGCGAATTTTGCTTGAAAACCGACAAGCCCAACAAAAGTTGTAGCGCCGTGTTATTTCGAAACCGTGTAAAAAGGGAGTCAATCGTACTCCACATTGGAACTGAACGTGTTAGATATATATTATGTATGTACAAACTAAACGGTTTTTGTTTCCGAAAACTAACGACTGTCGGTCTTTTCTATTAATTAGAAAGTCTTTCAATATAGACGGAGAAGAAATCACGAAATTAAATGTTGCAAACAATACAAATGACACTTTGATATTAATCTAAAAAGTACACATTGTTTCTTTGAGTATTAAATATCTGCACCTAAAATTTGACACCAGCTCAAATCGAGAAGTAAAAAAAACTGCACTTGAAAGTTGAATGAATGTCGATCTTCAAGACAACTAACTGACTAGTTTGTATCTGAATCAAATCTGATTCAATAAAAACACAGGTCTTTTTCACTTGACACTTTTTATTTTTTGTATTATAATTAAAACTTTTTGATCTATATTGATGGTAAAATAGAAAATTACATTTTTTAAATAAATCATCAATTCGTTAATATAAATCGATTTCTTATCATCAAAGTATAAAAACTACAAAAGCATAGTTTTGAGATAATTTATAAACACAATTTTGAGTGGAGTTAATCTTTTAATGAGCATCTAGTTTTTGTAGATTTAAATGGAATCCTAGAATTATCTAAAAAAAATATTCTTTTATTTATAATATTATAAATTTGCACGATTCAAATTTAATGTTGAAATTACACCAAGCACTTTCAAAATCTTTAATTGTATTTAACATTATAGTCATACTTTTAATACTAAAATTATAAGTTCTAGATCACGGTTTCTCAACCGGGGGCCAGGTGGTTCACATGGAAGCCACAGCGTGTTCTAAGGGGGTCACAGAGAAAAAGAGTCACAGTACAGTTTTGGGGAGCCACGGGTAAATCCATAGACTCCCAGGTTCTTAAAATCGGGCGGCGACAAAATATTCTGAAATTCCGGAAGAGCTAAAAAAAAGCTCTTACTTATGCGAGCATTATCAACTAAAACCGGTCCTGATCTTGGTAATTATAAGTGGGAAATAAGTACACAGGTAAATCATGTTTTTCTTAACATATAATTAATACAACGCAACTTTTTCTTTCATTAATTAATCTTCTAAATTAAAATAATTAGTTTATTTTAATATGTGTCGTGAAACAGACATTGTTTTCCATAAGTCAAACATATTAAATTCGTGATCGAAAATAATTGCGATGTCTATTATTTTAACTTAGGTAGTAACGAGGTGGCCCGGTAAGTTATTACTCACATCACCGGAATAAAGAGCCTTGAAGAGAACTTGATCTAGCAATGACTAATACTCTTGGATTTTTTAGAAGAATGCAACAAACTGTAAACATAATAATAATATATTGCATCAATAAAAATATGTAAATTTGCATTATTAATTATATTAAACGGACGAATTGATGAGTGTTAATAATACGATGTTTGTGATAACTCAACAACCGGAAAATAATAATGTTATTACAAAATACCTTAAAATTTCAATAAAAATTACAAGAGTTAAAAAAACCGGTCCCCTCTTATTATTTCCTTATTGGATTATCTTGATTATGTTCCATTTGTTTGATATTAATTCGTATTATCAACAGAAGCAGGGCTTCCCAAACTATGTTCCGCGGAACACTTGTGAATCTGCGTAAGTGTTCTAGAAGTAAACACCTACAAAACTTAAAAACAATTATTTCGGAATATTTTTCGAAAACAAGTAATGATGATAGCCTGAGTTGAAAGCCCCATTTTCCGTGACAGCGATTCCAGTATGTTTAAGCGCAAGTAGGGATTCTGTGTCGAGACGTCCCGGGACTTGTCGGGTTTTTTGCTGTCTTAAGTCCCGGGACTTTTTTGGAAAATGTCCCGGGAATTGTGACTGTGATTTATAATGAACTAATAACATTTACATTTTAATTTTGAAAAAAAAGCAATTCTTGTGGTTAAGAAACCCCCAAAAGGACTGATGTGTATTGAATGAAAGTAGATATAAGAGGGGAGCCCCAAGAAAAACGGACACGACATGGTCGGGACGTGACACTTACAGGGAGTTTTAACAAAATTAAATATGCATATATAAAAGGGATTTGATAGAAAAACAGATTTTTACTAGTGCGTACTTTCAAAAGGCGCCAAATGTATGTTATACATAAATACATACATACATGCAAATATATAATTTTAATAAAATTATAATTTTATTGAAAGGGAAATAAAAATCTCGAGTCCCGGAATGTTCCGGGACTTTGACGTTATCACGCCTCGAGTCCCGGGACTTTTAAAACCCCGAGACTTCAGAATCCCGAAGCGCAAGTGATAATGAACAAATCTAACTGATTTAATTAGTGATTCTGATTCCAAATTGAAACAAACATTCAAATATCAGCTATTACATGATTTCTGATTGAGTTTGTGAGACGAGTCCCCCAATGTGTCAAAACAAGATATTATTGTTTTACTCCTATTTTCTACAGCCTATTTAGGAGAAGCAGGATTTTATTATTATGCTGCAACAGAGTCGAAGTGCAGGAACAGCCTAAATGCCATACCAGATATGAGAATTTATCTTACCAATATTGGTGGCTGATATCAAGAAGGTTTCAATTCGAGAGCTTTATTTACTCATGATTGTATGTAATATGTTTTATTATGAATTACCCAACCTAAACAATAGACTGTGTCTGTTGAAATTTCCGGATTCGCGAAGTGTTCCATTGCAGAACATTTTTGGGAAACCTTGTACTAGAGAAATAAACATAGCATCTATTTATTAATTTTATCTTTATTGTGATGATATGTATTCATTTTGTCGGCTGTCCCACGTGAGTAAGAAAAATACGTGTTTTATTATTTTTATTAATTATTGGGTAAGTACGTTATTTATTGTGTGTCCTTAAATGGTGTAAATGTACAAATATTCAAGAATTTTTATTATATTGTAGTAAAAATATGTCTTCGATGGTAGGTGTTAAATCCTTGAGGTCAGGTGATTTATTAAAATTTTATAGGGTTTTATTTGAAAATTTCGAAATTGGAATCATACTGTCTTGTTTGTTTTGGCGAATGACTTACAACTAGGGTCTCTAATCCGGGATCCCGGATCCCAAAGTCCCGGGATTTTTTCAGTACTAATCCCGGGATTTTGGGATTAAGTTGAGCGAGGTGTAAAAAAATGTACATCATAAAAAAGGGTCATCAATTTTTGAACCTGTCAATGTATGTGATGTTTCTATACATTCAAACATCGGAATTTGTTACTTTTGATACCCAAAAATCGATATTTTTGCATTTTTGATTATGAAAAACAAATGAATCATGCAGGAAAACGAAGTGCGAGAACGTGCGAAACGTAGTGCGAGAACGGTATATCGGGGTTTCAATGTATACTATTTTAACGTCTACTCATCATGAGTATAGAATGTCACTCATATTTGGTTATCATTGTCCCAAATTTCCTCCAAACCCAACGCAAAATATCAACCATTAATGCGGGATTATTTAACATTGTTCTTATGCGTGTTTTTCCGGGACTGTGAAATATAAACGATCCATTCAGGAAAACGAATAATACGAGAACGGTAGATCGGGGTTTCACTGTATATTATTTAAACGTCTTCTCATCATGAGTATAGGATGTCACTCATATTTGGCTATCATTGTCTCAAATTTCCTCCAAACACAACGCAAAATATCAACCATTAATGCGGGATTATTTAACATTGTTCTTATGCGTGTTTTTCCGGGACTGTGAAAAATAAACGATCCGTTCAGGAAAACGAATAATACGAGAACGGTAGATCGGGGTTTCACTGTATATTATTGAGCATACATCATGAGTATAGGATGTCACTCGTATTTGGCTATCATTGTCTCAACTTCCCTCCACACCCAACGAAAAATATCTAGAAGAGTTAGCTTCTTTCACTGAGCACAGGTGTATCGAGAACAGGCGGCGGTACCTGTGTGCGGCGGCGAATCTATCAGTCGATCGGCGGCTTCGTAGCAAAGTGGTCGCAAGCACGGGCGCTTTCTCGACCTACTTCCGGTTCGGTTCGGTTCGATACGATACAATAAAGAAAACAACGAAAAAAACTGTTGAGCGAAGGTTAGTGTGATCTCTCGCGGTGAATTGATTAAAAAATAAAACACAAAGACAGTTATATATCTATAACATAAAAATAAACTAAACTTTTTTTTATAACATCGTAAGAAAAATAGTGGTTAAATATTCATCTGATAAATGTGAATATTTATTTTATATTACATATTCTTGATGGAATGACATTTTAAAAAACAACACGATTTTTTCCGGGGAAACCATTTTTCCGGGTTTTAAAGAAATATAACTTAAAATCTACACCACTTATGAAATATGATTGATTTACATACATATATTTTTACAACTATCTGACGATGGTATAATGCTAAGTACGCACTATATTTACCTTATTTTAATGACGTCAAATGTCGATTAAGCCTATAAAGTTTGTAGTGTTTCTTTTTTATTTATGATTGGGAGATAGTGTTATACTTATGAAGTGAAACCGGTCCTGATCGTATTCGTATATAAGAGACAAAGGTGTAATATACATGATTTTTTTGAAATATTGTAATAAACATTTAATGTCATTCAATCAAGGATAAACGATACGAAATTTTGAACGTGTTTTGTTATATTAATGTTTCAACATTTTTTAAAATAAGTTTTTTCATTTGAGAAGTATAAAATTATAAAAATTGTTGTGTCTAGTGTAAGTTGTTAGTAAAACAAAAAGTGTTAAAAAAAACAAAAATTCAACTGGATATTTTTTGGATTAAATGCAATATTATGATCAATGTTGTAAGTATGTATCTTAAGAAAAAAAAAATGTAGGTTTATTTGTAAAAAAAAAAACAGATTTCACACGAAATGTAAATTGATATGTAATTAAAATTAAAAAAAATGAACAATTCCTACCATAAACCGACTGACTATACGTATGTTTTTTTTTTTAAACCATACTCAATTTCAAACTATCGAATTTCAACATTAAAACCAGTGCTTTGAAAAAAAAAAGATTTCTTACTATTACTTTTTGCCAAGCTTTTAAATGCAGATTTGTTTTCTAATCCATGTCCGCTCCCAATGTGGATCATATGGATTTATAACGTAGGTTTCTCACCAGATGTTTTTTACGAGAACTGCTTGTTACTCAACCACTTCTTTTTAAAAACAATATATCAAGCATTACATCTTTGGTTCTTCTGGTCACAGACAGACCTTGCATTGTTTTGTATTATCACATTCTCTTATGAGCGTTACGGTACCTGTCGTATAAGATTTAAAAAAAACATTAGACAAACAGCTAATGGTTTCCATGAAAATAACAAAAGTTTGCAAAGCGAAATAAAAACAAAATTAAGAGAATATTGATTTGAAACATTAAAAATGACTAGACAAAAGTGCCAGAACACCGTTTCACGGCGTTACATGATAGAAAATCAATAATTGTTATAATACTATAAAACAAATCCTATAAGGTAGGTCATGAATATTTTATATATTTCCACATTTAAACGTCGGAAATATATAAAATCCCGTTGTTTGAGACAGAACAATGTCTTAAAATCAAATCAATACTTTGAAAATACAAATATGAGAATCACTGAACTGGTATAAAAAATACATAGTACTTTCAAAAAATAAAAAAAATATTATACTTTTTTAATGTAATACTTTTCCACAAAGTATTACCAGTGAACACCTTAAAAGTGATCAATAATTAAGATATTGCGCTTGTGCGTTTGTGATGTCTTTTCACCACGAGCTGATTTCACGTAACATAACAAATTCTTATTGAGAAAATGTGATGAAAATATTTCAAAAATATCGATCGATTTTTGTAGATCAATTTTCATATAATGCTTTTAAATTTTATGAACAGTATTTTGAATATATGTATGTACTTGAAAATTGAGTTAAAAGTCAAAAAGTTGGCAGGGCGGCGCCCTGGATCATTTTCAAGTGCCAGGTCGCCGACCTGGCTCCACTACATCACTGCCTATAAGTACCCGAAGGTTAAAAGAAAATTATTGCGGAAAAACTACGAATGTGACAAAACGATAGATCGTGATTCCACCGTAATATCATTAAAAATAAAATCTATTTGCTACCGTGTCAGTAATTTATTTATACAGCTAGCAAAACCTATCAAATAAATTTATATGTTTATTTAAAAAAAATATGTTAAATTTTGAATAACATTAACATGGCGTCGAATTGTGACGCGATACGTAGAATCTGTCAGCGCAAGACGACTTCCAAAATGACAAGCCGAACGATTCATGTCTGGCGGGTTTATGACCGTGAAAATTGACGAGTTTCTACCGTCGTTAATTAACAATTTTATTGATGATGCCTATTATAAGTACGAAGAAATATTATTCGTAAAAATAACAACTTTCCTGCGATAAGAACGGCCTAATTCCGAACCAACGTAGCGCCATTTCGATGATAATTTTAATGTTATTTATTACATTGAATTGAAATACACCGAAAGTGGTCTCTCCCTATCTTTGAACTGTAAATAAATAGTCTTATTTGATGTATATTTTGAGGAAAAAAAATCGGCGTCATACGGTGAGCGAGTTGACCTCAAAATGATTTTTTTTTCCGTTTATTTTGAAGGATTGATTTTCTGCACACTTAAGTGTACACGATCAAGTCTAGGGTAGTTTCTCCTAAGGCAGCGATTTCCAACCTGGAAGGCGCGCCTCCTTGGGAAGGCGTTGACTATTGCAAAGGGAGGCGCGATCAGTCCAAAATATTTATTTACCCTTTCAAAATTGTCTTTATTACTATATAAAATAAAAAATGGGGAGGCGCGAAAATTTTTTTTTCTTCAAAGGGAGGCGCAGTAACATAAAGGTTGGAAACCACTGTCCTAAGGCACTCACAGTCAAGGAAAAAATAGATTTTGGATACTGTCGTATAAGATTAGGTGAAGGAGAGCAAGTGCATATGTTAATATTTTTTCAAGCACAATAGTGCATGGTTAAAAAAATGTTTATTTTCTTGGCCGTTATTGCGTTATGGAAGGCGATCGTGAAACAACGGCTGAATATATGTAGATAACTTTTAGCAGTGGTGGGATAACCAACTCGTGTAGGCAGTAGACAAATTGAACGCTTTAGTGATCTATTTTAGTATTTTTTTAATGAGTTGATTTATTACCGAAATTTTCGGGCAAAAACATTTTTTTTAATAAAAAAAATTTCGCATACAGTCAAATGTTGGCTAGCGTCTGTGTATTTAACACGTGTCAGGCTATACACGCGTAGCTGGGAGCCTGTCTGTGTGCGGGATATTTACTACTACAAAAAATAAATATTTCGTTCATATTTTTTTTTACTAAGGGAAATCTTAGTTTTGCATTTTCCGCGAAAAAAACCAAATCCCTAATTTTGTATGAGATTCACACCCCCAATTACACTACTCCCAATTACACGGTCCCGACTATAGTGTAAATGGGGGTTTTACTGTATTATAAAAACTCCCTGAATTACTGTGCCAAACCGAATTGCAGCACACTTCGTTGCCCACACCACTTTAACACCTGTTACCAAAAAGGCCCCCACGGCTACGTAAAGTACTTCCATGGCTTCACGTCGACAATAGATATTACTTTATGGCGCTCTTACCTTCTCTTCGCCAGACTTATTGAGGATTGTAGGTAACCCAAGCCGACAGCTGATCGTAAACACCGCGAGAGGTATTCAAATATAATTGAGGTGTGCAATCGGCTCGACCTTCAATCGCCTGTTATTATAATACTTGACTCTAAAACCGATTCGGCGTTTTTTCGTGTGCCGCGTTCTACAGACTAAGGATTTTTTGTCCGATTCACTCGGAGGTGTTTCGGCACACCCCTTTATTGCGATATGAACGAATTAGTGTCAAAGATACGATTATCGGGTACTTTTCATAGATGGCGCTTATTATCTAAATCTTTGTGCTTATTTTTTTGAATATGTTATCATTTATTTTTTATTTGAAAAGAAATTTACTTCGATTATCACTTATTAACCCTCCAAGGACGAGCGTAACAACACCGTTGTCTATTGATCCCACTATTCATCCCTTTTCTACCTGAATATCGTTTATTTTACTCATTTTTGGTTAAGAAGGGTACATGCTTCAGTTAGTCATCAGCTGCGGGGACAGAAACGGCCACCAAAAGAACATGCGATTTTTTGAATTTTCGTTTTTTTTAATGGACTTTTTGAAACTGTTAGTTATTTTTATCAAAACATCAAATTATTTAAAGTTATAAAGTTATTTTGCTTGAAATTATGTTGATCTAAAGAGGTCAAATTGTAAATATTTTTAAAAATTTCACGTTTAGCTATATTTCAACCCCGAATGTTTGCATGCCCCTACGGTCTCGCTCGTCTTTAATACTGTCCGTACACAATAGTACACAGTAATAAATATATTATAGTAATAAATATATATAATATATACAGTAATAAGTTATTCGTGACTTCGATATGTCTTAAAAAATGTTTTTTTTCACCGAAAAAAAGCTCTCGTCTCTGGAGAGTTAAATAGACAGATAAAGGTAAATTTACAATATTTAGAAAACGTTCGCTTAATTAAAATTAATAAACTTTGAGCAATTCATTAGAAAATATTAAAAATAAATATGTTATATAAAGAAGAGGTGTTTATTTTCACAGGCTTAGAACAATAATTGTTCTCAAGAATTAAATTTAATTGTCAGGTAGTAAAATTCACACTTTTTTTTCGTTAGACAACGCTACAAACAGTTATGCAATTCTTTTAGTATATTAATGTCATTGTCTTTTATTATAACATCTATCTTTAATTTCTATCTGTCAATGATTTTTTTTGCTTTAAACAAAAGATAGTTAGTCGTTTGTTTCCTGGTTAATAAAATGCTACGGTATGTATAATATATACATTGGAACCTCGCATAACGAGCACCTCGTATAACGAGTAATTCGCATAATGAGCAAAACAGATTGTGATGAACAAAATGAAATGAAAAAATGCTATTTTAATTGAATTATTCATTTTTTGTAAAACTTCGAAAACCGGATAAAACCGGTTTTCGAACAATATTGACATTCGACAACTGGTTTTTTCAAAAGTCGGTTTTTGTATAAGCCCTAACAGATATATACATAATATTTATGGTATATTTAAACACCTAACCAAATAGATTGTAAAGCTTATCCACTCGTCAACAAAAAAGCATTTAATTAAAATTAATACAAATTAGTATTCCAAATAATTCATTCGGCCATTATTACATTTGTCAAATATATTTCAACAAGGACGTAACGGACACGCCTCGGTTTCAACTCAAGGATCTGGAGATATATTATTTTTTTAATTTTAAAAAATGCCACTCCGTCGTGACTTGTCAAAATATGTCCGTTGCACAGAATTTCAGATTATTAATGACTTTTTCAATGAGTTGCCCTATTAATTATAACAAGTCGATTAATGTTTATAAGACAACAAAGTTTAACATTGTTTACAGACCAGATAAACTATTCGTCATTGCTTAAAAATATATTACAGTTATAAAGTATATTACAATATGTGGCCGAATTTTTGATGAAAAGTTTATACGAAGTGTCTGTCCTTGAAGAGTCCTTTTATCTAAATATTTAAATTAGAATTTTGATATATGTATAACCTTTCCCGGAACAAAACGATTTCTTTTACTATTGTACATTGTTGGTAATTTATGAATTTAACCGTTGCATAACTGGAGCCTATGGGCTAAGCCTCTGAAGGGCCTCACATGTGCCCAAATATTTAAAATATAAGTATGTATATATTTATTGGAAAATTTTGATTGTTTTAACCAACGTACATACACTACTGCATATATTATTATTATTATTTTAAGCACATTAGTGCATGGTTCAAAATCAGTCCCGTGCAGTTCTGCTTGGGTCATGAATGTGAGGGGTAGACTCCTTTTTTTCTGTCGATAGCGTTGTGGAAGGCAGCCATTAAACGTTGGCTGCATATACACAACGGGTGGTGGTGGGAAACCAACTTGCTTATGTATACCGTTCCATAACTGGAGTGTATGGACTAAGCCAGTGTCTGCCAAACTTTGACACTTCACGGCACACTGGTGAATGGAATTTGTTACGCGGCACACCAAATAAAACAGCATTAAAAAGAAAAATGTAACTTATTAATATGAATAATGAAATTCATAGTGTAGGTAACTTTAAAAAAAATATTTTATCAGCATATATGTACATAGATGGTAATGGTTTTATTTTAATAAAAACACAATATTCCTTTGTACTTTATTCAGTTGACAATGCTCGCAATGAGCGAAACCGGTCCTGACATTTTAATAAAAGTGGAATAAAGTAAAAAGGAATATTGTATTTTTATTAATATAATGCCTTTCCACCAATTATTGACTGAACACCCTAAAAGTGATCAATGGTTTTATTAGTGAGAAATAGTGAATTGATTTTTTTGAAATAATTCTATCAAATCGGAGCTCTAAATTAGATAAACAAACACGTCTCCTAGCCGACTAACCTACCCTGTAACAAATATTTATTTGATGTATTTAAAATTGAAGTCAATTGAAATGAATATGCATTATTTAAAATGAACAGTTTATGTGCTTCTTCCTTCGCGGCACACCCTGATACTTATTGCGGCACACTAGTGTGCGACAATCATTGAAGTGTTTTCTTAAGTGGAGAATAGGTATTTAAATACCATAAATACTTAAATACGATGTTATTTTTTTTAAACCATGTCCGCTCCCAATGTGAAGCATATGGACTCCTAATGGAGTTTATCTCAACAGAAGTGTTTCTATGAGAACCGCTTGTTACTCAGTTGCTCAACCTCTCTTTTTCCAAAGAGAGTATGGATAGACGGATAGGGCTAGGACAGGATTAGTAGTAAGCTTATCGCTCTCGATACGCCCCGTTCATAGATAGGATGGGTGAGAGGGGGGAATTCAAGACATCACATACATCCATGCCTTTGAACAGAAATTCATAAATCGATTGAAAAATCAATTTATAAAACTGTCCGTACCGGGATTTGAGCCCGGGCCCTCCGTAGCCGAAGCCAACAACGTTGACCACTCAACCACACACGATGTTATACTGTATTTAAAAAAATATATCTTTCAACATACTTTAATATTAGAGTTCGTCGGAGCTTACTCAGTTGACTTCTTTGCCATTTTTTTTTCTACTGATTTTAATATTAAATTGTACTATTTTTTTTCTCCATTGTAAAAGTTTTAAATTTATAATTTGTCAACCTTTTGCAATGTTAATTAAATAAATAAATAAAAATAAATAAATAAAATAAATAAATATCATATTATATTCATTTAATTAGTCCCGTTAATCTGCACGTAGTATAATATATATCTTTTATTATTGATTTTAAACATCTCGTTTATGCCACGATTAGTGTGAACGGTTTACGAATTGTTTTCTTTCCATGAATAATTGCGTTGATTACACTTGTTTTTGATCTTGGATTCACAGCTGAGTAAGTAAACATTGTTATGCCTGTCTGCATCATTGACCAAGAAGAACGTTAACCGTTTGTCTATTTTGGATTATAATAAAAAACTAACAAAACAATCGATTATTCTTTCAGTCTCAGTGGATATTGATTCTAAGTTTAACTTTCAACGGCGTTTTAAAGAATAAAGAGATCACACCTGTAGAACAACGCTACCAACTGAAAAGTGATAGTTTTTAAAAAATAAACTGCCTGGTCAGTATTTATGATAATGTAAGACTACCTTACCTCTAGCTAGTAGTATTGATTGTAGGTTATGTGAACTGTTGCTATTGTATTGTATTGTAATGTCAAATATTTTCAAAATGTCTGGAACATTTTACAGTAAAAAAAGCGACAAATACTATATGAGAACTAAATCATTCATAAAATTAAATTTGATAACTTTGCTATTCCACTTTTTGTGCCACAATTTTTGATACGTGTTTCGCCTATCTGAGGAGCATCATCAGACTATCGCAACGTGTATGAATAAATATAAATATCAATACATAAATAAATAAGCACAAAAAGTGGAATAACAATGTTATCAAATTTAATTTTATATTAAAAATGAAGATATCAAAGATATTAAATCATTCATTTTTATTGACTGAATTGGCATTTACTTGGTAGAACTCCATTGTAATAGGATGAAAAAAAAAGTATTTTAGTTATACGAGTATTATTTTACAAAATAAATAAATAATCTATCGAGTTGCAAAAAGCACTCAAGCTTTGAGTAAATTACAAAAAACTGTATATTTACCTAGCATTAAATCTATTTTTTGGGTATTGTCTTTGTATGTGCTTTCAAATGTCATATAACCATTCAATTTGTATGCAGATAACGTGTATCAAAATTTTCATTTTTGTTTTGAAACCATGTTCTCAAAAGAATTGGTTTATGCAAATTACCAACATGATGTTTCAGAATTTGAAGCAATCACACGCCTTACCAGATAGAAGTTAAGCTAAATAAAAATATAGTGTTCACATGTTATTTTCATTAAAAAAATCATTCAGACTACTTTTTGCAACTTGATGATTCTAATATGGTTAATATCTATTTCGGCGTCTGCCCTGTTTATACTTCTGATGAGTGTATATGCCGAAATAGCTGTCAAACATATATGAAATAATATTCGTCGAACTAAAAAACATTGATAGTTTTTCCACGTTAGTACATTTATTTTTAATTAGGTGTATCTATAATCTAGTTTTCATGCGTATGTGGTAACCGCCAATAATCTATTGTGCACATGTTCATATCATGTCTTGGACACAAATCCAATTGTGCGTGTCTACAATTTATTTTTTCTTAAATGCAAAAACGCATTTCATCACCATATATATATTTAACAATAAACCTTTTTCACTTCAATAACAATTTGAGAATAAATCATTGTAGAAATTTTAAATAAATAAATTAAGTTATTATAAAAAATATACGTTCGTTTTAAACGGTATTCGCTTTGCCGTCGACTTGTTCACTAATTGTCCCTTTAACAGTGCGTATTCAACTAGGCAAAGATTTACAATAATTATAATTTATTATATAAACACACACAGAATACTGATTATCGGTACGCCGACGGAAAATCATTGAAATCATTGAAAGCGTCTCGTTTGATTTTTTTGGGGTCCTTCATATATTTTTACTAAGTAAATAATTGCATTTAATAAATGTGAGCAAGATTTTTCGTCGATAAAGCAAAGTAAATAGACTTACCAAACACACCAGACAAGTCTTGATGTGAGTACAATACGAAGAGACACTGTACAAAATTTTATATGCTAATAATAATACAAAACCAAAATAAAGTAGAACAAAACAGCGAGTTATATTAGGGTTAATGCTGTATTTAAATTAATCACTAGTTATCGTATAGAAACCCAACGGCCAACACTCGCTGCTTTTATAAGTAGACAACCAATCAAGATACAATACTGAAGAGGTCGGAAGATTCCCAGACATATCTTTACAGTAAAGAATTAATTGTTTTCCATACGAATAACAATAAAATAAAACAAAGAAAGTGATGGAGGCATTCAATTATAGAAAAACTTTCGTGTGTCACGACCCTACTCACTTGCTGTACTATTATTAATTATTTTAATGTCTGCTTCGGCCATTGCTTAAATGTAAATTCGTATCTGTACTAATTGTAGTAGAAAAAAATGTGTATAAACAGTATTATACGTTAATGCACATTTCCCCTGAGCCGGATATGTAAATTTAGCTTCCAATCAATCATAGAGAATCCGATGAAGTCACCCAAAATAATTTCGAAGAGATAAGACTTTCGAAACATCCATGCCTTGTATCTCAAAGTTTAAAGTTGTTACTTTGAAAAATGATTAAGCGGAGAATTGAATGCTTTCAGGTTGTTTTAAATTGTCAAAATTACTTATTTCTGACTGCATAAAATACTGATAAATTAAATTAATTACATATACCATTATTAGCGGTATGAGAATGCAATGGTAAAACAATATTGCGGACTATTTTTTGCTGCACATATTGAAGACAAATAATTATAGGTTTACCTGTAATATAAAGTGCTAGCTGTAAGCCAGTTGGTAGATTTTTTTTCGCTTTTTTTAAAATTAATTCTCCAAATCCAAAATATTTTCAGGAAATTTCACATATATATGATTGGAATTTGTAAATAAAAACATAATATTGTTTATTAAAAATCTGCCGATTCTAATTAGTTTTCAGAAAGAATCGACAAATAAAACTGACAATATTGAAATTGAAAATGATTTCAACATAAATTTAACAATGTGAAGCCCTACTCTTATAAGATTTACCTACAAACTATATTTTGGGTCATCACTCTACATTTTTTCTTTCTTACCCAGTCGCGATCCTTTTATCACCTGCATTTTTTAAGAACCTTCAGACCTCACTCTCGAGCAAGCTACATATTGTGAATCCTGAAATCGCAGGATCGCAAAAAGGGTCCGGAATTGAATGAATTAGTCATATGCATTATACAATGCTGTTGCGAATCATGGCACCAGACGAAGCCTTAGAAAAACCGTATACTGAGCTTCGAGAACAGATGCTTGTGTCGGATAATGGGGGTGAGGTGGTTTGATTTTGTGAGGAATTCAGAGATAAGGGAGTGTACAAGATAGCGTCCCGTCACGTCAGTGGTTATGAAGAGACGTTGGAACTGGCTGGGTCACGTGCTGCGGATGCCTCCGGAAAGCCTCTTCTTTCGACCGGTGGGATTCCAGCGCCCCGGTCGTCCGTCGGGTACTATCCATAGGATGTAGTCGGCGGAACTGAGGGATGCTTGCATGTCATGGGAGGAAGCAAAGCAATTGGCGGGAGACAGGAAAACATGGAGGTGCCGCGTGGCGGCCATATGCTTCACATAGAGAGCAAACATGGCCAAAGAAGAAGAAGAGAAAGTTAAAAGTGATTTTTTAAATCAACAGTGTATCAAGAATTGTTTGAATTTGATTCGTGATCGACCGGTTAGTTCCCATGATTTAATTGCATATGTATTACTTTTTCTATAATCATATTTGGTTTATTATAACTGCTTATTTACTATTTTTTTTTTTGTGAAATTACAGGATGTGTTTTATTGACCGTAATACGTTTTAGTAATCTCATTTTTTAAATTCCGTTATTTGTTTTTGAAATGTATAAAATAATCATCGATTAAGTCTTGTAAATAATTGGTAAACCAGTTTTTTTTTACTTACAGTGAAAGATAAACTTTCTTTGACTTCACGATATTAAGTATATAATTACCGTTGACTTGCATTTATTTCTGAATCATCGAAATTACATGTTTTTATAACACAAGATTTCCCGCGCGACTTTTGTTAAATCATTTCAGTATTAATGGTTTTTAGATGGTATTCTTAATCCTATACCCAATAAATAAATTAGTCAAAAACGAAAATTATTACTTTTTAACGAAACAGAACGATAGTAAATAACATATTATGGTGAACACATTTCAATAATCACAATTTCAAAAGTTTTGGAATGTCACTCATTAACTGTCATTCCACTGCTCGTGTGTTTTTTTCACTTTCTCTGAAATTTTGTTCCTATCTTAAATTTCAAGTTTTAAAAATATGTAGTTTTATTTAACACACATGCGACGTTATCATGCTCGCTGCTGGTAGCATTCATTTCCTTGATACAGCACTGTAAAACTCCTTATGTATCCTACTTTTGGTTTGCTCCTGCTACTCTATTAGTTATGATTTTTTTTTTTTTTTAATGGTGCTGGAACTCAATTCTTATCAAGCTTTTTTTTCTCATTCATGTCCGTTGTCAATGAGGAGGATATGGCGGATTCATATTAATGGAGGTATCTCAACAGAGTTTTTTACGAGAACTGATTGTTAGTCAATTGCTCAACCTACTTTTTTTAAAGAGAATAATGATAGAACGATAGGGATTGTACAGGACTAGTGGTTAACTTATCGTTTTCGTTTTGGCCTGATAATTTAAGGATTGGAAAAGTGGGAGGGATATCACAAATACCAACGCCTTTGAACATAAATTGATCTGATTTCGTAGGTTATAACTTTATTTATTATCTAATATTTATTAGAAATTTCGAGAAAAAAGGTGCCGGAACGCCGTTCTACCGCGTGCCATGGGAAACGAAGCACGGGTTATGATTATTTGGAATTTTGGATGAATTAAGTTTTTCATTTATTATAAACTATGATCTTGAATTCACTTTCTTATTTAAATATTTATTTATTGTTATCTACCACTCATGATATTCTCGCCATGTTTCAAAGGGACAAAGATTTGGATGTAGACGTCGCAGTCGACACTTCTGCATTTTCAATTATCGATATAGTGAAAGGCGTTCGTTTTTTTTTACTTCGTTTATAATATACAATTATAATTTGACAGGTAATAATTGAAGTGATAATTGCAAACGAACATCTTCATGCCGGTCTTAAAATTGACCTGTCTAAATCGAAAGTGAAACATACCATCTGAGCAATTCGCTATTGATTAAAAATAATTGCAAAAAACTCGGACATCTTGCCATTTCATTAACGCTGTGAAGTTTGCCACATACCGGCTATTATTTTGTCAGAAAGTTAAAATAGACGTTCGGGCACGTAGAAGCGTTTTCTTTTCACCAATAGCTGGCCGTGGTTTTTCTTTGAATTCCGCAGCCAAAGCGGTCTGCTTGTCACTTTGTTGGCTACCATTGCAGTGGCGGGATAGATCTTCTTTTTCTCTTTTTTGACAGCTGCCTATCGACTCGAATTTTGAATCGGATCGAACATCATCTGACGTCATATCTGATTGACGGCCATTTTGTGTTCACATGTAGTATTGTTTTATCAGATAAAACACATTAGCAATATACTTCAAGAGTACATTGTTTCGTATCAACTCTAAGGGCATACCTTAACATGATATTACCAAGTGGCGGTTCGTGATCTAAAATTTTGGGTGGGCAAAATAAATTGTGTTGACATATCGTGTAAAATAATTTGTTTTATTAAAGAGCCAGTTTTACTTTTTATTTTTAATATGCATGTACAAGAAAATTTGAAAATCAGAGAATTGCTTTTATGTTGAAGAGAATCAGAGCTAAGATATGTATGAATCTGTTATAGTTAGCTTAAGATTATTTTTTTACACATTTTGGCAGAAAATTTTAGGGTGGGCTTAGCCCACCTAGCCCAGTACGTAGAACCGCCACTGATTACCAACTTTAAGTATATTAGCAGAATTTTGTAAAGTGTTACATAAAAAGTCGTCACTCGCCAACCATCAAATTGCCATAACATAATTATGTGTACAAGCTACATACACGTAGAAAATAATGATCATAAAAGTACCTTATTTTATTATGAAATAGTAATTACAGTAGAACCGCGATCTTCCGTTCTCGCATTATTCGTTTTCCCGAATGGATCGT
The DNA here is from genome assembly GCA_031772345.1 of Himalopsyche anomala. Taxonomy (NCBI): domain Eukaryota; kingdom Metazoa; phylum Arthropoda; class Insecta; order Trichoptera; family Rhyacophilidae; genus Himalopsyche; species Himalopsyche anomala. The sequence goes on along the minus strand of CM062837.1, from coordinate 15,589,904 downwards.
TTATGTCTGATCGAAGTCCTGGCCAAATATCCATAAGAGCAATGTTAAATGATCCCGCATTAATCGTTCCCTGATTTATCGATTTCCTCAACATATCGTCTAAATATTATGGTACCGTCACAAATATTATCCCGATTGACTGTTTTTGTTAAATATTTCTCATTTTGCTCATAAATATGTAGTCTTGCCTGGCATCTAGTGTTGCGATTTTTAACTCTTTAATTAACTTACAAATGAAGTTCCCCTCACAAAGAAAACTAGAATCAAGACATAGAAAAACGAATTGACACGGTAAAAAGAGTTAACTTGGAAACAGTGCCAGCGCTAGGTTATTTGGCGCCTTAGACAACGGTTATTGGCGCGCCCCCTTTTAACAAATCGTCTTTTTTTCCAAATGATGAAAAAAAACCAATTCGAGATCTTAGAAATATATATATATATATTTTTATTTACCCATGTCCGCTCCCAATGTGGAGCATATAGCCTCCTAACGGAGGTACCTCAATATAAGTGTTTCTACGTGAACTGTTACTCAGTCGCTCAACATCTCATTTTCGAATCATATACATAGAATACGATACACAATTAAAACAAACAAAATAAAATAAAACTATTATTTATTATTTTTAGAGTATATAAAAATAATTTGAATACTCCATTTATGCGCCCCTTAATGGTTTTCGCCCTAGGCGGTTGCCTATTTCGCCTGTATGGTGGCGCCGGCCCTGCTTACAAAAGTACACGAGTTTGAAGGGTCTCTGTTAAAAAAAATAATGTTCAAACTGCAAATAAGTATCTTGTATGTATTGAGCGAGCATCGAATGCGAAAAAAATAAATATCGCTAACGCGGTGTTTCAGGTCAATCGTCGAAGTGATACATTTGGCTATGATTGATCAATTTTTAGTTTCCATAATTGGTATCATTGACAGGTAGTAGTTGTTAAGTGTGTGGTAACAAAAAAGGAACTAGTTGTCAATCGATCGGTTACTCGCGGCTATAATGCCGGTCACATACGTACATGTCCACGATTTCGCAATGCTACCAACCTCCCAATATAATATTTTACTATCGCGTATAAATTATCTGTTGTTATATGGACAGGTAACTTGTTATTGTAAGGTGCACTGTCCACCGCGGCCCGTTCGGAATAATTCATAACATTGCTATCGGAAATTATTACAGCAAATCTTGCGCCATTTGTGCATAATTTAATTTCGCCCATGGGGAAACAACTCATTATTGACTGCTGTGCTCGCGTCCAAATAGCCACGAATCGAATAAATTATTATATTGGCGGAATGAGTGCCGGTTACCTTAATAGCTTTTCCACCAAGGTGTAAAAGTGAATACTTTGCGGAAAAGCCATTTTGTGTGACACCATAGTTCACAAAATGGCGTCGTTGTTTCATAACAATATTTGGACTGGAACCAATGACTTAAGAGATCGGTAAATTTCGTATTTAAAGAACATTTGTGTGATAAATTTAGCTACTGTTTAGCTATCGGTCATAATATTATTACCATTGAAAATGTTACTGTCGGCTTTTTTTTTGTCAAAGACATTGAGGCATCATATTTATTCTAAGCAAAATTCGTGAGTCAAAAATATTCAGTCATTAAAAAAAACTGTTATCATTTGCCGCACCCAAGACTTGCCGCCCCTAGGCAACTGCCTACTCGCCTATGCCTAGGGCTTCCAATTAACCGGACATTTAAACTAACCGGTTTTCGGTTTTTTTCAAATAAATAAACCGGGTAACCGGTTTAAACCGGATTTATTTTCAAAAAACCAATTTTAGTACCACACTAACCAATGTTTCAAAAAAAAGTATTTTGATTACTTAAAAAACAGTCAATAAGTGCATAAAATTAGAAAGTAGATAATAATATCGCTGTTTTTGTTTGAGAAGGTCACGGGTTCAAATCCCGGCACAAACAATTTTATATATATTTTTAAATGTATCAATCGATTTATGATTTTCTGTTTGAGGCCAGGATGTTTGTGAAGTTTGTGATGTTTTGAATTCTTGCACGAAGCGTAACGAGAGCGATTAGCTAGTCACTTGTCCTAATCTAGCCTTACCCTTCGATTTTTACTATCTTTAGAAAAAAGAGATGTTGAGCAGCTGAGTACAACAGTTCTCGTGAAAACACCAGAGATAAACTCCACCAGGAGTCCATATGATCCACATTGGGAGTGGGCATGGTTAAAAAATATATTTGTATTTAAAGAAGATATTTATTTAAAAAAAATGTTATTTAAGTGTCATCAAATAATGATTTTTCTGGTGTTTAGCTTTTTTTAAATAATAAAACGCTCCTTTATACTAATTTCACATTTATCATTTTAGAAATCAGTTGAGAATACTCGTCATGAGTGAAATATAACTAAAATAAAAAAACATTTTTTATGGAATAACTATGTAGTACATATTGTATATTAATATACCTTATTAATAATACAGGCTTAGAATTAAATGAACTTTCGGTTAGATCATTTTTACTTATATGTATGTAGTGTAGCTTCCCATAGAACTTAGTTTGGCTGCAATATTTTATTTTTGAACTAAAATAAAATATAATATGCACAGATGGTTGTGATAGCATATTTGAAATATATTAAATATGTATTTTGTGATATTTTCAACAAAATCAAAAATCAAGTTCACTTTGTACCAGTGAAAACCATCCAATCCACAAGCGCAATTATTTTACAACCCTAAAATATTAATAATTTTGTCAGTAACTACTAATTTTCACTATACGCAAACATGCATTCGTGTCCTTACGATTGTATGCCAAACATTGTCACATTTTTAAACAATTGTTTAAAAGAAATGTAACGCATATTCAGCTAGTGTTCAACTCTATAACACTTCAAAAACCTTTTTGCTCGTCTTTATTATTATTATTGTTTGCACATGTGCATATTGGAAAGACACCGACCCCTTAAAGTAGCCGATGATTTATGGCACCGATTGTTAGAAAATAAAAATAAAACGTTTTAAAATTGAATTGTTTTATAACTTGAAAGATATATTAAAACATGGGCTTAGTCACTTAACCTTTTTATGTATGAATGCTGCAAAAAAAGTGGATACAAATTGCCATCTTTTTAAGTTCAGGTACCTACTACTTTCTTGGAATGATAGCAATCGTATATATTATACAATATTCAAGTTCCATATCCAATATTATATTGTTAATAATTATAAATAATCCGACTAATAAAGATCAAATGAATACGTGAAAAAAATGTACATTATAAATTTTTGTTTACTAATATTTAAATTGCTTTGTAACACTACAAGTTTCGGCTCGGATATTTTTTCATTTAAAAGATATAAAGATTAACGTATTTTTGGTTCAATAAGGTTCACTTGTGTTATTATCATTGATATTTTAAGAATCCTTTCGTATTACAGATGTTTAATTGAAAGCAGTATAGTTGTCCATGATTTCGACTACATACTTGTTATTAATATGTCAAAGAAATTAGACAATTGAACAGTAATATACTTTATTATATTGTACGACTTATAATACTATTATTATATACAACATTTTAAAATATTTATACTCTACATATGAATAGTTAAATAAAAGCTCGTGGTGTTCAAAGCAGGAAAAGATTTTTTAATTAACCCGGTTAACCGCCCAAAATAAACCGGTTTTCGGTTTATTTAAAAACACCCGAAAAACCGGTTAACCGGTTTCGGTTTAAACCGGTTTGGAAGCCCTACCTATGCCCACGGGACCTCCCTGATTAGAACTAATGATTACTAGATAATTGTGCGTTTGCTCTGTCAGATTGAATGTTTATTTTCATACATGTTTTTGAAAACTAATAAATAATTCAATTAGCTTATTTTTTTTAAAATACGATATTTAAAAAAATGTCTAAATAAATTTCGCAAGACAAAATTATGACGGAATGTGTAATGTTACACATCTATGCAATCTACGTTTTAATTCAAGGTTACGATGAAAAGTGTTTTTTTTAAATTTTGACCAAACATCACGTTTGTCTAAACCAGGGGTGGGGAACCTTTTCATTTGTAAAGGTCTCATTCATTTATCTGATTCAACATAAGGCCGCAGTAAAAAAAACTGACACCCTCCCATATTTTTTGTCGATCATATAATGGGTTGATTACGCTTTTTTCCAAAAGCTTGCGTATATTTTTTTGATCAAAGTGAATAGTTTGATCAAGTCAAAAGGCTGCATCAGAATAACCAAGATGCCCCAGGTTCTCCTCCACTGGTTTTAACCTTAACGATGCGTTGAGTAATTCGCACTCGTTAAAAAAAACGTTTCTCAAAATTATAAAACATTAATAAATAACACACACATTTAATCATTCTAGATTATCGGCGTACTCAACGTTGTATCCCACAACACGACATCGTTAAACGATTTCAAATGGTTGTCAGGAGTGTCTGCAGATAATTAACCCTGGCCACAAGTCATAGACAAGAAGTAATAAAAGCATCCACGGTTAAATCATCTTCAATCATTATGTTTCCATTCGAGAATCAAAGCCCTAACGAATGCTCAGGATCTTTGACTATGCAACAGGCGACAATTGATTCTTACCATGCACTTCTTTGTTATACCACACAGGGCCGGCGCTACCATACAGGCGAAATAGGCAATCGCCTAAGGCGCAAATCAGTATGGGCGCATAAATTGAGTAATCAAATTATTTTTTTATAATCTAATAATAAATAATAGTACGGTTTTAAATGCTTGTATCTGTTCGTTATAATTATGTATCTTATTCTTATACTTCTAAATCTTCTTATCTTATACTTCGAAAAAGAGAGGTTGCGCGATTGACTAACAAACAGTTCTCGTAAAAAAACTTCTTTTGAGATACCTCCATCAGAAGGCCATATGATCCACATTGAGAGCGGACATGCATATAAAAAAATATTCCACAGTTTGTTAAATAGGGGGCGCGCCAATAAGCGTTGCCTAGGGCGCCAAATAACCTCACGCCGGTACTGATTCCACATGTTATGTTACAGAATGTGACACGTGTTAATTCTTATGAATGATACAAAAATTCACACCTCCCCCAGAATATAACGAATAGCTATAATATTTAGCGAGCCCCTTGTTACCGTATTGGTAGCCCACCGCTAGTGCAATTCACTAAAAAGCTTAATAGCGGATACGAAAACATTCAATAACCCAACGTGAGAATCAAGAAAACTGATAATTCATAATAATTACGAAAATTCGTCACCATATTTCAAAATTTGTTTTATGTTTCTTTTAAGAATTTTAGTTTGATACGTTTTGTTGACTATTTCATGCTGATATTATATTCGTATTTCGTACTATAATTATCAGTTTTGCAGATTCAGATGTATGATAATTTGTCATTTTCCATTTTGTAATTAAATTTCCTACAGAGCTACATTGTTATTAGCGGAATTTGTAGAAAAAGAGTAGCATGTTGTATAGCATAGATTCAATTGTTTGTGTTTTTTACGTTTCTTTTCCACGTTTTTGCTCTGTATCTTCACGCTTTGAGAACACGAAGATGTGCCAAAATACTTAATTAAATTTAATCCGATGATCTACAAACAAATAATAACTATCGATATGCTTCAAATTTAATTTTATTACCGAAACGTGACGTAAATTTGTAGTGTGTGTGCTTTTGAATGTTGGCATATTTTTTGAAGCGAAACATTTACATTTTCGCTAATCCGGTAGACGCCACAATTTTGTACGGCTTCTAAGGCTAATCGGATTTTTGCGTATCGTCTTACTTCTGTCTATGTTTGTATTATTATTTGTTTGAATATCGTCTGTTAAACTTGGAAAATACGTTTTGAAAATTAGTTAAAAATAAAATAAAATTAAATGTGCTAATGGATTTCAAGCCAAAGAATCATAATTGATAATTTTTGTAAAACATTGAAATAGTGGATTTTAAGTTATGTGGGTGTTCGCGGAACACCTATTCAGTTTCTGTGGAACACCGCGGAACATAGTTTGGGAAACCCTGCTCTACTAGGAGGGGATACGCTCCACATTGGGAACGAACATGGATTAAAAACATACATGTTGATCCAACGAAACTATTTGTTTGCGGACATTTTTTTTATTTTTAGGGATACGCAAACGGAATATGTATATCCTTTTCTCGCGTGTAATATTTTAGGCAAGTGATGGATTAAAACGAATATGTCTACTAAAGGCGTTGAGCGAGGAAAAATGTATTGAGAAAACGCCTTACGAAATACGTTTTTATGTTGATTTCAATGTTATGAATGCATATAAGAATTGTATTATGTCTGACGGGCCATACTGCCGTTTATAATTGGCCTATTACAAATAATAACAAAACGATCTTATCTTATGCTCTCGAATATGTAACATTAACTTAGATGGATGATAGACACATTGTCTAAGATCTCTGGGCATCCGGGTTCAAATACCAACCTCCTCACTCAAGTGTGTATTAGCGAACAACGACAAATTACACCACGTCATATTGGATATAATTTCAAGAGCATACGTTTTTTTTCGATGCATAATAAATACTTATTGAAAAAGTCGCTTTAATTATGTCACGAACTGTATGCTGTAGTCCGGCAGGTTTAAGTACGCGAATAAAACTCAGTAACAAAATGTTTGCAAATTACAAACTCAACAATTTGCACAGTCATATAGTTGTTTAAAATTAAGGGTGAGATACAATAAAATTTGTGTTACATGTTTCCAGGAATTATGTGAATTCACACTGTATTCTGTACATTCGGGTCCTATGGCGCAGCGGTTTGCGTTGCTGGTTTCCTTGCCGGATCTCATGGGTTCGAGTTCCAGTGCGTACAACATTTTTTCGACCGATTTATCGATTTCTGTTCGAAGGTATGGGTGTTTGTAATGCCTTAATTTCCCTTCCACCCTTCCCACTCTTCAATAACTGGGCATAGCGAGAGCGATTAGTTAACCACTAGTCCTGTCCAGCCTTATCCTTTTACCCTACTAATACTTTAAAAAAGAGAGGTTAAGAGACTTACAAAAAGTTCTTGTAGAAAAAAATCTATTAGGAAGCCATATGTTCCATATTGGGAGAGGACATGGATACAAAAAATCTGAATACTAAATCACATTGACACTAGCCAACATTCGTGCAATGCGATGGGTGCGCACGATGTGCATATAGAGAAAAAAGGTAAAGCTCGACTGTGATTTGTATACGTTTTGCGAAACAGACAACAGATAGACTGATACATCAAGACAAACATATAATGTATTTTGATCAGGGCTGTGGAGTCGCGTGAAAAAAAGATGACTCCGACTCCGAGGAAATCCAAGTCATCAATTTAGTCAGCCAAGCATGAAATGTTAACTCTTTTGATTATTTTGTTTAAATACACATCATTCAATATATTTTTCAAAAAAAAAATCGAGCCGCTCATTTTTCACGACTCCGACTCCACAGCCCTGATTTTGATACGTACTGATCGTCCACATAGCACAATTTTTTAAGTTTTGTATTTCGTTTTATTTAAAAATAACTTTTATTTGAATTTGTACATTGTATTTGTCACTACATCACTATTTGTAGTCCGAGAGGTAAGCTATTGTAATATTGCCAGCCTCTGTAGTTTGTACGCTTGTGAAATACAATCGTGTTTCGTCACTAATCAATTTTTCTTCAATGTCTATCGAAAAATAGTATTTTAACTGACAGATCGTCAATCATTAACAAATATTTAAACAGTGTGTAGGACAAAAAAATATGCAGATGTAATCTGTAAAGAAAAAATAAATATCTAATACAATATTATCCGCAGACTACAATTCGTCAGACTGTAGACCGGCAAAATATCGAGTTGTTGTTTTTTTCTTCTCGAACACATTCACTTTTCAATAATGCGCCATTTTTTTTTCATCTATCGGCCGGTAGGGGCAACATTCCGAACGATTTAAGCTCTGCGGCGAGGAATTTTGCAGAAAAAAACTGTCGATTAAAAGTATTTTCGATAGTAATAATAATCAAATTATTGACAAACTTGTGAGTTGATCTGGAAAAAATCAGCGCCGTTTGATTGACAGAATTGGGTTTGTGCAGTCTCTGGTATTATATTATATTATTTAAAATAATCATTAAATTGCATTGAGTACAAACTTATTCACTTGTTAAGTTGGATGCTGTTATGTTTTCACTAGGGTTTCCAATCTCGGGATGCCGTCCAATTTTGTGATCCCGGAATTGTGATACAGTGAAACCTCGATTCTACGTTTTTCAAAGGACCGTAATAAATGATCGAATAATGCGGGAAATCTTCAGATAATACCAAAAAAATGTTTAATTTTCAAAGAACTTATTTTTTATGTAACTAAATGCGATGTAAAAATATTTGAGCGAACAAAAAAATATCATCCAAAAACGGTAAATCTGGAAAAAAAATTCTGACGGGACAATAATATTTAGATGAAAGATCGAGGAAATCAGTAAATCGGGGAATGATAAACTAGGAATTGTGAAATATTGTTATGACGGAGTCTTGGTCGAGTAAAAAATAAACGATCCATGCAAAAAACGCAGATAGCGAGAACGGTAGATCGGGGTTCCACTGAAAAAAAACGCGAAACGAAATGCGAGGCAAAACTATTTATGAAAAATATTCAACGAAAACGGTCAATCGGGATAATATTCGTGACGGGATCAAAATATTTAAACGATAGATCGAGGAAAACGGTAAATCGGGGAACGATTAATGCGGGATTCTTTTACATTGTTCTTATGGGTGTTTGGCCGGGACTATGAAAAATAAACGATTCATGCGGGAAAACAAACAATGCGAGAACGGTAGATCGGGGTTCCACTGTAGTACTAATCCCGGGATCTCGGGATTGACGATAAGAAGTAAAAAATTTAAATGACCCATGGAGCTAAAAAAGAAGCTCACATTGTTTTAATTTTGAGAAATCAATTTTTAAATTATCTAAAATATCAATTCATCCTACGATATAAGTGATGGTATTACTTGCAAACTCTGCTCATTCCGAAGTTATTGAAACATGAACCATGAATGTAATTTAGTAGATAAAAATATTTTTTGAAAGTATTTTTAGAAATCAGTCTCAGACATGGTTTGACAACATCCAAAATATCATTCCAAAGTAATGTAAGACTAAAAATACTTTTAAAATGTACATTGTTTTTCAAAATGAAATTCATGTTTCAATCGCCGTGTTTGTTAGTAGTACCCTCAATTATTGATTGAATTGATATGTACAGTAAAACCCCCATTTACACTATAGTCGGGACCGTGCAATTGGGGGTAGTGTAATTGGGGGTGTGAATCTCATACAAAACGAGGGATTTGGTTTTTTCCGCGGAAAACGCATAACTAAGATTCCTCTTAGTTTTGCAAAAAAAAGACGAAATATTTAGTTTTTGTAGTAGTAAATATCCCGCACACAGACAGACGCCCAGCTATGCGTGTATAGCCTGGCACGTGTTGAATACACATACGCTAGTCAACATATGACTGTATGCGCGGCACAGACGACCGTCTTTTAGTAACGACAATGGAATGTGACCGTGCAATTGGGGGATTTGCGGTGAATACTTCAAGCCAGCGCGTAATTCAGGGTAGTGCAATTGGGGGTTCCACTGTAATTTTAAAACTCTATTATAAACAAGTCGAAAATAATAATGAATTTTAGTAACACATTCTTTTTTCTTAATTTGATAGCTATTTAAGATTTACGCTCTCGTCAGATCCATCCGAGAGCGTTCAGACGAACAAACTACCAACTTAATAATATTCTTGTAGAACTTAATATATTTTTTATTGACTTTATAACCTACAAATTCAATTCAATTTCAGTAGTGTTATATTTAACTTACATACACGGCGACTGGTGATCGGTAACGGATCAATCAAACTGAAATAACTCTTTCAAAAGAAATATCGCTATTCTCATCTGACCGACGGGAAAAAAACTCGTCCATTTTTTTTTTGCTACCAGTTCGAGGTCGGCAAGTATGCGAGTTTATCATGTCAGTAGAGCGATGAATTTCGGCGCTTGTTTTCGATACCCGCAGATGCCGTTCGTAAATATTGTGCGGTTCGGATCTTGGCTGATTTTAATTATTACCGTAATGGGTATGGGTACCTAATTAATTATTATTTGGTAATGTGGGAACGAAAATTATACTTTGTTTTCGGTTAGCCGCTTTCATGCGGGTAATGTATTCAAATCGAGGCATTGATTGTATTCGTGAGTTCTAGATTATTACACTTTTTCGCACGTCGGCGCAGGTCAAACATGGACAAATCCGCACACAAACGATACGGGTGGTGGATTTGGATAAAATGTATTTAAAATACAATAGTTAACAAACTTTTATTTAAAAATCAAATTATCTCCATTAGTTCAAATCAATGTTGGTTAAGTCAATTGGAAAAAATAAAGCAAAGACCATTCGCAGCGTACAAAAACAAAAAAATATTATTTCGTTGTTATCGTAGAATCTTTTTGACACAATTCATTTATGTGCAAATATGTGAAAACAATATTTATACATGTATGTCAGATATTGAAAAAATATTTAATCATATACGATCAACTCGATGAGAAAACACATCATAAGTACTCATGTCCATGATTTTAAGAATTAGATTAAAAACAAATTAAAAACTTATAGCTTTTTAAAACAATATTTACACTCCTAATGTGGAGCATATGGCCTCCCAATGGAGGTATCTCAACAGTTTTTTACGAGGGCTGATTGTTACTCAAATCTATTTTTTAAATATCAGGCTGTATCTCTCAAAGAGAGTACGGATATATATAATAGAGCTAGGACAGGACTAGTGGTTAATTAACCGCTCTTGTTACTCCCCGTTATTGTACGATTGAAAAGGTGAGGGGGAGTTTTTAGACATCACAAGCATCTACGTCTTTGGGTAGAAGTCGATAAATCAATTTAAAAAAATGATGTTCGTACTGGGGATCGAGCCAAAGACGTTGACCCCTGTTCTACGGACCTAACATAATTGATGGCTAGAGCACAGCTTTTATTGTTTTCATTTATGTTTTAATATTATAAATTTAAGCATCTTTAAAAATGGGAAGGTTCCTCGCCCCTGATTTACACAAATAAAAACGTTGAAGGGCTGTTATACATCCAATAGAAATTATTTTTTAGTCAGGTTTGCCAAATTACTAATGTTTTTAGATAACATAAAAGACAATGGTCATAAATTTATGCCGGCCGCGTGGTTGAAGTGTGTAATTAAGTTTTCGCAAACCTGAAATATCGAGCGGTCGTGCTGAACATGTCAGCTGGGACAGTTATCTGAACTCGGCCGCCTCTGCAGAAGAGTGAGTAGTAGAAACAAGTGCTGGTGTCTTGTAAAAAGTGCAGAGCAGCGTTTCCCAAACATTTCTCAGTATAGTTTAATACAATCTTAAATAAATGTCACCGCTTTTATGGCACTGACATTTGATGATATTTTTACAAACATACTTGCATTTAATTAGTGGTGTAGTGGTAAATAAATAGGTACCAGGTCGGTCATTGATTTCTTCCCTATTTTTTTTTTGTTTTTTTTTAATATCTGTCCGAAGTTAAAAAACTACAATTATCAACAATTAAATAAATAGAAAACGCGCAATTAATTAAAAAAAAAACTGTACTCATTTTAGGGGTGGTATTTCTTCATGTTACATTTGTAGATTTATTTTTTTTATTTTTGTAAAACCCGTCGGGTAGATCAATTTTGATATAATGCTTTTAAATAGTATGTACATTATTTTGAATATATAATATGTATGTACTTGAAAATTAAGTTACGAGTCAAAAAGGTGGCAGGGCGGCGCCCTGGCTCATTTTCAGGTGCCAGGTCGCCGACCTGGCCCCACTACACCATTGCATTTAATTAAACTTAGCTAGCTATCATTTCGAGAACACCGCAATTGATTAACTTAACGCCTTTTCATCTCATCTTGAATGTGTTAAAAGCTTAAAAAATATATCTGCAGCAGTTTTATCGCGTGCCGGCTAATGATTTGACGTACTTTCCCGTCATACTTTTTATCAATTATTTAAGATTTTTATCCACTTTGGGACAGTTTGTGAAACTAAATATAATGCTATATTTATCATTGAATATATTCCTATTTGAATATATTAATGATTTAAAACCAATCATTTAATAATAAGCTTATAGTATCTGGGTTTTAATACTAGATAAAAATATTCATTTATCTGATTCAACATAAGAACGCAGTAAAGAAAACGTTGACACCTCTGCCCTTTTTTTTCGACTGTCGAACATAATATAATGGATTGATTACGTTTTTTTCCCAAAAGCTTGCGTATAATATTTTGATCAAGTCAAAAGGCCGCATCAGTGTGGCCAAGAGGCCGCAAGTTACCCTCCACTGATCTAGTGACTATCTCAATTTTTAAAAAGCCTCACAATTTTTCACGAACCTCACAACGACAACCACTGGACTATTGATACAGTCTTTTCGCGTACAAGTTGTTTGATAGGGGGTTTTGATGAGACGCGTCGACGATGAGTGTGTTCTTTTTTATTCTTCGCTGTCGATTTTTTTTCACCGCTCGTAACTCTATTACAAAATGTGGAGCACGTATAATTTGAATGCAGCCGGTGTGGCTTTACTAACTGCATTTATTGTAATTCGCAGGTTGTGTGTTTTTCCTTAGTGGGTCAAAGTGTTGTTTTATCGATATAAAAAAAAACCGTTTATTCGCATTGGGCAGTTGCCAAAAGCCGTGGAAATTTCTCGAAGACAAAACAGTACGCCTTCGGTTAGCCTGGTGAATCTTCAAATATGCTTGGATTCTTCCGTGTTGCTTACCTGTCTTCTCGCTTCTTTCCAAGCCACACACATCCTATGACAGTATTTAACCATTTGAGTGCTGAGTCGTTTTTTATACATTTTCTAAGTTTACTGAATAAAAAGTAAAAGTTTTTTATTTAAGTATGTGAAATTATTGCAAGACAAATCATTCTTCTGTGATGCTTCTGTGATAAGAGCTAATTGTACAAAAAAGAAAAGATTGAGCCTTGTTTTTTTTGCGTTTGACATGTCGAGCTTCTGTAAAAAAATGTTCAATTGTTTAAAAATCGTTTATATAATTTAAATTTAAATTAAATATATGACGTTTCAATTTCCGAAAGTGAAGACGATGAAAAAGAAAAAGACTTACTAACCCAGGCAAAGCCAAAGTATTGTTCGTCAAAATTATTGAAAAAAATATACTTTAGACAGCTATTTTCATCGTCATTACAAATATCCTTACTTATTTAATTTACTGTTAGATTTTTAGCCATAATTTTGTCTAAATTTCCCGGAAAAATCTTGAATCCCCGGAACCATAAAAATCCGGGAAATGAGAAAACCTAGTGGGACCACACGACAAACTCCAACGCTTCCAAAGCGTTTTTCTCAAGTAAATAAATTTAAAATTAAAATAGGAACGTTCACTATAATATATAATAAATCAAACTTTTCTTACTCATTTCCATCTGGGGAATGGTAGAAATTTGATATCCGGGTTGCATTTTTTTGTTTGCCGGCAAAAGGCTTGGACCTGCCGGCTTGGCAACACTATAATGCCGGCAAAAGATCTTCTTGTTTGTGCTCAATGAATGCTATCTACAATATCTAGTGTGAAATCTGTTTTGATTACAAGTGTATATAATGTGTAATTTATCTTTTCAACTAGTTAAACGGAAAATGTGAACTGTTTTGGCCGTAACAAAAGGCAGTTTTGCCGAAAGTGATCGACGAAATAATATAACTCGGCTTGCGGATCGATTCGAAAGTAAAAATAAAAGACAAATCCACGAAGCAACAATAGGAGTGTTACCACAAATTACAAGGTGAACAAGTGAAATATTCTTCAAGATGATGTGCAACAAAGAGCAGATTACTAACATCATGGATAAGATTAACGTGGTATGTATCAAAAATATTTTATTTTGTGTTCTAACTCAAATTTGTCGCCAAGTTTAACACTGTATGCATATAATAAAATAGAAGCTTATCAATATTTGCTGGCAAGAAAAAAATTGTCGCTGCCCGATTTTAAAAACCTGGGAGTTTATGGATTAGCCCGTGGTCACCCAAAATTGTACTGTGGCTCCCCTAAAACTATGTTTTCTCTGAAGCCCCCGGTTGAGAAACCGTGGTCTAGATCAGTGATTCCCAAACATTTTCATCTCACGGCCCCCTAAATTTGAAAAAGAATAATCCGCAGCCCACCTCTATACAAAACATATTCTGCGGCGGACCCCGAAGAAATTCCACGGCCCCCAATCTGGGAAGCACTGAATTAGACCTAGGAGAAAAATATTTAGAAAAACCTACATTTAATATTCTTTGAGAAAGCATATAGTAAAAAAAAATTAGGGTGGGATATGAAGCAGCGAGGAAGTAAAGAAAGTATACTCATATAATCACTGAGCTATGACGATCGCGATGCGATGCACCTCCATGCAAGAATAATAAAACAAAAATAAAACAGGAATTTCGTCCGAACTGTGTTTATTTTATTGAAGTCAAAATTCAATCTATTTTTACGAAATATATTTTACTGACATTCAATAATAAATTTACAAGCGCCATTGCTAAAGATGTTGGTATTTATTGAGAAAACATTTTTATACCTAGATTACAATATAAAAAAATAAATATTGTAATATGAAACTTTTCCTAACTTACACTTTAAATACCTATGGTGACCATTTTTCATTCGATAAAATAATGAACAAAATTAAAAACAATCAAAAGACGATTTTCACATTCTTTCGATTTATTTGACGCCAAAATCAGTGGCGTAGCAAAGCATTTTTTGTGGAACAACGTTTTCGAATAGAACATGGAAAATTCGTATTTCCTTCATCATGCTTTCTTCCTTCGTATTTGTTATTCGTGACTCGCATGAAAAAAATGATTAAAAAACCTTTAAACATAATATAAAATAAAAAATGAAAACTAACTAATTTCACCATTACAGTAATGAAATATTAGAAAACGATATTTTAAATAGGGTAAGCGGCTCACCATTGATATTTTTATTTTATTTGGAATCGACACATCCTAATATAAGTAATTAGTACTTTTAGTGTTTGTATCTTAACCCCACCCTGCGTCCACTATAATGAAAAAAAGGCCCATCTCCATTTTGTGATTTTGTAAGCTAATATGTATACGGATCAGGTTTTAGTTTATTCGTAAATAACCTTAAATCGGTTTGTCTGAAAATACTTATCAAAGACGAGAAACAAGTGTTATGGTTTGTTACACAACATTACAATAAATGAGCTATCAATTATAATTTTAAACTAAAAGTAAACTTCCACTAAATAATAATCCACAACAAATATTTTGACTATTTCGTTGATTTTCGGTAGATTTACTACACGTTAAATATTTAAATGCAGTAAAATATTAATGATATTTTGTATTTTGATTACTTTTTGTATCTTTATCTGTAAATTCTTTTAAATACATCTATCTCCGATTGTTTGTAGCACCTTAGTTCTATATACATAGAATTGTATTAATGTAGGGCCTCCAATCCCGGGATTGTGATAGTCCCGGAAATTTGGGATTGAGAAAATTTGAGAAAGTTACGTAAGGACTCAGTAAAAAAAATTTGGATTGGAAAAATTGTCAATCCCGGATCACAAAAAGGGTCTGGAATTGGATGCCCCAGTCGATAGTGATCGCAATGAGTGAAACTGGTCCTGATCATATAAAATACAAGTAGAATTAGTATGAAAGAGCGTTTTTTTGTACATTTGTTTCATTTGTAATTCTATCATGGTCTTTACTACATTTATTTTATAACAACTGACAATGGTCAACATATCCGCAAATCGTAAATCCAGCGTCTTAAGATAATAAATATTGCAAAAGTTTTATTTTATAATTGAATTTCACATAACTAAAACGTTTAGGTAAGACACGGATTATGGCTTTATTGTATTTACTTTGCGTAATAATTGTTTGCCCATTTTCTATGCTTCCGTATTTTATCAATAAGCGTTGATAAAATGCACATTAAAAATAAACGTCATTGCATCTGTACTATTTTTTACGAATGTATTTTAATAAATATTCCGAATATTTTACTTTTGGTAGTAACTACTGATAGCAATACCGGACGAATATATCAATAAAAATATTTCACATTTAATACCACCAGTTTTGCAAATATCAATTCTGATATTTCGATAATTCAAATAAAATTCCGTCATTAAGAAATATACATAATCATAAACGTGAGGTTTTCATAAATATATTTTTATACCAATAAAAAGGGTCATCAATTCTAGAACCTGTCAATATAAATATGTACAACTCTAAGCAGTTTTAAAGTCACTTTTAGGGTGCTCACTGTCAATACTTGGTGGAAAGGTATTATATTAATAAAAACACAATATGCCTTTGTACTTTATTTCCGCTTTATTTTAAAGGTCAGAACCGGTTTCGCTTATGGCGAGCAATGCCAACTAATACTCAGTTGAAAATGCTCGCCATGAGCGAAGCCGGTCCTGACCTTTTTAAATGAAGTGTTAATAAAGTTTTTAAGTATTTGAATATAAAATTAAATTTGATAACTTTGTTATTCCACTTGTTGTACAAAGTATAACACGTGTTTCGCCTCTTTGATCGATATCAGACGTAATATTAGTAAGATGATGCCTTTCCACTAGGACAGTGTTTCGCAACCTTTATGAACCGTGCCCTCTATTGAGTGTCTTTATTTTCTGTGCCCCCATACCATTGTTTGTCTTGCCATAAAATTCGAATTTAAAAAACCAGGAATTGCGGATTTTGCCAATTTTAACGGGATGCGACCTTTTTAAAACTCTTTCAAGAATTTCGAATCCAAAATCACTTGGTCTCCCTAAACTGTGCTGTGCTTCCAAAACATAAATAAATCTTTGTGGCCCCTCGTTGAGAAATCCTGCACTTGGGCATCCAATCCGGTCTTTTTGTAATCCCAGGATTCCGTATGGACTTTTATTCAGCTCTTCCAAAATTTGTAAAGACCAGAAAATCTTAGAAACATCCAAATGAAAAGACGCGAAACCTTATTATTTTCCAAAATTTACAATTTCAAAAGCCCAACACTTGACTTGAAGACCAAAATGGGCAACTTTTATTTATCAATCCTGAAATTCCGGGATTAGTTCTATCACAATCTCGGGATTGGTGGCCCTACTTTCCGCTAATACTAATTTACACCACTGACAGTGAACACTTTAAAAGTGATACAATATAAATTAATTAAATTTGGTTCTCAGTATAAATAACATTGAACTTGAATTTTGACAGTGTGAAATGACAGATTTTCGCCTGTTTAATAGAATATGTATTCATATTGGCTCGTGTTGATTTAGTGTTTGACTTAAAGTGTGCGAAATGCTTGGATTCGTTTACTCAGCTAGAACGATTGTAAATATTTATTTTTCAAAGTGAATCAATTGTTTTTTGCCAAGGCTGAATCAGAAAATAAATGAGCGCGATTTCACAAAAAATCAATCAAGAAAAATATTAATTCACAGTCCATCCGTCCTGCTTTCGAAGTGGAACGTCGAACTTAGCTGAATAGAGGCGGATTAGACGTGTAATTTGGGCATCTTGCATTCCTCAGAAAATATGTCTTTAAAAAAACGGATACAATCCTGGAATTATATTTAGAACTGAGGCATTAATTGAAAATACATTAATTTAAAATGCAGTATTTTTCACGAATAATAAACAGCGAACACCTAAGTCCAGGGATAATGATCCCGCGAATGTTTAAAGCGTTTAAATTTAAATATTTTTTTTTTAATAAAATTAATAAAAAAAAAATCATCATTGCAGAGAACTATAATTTATGTTTGTGGCCAAAAATACCAGGTACCAGTAGACCACAACTCATTAAAGCTTTTCGTTTTGCCAGAGTGATCTATTCTCTACACACGTGAGTGGACGCCATTAAATTTTCGGCAGTTGCTCCAAAGACACTCTTAGTTAATTAAAAACTCTAAATACGCCTTTTGATACTGTATTATAAAATTAACGAACGGGAAAGCAATGGTCATACCTGTGATGGTTAAATGTCACCTGCTGTTGAAGCCATTGTATAGGATAGCAAAAAGTCGAACTTTTTAAGGATCAAGGTTGAACTATTGTTTAATTATTCGTGTCCTATGTCGCAGCGGTTAGCGTTGTGGGTTCCGTGTCGGACTTCACGGGTTCAAACCCCAGTACGAACAGTTTTTTTCGATCGATTTATTGATTGCTGTTCGTAGGCATGGGTGTATGTGATATCTAAAAATTCCCTCTCACCCTTTCCAATCCTTAAATAACTGGGTGTAGCGAGAGCGATTAGTTAACCTAACTAGTACTGTACTGGCCTTATACTTCTATCCCTACTATTATCGTTGAATAAGAGAGATTGCGCCACTGAGTAACAAACAGTTCGCCGAGAAAAACTTCTGTTGATATACCTTCATTTGGAGGCCATATGCTCCACATTTGGATCGGAAATGGATATTTTTTTTTTAATATAACTAGTATAAGAATTAAATATAAAAAATGTTGTATTGAAATAGCAACACAATTCTTTTATTTTGTCATTCGATAATATTAGAATTTTATTGTCAAATGACAAGAAGTTATTCGTACATATTAAAAGTAAAGCTCTAATCTGTTCTCGCAACAAATAACGATACATTTTTGAAACTTTTATGTAAGATACTTAGAAGAAAATGAAAAAAAAAATGCATCTTAAGCACTTTGCAATTACAGTACCGAATTATTATAATATTATTGTTTTACCGAGTTCCCTTCTGGGCTGTTCAATGGAGCATAACGTTTTCTGCCAACTGACGGTTCGTTAATCCGCAAACCACTTCAAATAATAAATAAACAATATTGAGTGGCAAAAAAGACATTGGACAACGAACGACTTTATTAAAATTGCTAAAAATCTATTTTTGTAATAGTTTAACTCGTCTATTTGACCGATTTTCTCCAGGGCCTCTAGTCGAATTATTAACGTCATCTTCCTAGGTTGCGGTGTCCTTGAGCTCAAATTCTAGAATGGAAACTTTAATAAATATATTAGATTTTAGATCGATGTATAGATTTTTATTAGAAAAGAAAAACTTCTGTTGAGATACCTCCATTAAGGGGTCATATTCTCCACATTGGGAGCGGACATGGATTTTAAAAAATGGCACATTGGTCAACGTCTTTGGCTTCCATACCGGAACTTAGCTTACCAGTAGTCCTGTCTTAACCCTATCCTTTCTATCCTTACTTTCTTTGAAAATAAATGAGGTTAGACCACTGGTAACAAGCGATTCTCGTAGAATAAAATCTGTTGAGATACCTATATTAGGAGACCGTATGCACTACATTGAGAGTTGACATGGGAAATATATATACATATATTGTATATTTAAAAATCGTTATTATGTTTTTATTATGAACATAGTCTTGATAATTTCCGGATATAATTAAGCTCGACTAATTTATTCTTTTGCCAAAAAAGAAAACTACATTCTTACACTTAGAGCAAACATAAATGACGATTTTCACAGAATAAATGAATAATTAAGGTGTGTTTACATTGTATGCGGATTCCCGACAATATTCAAACAGTCTGTGACCTATAGACGCTATTAAAATGCGTACCATGTAACTTGGACATGTCCACCATTGTCATTGTCTCGGGGACCTAATTATATCTAAGTAATCAATGTTTTACTCGATGCCAATAAATTTACATGTCCCATTAACGTTTTCATTGGAAACCATTAAAAACAATTGAGAATCCGTGTACGGTTTCGATGCAATTTGGAAACCGTTTACATTATATAGTGTTATTTATAACAGTGTTCCCCAAGCTGTGCTCCACGGCCCAGTGCTGGGCCGCAGAGACTTTCCGCCGGGCTACAAACAGTATGCCAAATTTCAAGAAATTCGCCATGCAAAAATATTGAATATAGGATTTTTATCGCCTGCACGTTTTCTTGTATTTTTAGTTATTGTTAAATAAGAAGACATCAATAATGCGGCTCCGTATTTTGTTTCTTGGCCATTTTTGTGCGGTTACACATTACTCACACTTCTAAAATCCGGCTTAAAATTTGTAAAGTTTAGTTTATTGCGGATTCTTATTCTGTTGTATTATTTTTTCTGTGTGCGACACGATGGTCGCTGGTTTTTTCAGAATCGACAGTCATAAATAGTTGCTCTTTGATAGGGAACCCATATGCAAAACCATACCTAAATATACTAATAATTTCATAATACATAATTGTTTTCACTATTAGGGTGTTCACTATGAATACTCGGTGGAAAAGCATTATATTAATAAAAACACAATATTCCTTTGAACTTTATTCCACTTTATTTAAAAGTTTAAGACCGGTTTCGCTCATTGCGAGCATTGTCAACTGAAAACAGTTGTATAGTTATGTCCATTTGTTACAATATAAGATTAAAAAAATATTACATAAAAACCATTTTTATTTCATTATTAGTGGTCTGCGATTTTTTTTCCTTTTTTTACCAGTCCGCAGGTGTAAAAAGGTTGGGGAACACTGGTTTATAATACGTCGGCCATTGTGTTATTTTAAGTCTACGTAAGCGATAGTAAATCTTGTTACATCGCTGAAGGCATCGGTGTCAAATTCTGGATTGTTTTATTACTTCCTGTAGCGAGGGGATCTCTAGAATTTTTTCGGAAATCTATTATACTTGAGCAGTATAATTTTGAAGTCTTAAATCGATATCAAAATAATTCGTCTGATAAACGATCAGAAATCAGCGGATTAATTTCACTAATGATTTGATGTAAATGATGTTTAATTGTTATCGTATAAACATTTACAATGTCTGTAAGTATTTAAAACTTGAATGTGGTCAATAAGTTCGGTCATCGTTAAAAAGCGAGCCAAAAAATCATAATATATAAATACCTACCATCATCATATTTTTTAAAACTTATTAATAAGTTCATTTTGATAGCTCATTCGTGCACTTGAATACCCGAAGATGCCGAAGGTGAAACCCGCGTAGTTTTTGAAAAATCAAAAACACGATAAAAACTTTTTACTACGCGTCCGCTTAAGTTCATTTGTCAACCTGAATGCTTGAATATGCCGAAAGGCAAAACCATCGTCAGTAGTGACAAAACGTATAGATATGTAGAAACACAATGCAAATGTGAACAATATATCGTTTAAATAATATGTTGAGATACTAATAAATCTTGTGAAAGGAATACATAAAAATCAAGTTATTAGATTCAAAATTAAAAAGTTGTCTTAAATAAAAAATTTATATTTCTTTTTACGGCATTATGTTGTTGATGTCGATGATTTTTTTTATTTTTCCATACGATAGAGCTTGCAAATAAGAATAAAAACATATCCATTTAGCCTTGAACTGCAAATAAAAATTAACTAATTGTTTCAAAATCTGAGATCGTCATTTCTGTAGGAGATTTATTGCGTTCTTCCAGGATGAATCTAATTATACGTCAGTAATCATGCCAACGGAGCTATTCTCAAATTTAAAACCTAGGCACTAATTGAGGTGTTTGTAATACTCGATATGATTTTAGTATCAAGCTTTTACTAGCATAACTTAAATGTCATAATTGCAGCTATGTTCATTGTTGTTATAATCGATATTTTATAATTTATTCGACCATTCAAACGAATACGCTAGAAAGAGGTTATTTTAAAACTTACTGTCAAAATTAACACAAGCTCGTCAAGTATCAAGTTGTAATCAGGGCCAGCGCTACCATACAGGCGAAATAGGCAATCGCCTAGGGCGCAAATCATTAAGGGGCGCATAAATTGAGTAATCAAAATATTTTTATTTGTGTGTACTTGTATCTGTTCGTTATAATTATCTATCGTATTCTATATACTTAGAAAAAGGTAGGTTGAGCGACTGACTAACAAACAGTTCTCGTAAAAAAACTTCTTTTGAGACACTTCCATTAGGAGGCCATACGATTCACATTGAGAGCGGGCATGCATGTAAAAAATATATTCCACAGTTTGTTGAAAAGGGGGCGCGCCAATAACCGTTGCCTAAGGCGCCAAATAACCTCGCGACGCTACTGGTTGTAACGCATATTTGTCTCATTACAATCACTGTAATGCGTATAGCTATAATAATAAACATGATTTATCAAACATAAACAACTTGAAAGAATGAAACAAAATACTTATTCGTTGACGTTTGAAAAACCGACTATAGCAACAGTAAATATGGCCACAATTGTAACATTTATGTTATAACTAAATACAAAAATCATGTATTTGAGACCTCTTTTAACTAGAAAGTGTCTACAGTTCTAATAAATTTAAGAATATCTCACAAAGAAAGCTTCTAATCAAATAACCTAACTATTCTTTGTTTCTTTTACAGGTAAGTTATGGTTTCCCTTACTACAACTTTGAAGCATATTTGAAAGTGTCATGGATCCTGAGTTTTCGGGAAAACGTAAGTAGTAGATAATAAGAGTCTTTAAGTAAATTTCGTTTCGTATATTTAGCTAACAGTATGTCAAACACGTTTTCCGTATAATACTTTACTAGCTGTAAGCCCGTTGACCTCAACGGGGGGATTTTTGTTGCATTTTTAAGTAGTCAGAAAATTTACAGGCGTCAAAAATAAATTACTAACCTATTTATTGAATAATCCAGAAATTCTGATAGTAAAAGAAATATATCTGGGGGCGTATATCGACAGCCCTGCCCTGCAGTATTTAAATTGTAAATTATTTATTTTTGGAATCATGTTCTAGTTTGCCAACAACTATTTTTCGTAATAGCAGAAATTTCGTAAGTTATTGAATTTTTGGAATAATGTTTAAGTTTGTTAACTATTTTTCGTAGTAACAAAAAAAGTCCTTGTAAATTACTTAATTTTTGAAATAATATTTAAGTTTGCTAACAACCATTTTTCGTAGAAGCAGAAATAGACCTCGTAAATCATTTAATTTTTGGAATAATGTTTAAGTTTGCTAACAACCATTTTTCATAGTAACAAAAATAGTCCTTGTAAATTACTTAATTTTTGGAATAATGTTTAAGTTTGCTAACAATTATTTTTCGTATTAGCAGAAATAGACCTCGTAAATTATTGAATTTTTGGAATAATGTTTAAGTTTGCTAACAACCATTTTTCATAGTAGCAAAAATAGTCCTTGTAAATTACTTAATTTTTGGAATAATGTTTAAGTTTGCTAACAATTATTTTTCCTATTAGCAGAAATAGACCTCGTAAATTATTTAATTTTTGGTATAATGTTTAAGTTTGCTAACAACCATTTTTCATAGTAGCAAAAATAGTCCTTGTAAATTACTTAATTTTTGGAATAATGTTTAAGTTTGCTAACAATTATTTTTCCTATTAGCAGAAATAGACCTCGTAAATTATTGATTTTTTGAAATAATGTTTAAGTTTGCTAACAACCATTTTTCATAGTAGCAAAAATAGTCCTTGTAAATTACTCAATTTTTGGAATAATGTTTAAGTTTGCTAACAATTATTTTTCCTATTAGCAGAAATAGACCTCGTAAATTATTGAATTTTTGGAATAATGTTTAAGTTTGCTAACAACCATTTTTCATAGTAGCAAAAATAGTCCTTGTAAATTACTCAATTTTTGGAATAATGTTTAAGTTTGCTAACAATTATTTTTCCTATTAGCAGAAATAGACCTCGTAAATTATTTAATTTCTCGTAAGTTTGCTAACAATTATTTTTCCTATTTAGTAAATTATTTTATTTTTGGTATAATTTTTAAGTTTGCTAACAATTATTTTTCATAGTAGCAAAAATAGTCCTTGTAAATTACTTAATTTTTGGAATAATGTTTAAGTTTGCTAACAATTATTTTCCTATTAGCAGAAATAGACCTCGTAAATTATTTAATTTTTGGAATAATGTTTAAGTTTGCTAACAACCATTTTTCATAGTAGCAAAAATAGTCCTTGTTATTTACTTAATTTTTGGAATAATGTTTAAGTTTGCTAACAACTATTTTTCGTATTAGCAGAAATAGACCTCGTAAATTATTTAATATTTGGAATAATGTTTAAGCTTGCTAACAACCATTTTTCGTATATATATAAATAAATAGTTAATCAAATTATTATATATTAAATTATTATATTTAATTGAGCAGCCTTATATAGCCTCTCAAAACGCTGCAGAACGGTCAAATTCGTTTAGTGCAAGATTTCACCCACAGATGTCATTATTAGTTAACTAAAACTTTAAATAGAGTTTTTTTTTCGTAACCATCAACTGGACTTGTGGAGCAGTGGTTAGGTGTCCGAACGTCGCGCATGAAAATTGGGGCATGGTATCGAATCCCACAGCTTGACAGAATATTTTTTGAAAATTAATTGTTTTTACACATAATAAAATAAAAATGTCATGATTTCAAAAATTCACTCATGACGTCAGAGAAAAATGAAGAAATGAATTAATGACGACAGCGGGGCAGGATGGGGGGGAGGGGGACCGTCTTTCTTGACGTCATCGAAAAGGCGAAATCGCGACCATAATATACAAACGAAAAAAGTATCTCTTTAGTATGAATAAAAAAATGTTGACAGCGTGGCTGGGGCGGAGGAGGGGAAGGGGAAATCGGGGACAATTTACAGACGGACGGACGGACATTAACGACTATTAATATATAGACTAGCTGTAAGCCCGTTGACCTCAACGGGGGGATTTTTGTTGCATTTTTAAGTAGTCAGAAAATTACAAACCTATTTATTGAATAAGCCAGAGATTCTTAAAATAAAATAAATATATCGGGGCGTATATCGACAGCCCTGCCCTGTAGTATTTAAATTGTAAATTATTTAATTTTTGGAATAATGTTAAGTTTGCTAACAATTATTTTTCCTATTAGCAGAAATAGACCTCGTAAATTACCTAATTTTTGGAATAATGTTTATGTTTGCTAACAACTATTTTTCGAAGTAGCAGAAATTTCGTAAATTATTATATCTTTGGAATAATGTTCAAGTTTGCTAACAATCATTTTTCATAGTAGCATAAATCGATCTCGGCGCATATATCGACAGCCCTGCAGTTTTTAAATTGTAAATTATTAAATTTTTGGAATAATGTTCAAGGTTGCTAACAATCATTTTTCGTAGTATATATATTTTATTCAACTAATTTTCAAGTATGCTAACAAAAATATTTCGTAGAAAAAGAATAAGACCCGAGGACATCAGTACGCACACATTTGTGAATTGTGAATTGTTAATTGTGATTTGTGAAAAGTGATTATTTTATCGACTATTAATATATAGATTTTGGAATTTTTAGAATAATCTAATATTCTAATTTTTAGAATAATTTAATATCTATTGAACTTTTTTTTCACTTCAATGGAATGTGAGAAAAAAGTCGGAAAATAAATGGGCAAAGAATTAAATTATATTTATATAAAAAATGCAATTTTCACATGCAAAATATTATAAATTAATTGGACATTTTATCAAAACAAAATTATCAAAATTTTGACTTATTCTCCAAATAGAACTTGTTTTTTAGAATATATATAATGATTTTTACTGATGTTATTTTACTAATCATACTGAAACTATGCTTTCGCCAACAACTAACTATACCACGTATGTATCTAGATTAAAAACAAATCTTGAAATAATTGCGTCTTATATTTATTTTTTGAAAAACTTACTTGGCTAGTCAATCGGATTTTGTTATTTTGATAGCATTTATTTTCATACGATCAAGATGTAATGTGATTTAAAAAGAAAGTTTTCAAAAAAAAAAAATGTTATAAACCAAAAAAAAACGCTCAGGACATCCTCAGACAGACTTACTTTCAGTAAGTAAAAGTAAGTCTGTCTGAGGATGCCTCTGAAAGAGGCGAAACACGTGTCACAGTTTGTAGCACAATACGTGGAATAATCTAAGTTATTTTTTATTTTATATTCAAATGAACTTCCAAAAAGTTACCGACGAATCCATCGAAAGCATAAACAATGTATTTTAGAGAAAAAATGATTGAAATTATGCAATAAAAAGGGTGGGTTCAGTTCACTTTTTCCCATCATCCTAACTTGGCTCACTTTGCCGTATTTTAATCTCGTTGACCCCAATCTATCAAACTATTTCGCTTACTTTATTTATATTACTATTTGAGCATAAATTTACCTTGTCATTCATTATTTGACAATATTCCATTTTTGAATCTTTTATACAAACAATCGAAGTCAGTAGGAATCGCAAATATCGTTCCATTTTCAAATTTTTATTTTAAATACACTATTTTTATCGCCTTGATATTTATGACGTTAGCTCAGTTGATAGAGAGCTCGACTGGTAATCCAGAGTTCTGTGTTCGATCCACGGTCGCGGCGTTTTTTTGTATGAAATTTTTTCAGCTATTTGATTTGTTTCGTCAAATAATAAACAGTGTATTTGGAAAATATGTCTTTAGTATGAATAAAAAAAATAATTAATGGCGACAGCGGAGCAGGATTGGGGGGGGGGGGGAGGAGGACCGTCTTTCTTGACGTCATCGAAAAGGCGAAATCGCGACCATATACAAACGAAAAAAGTATGTATTTGGTATGAATAAAAAAATGGTGACAGCGGGGCTGGGGCGGAGGAGGGGGAGGGAAAATCGCGGACAATCATTCAGACGGACGGACATTATCGAGTATTAATATATAGATTTATGCCGTTAAGGTTAAAAAGGTTTGACAGATTTGTAAATAAATTCATAGACATTATATCAAAATTTTTAGTACGTGGCTAATGTTGCAATTGCAAATATATATTAATAATATTTTATCGGCAGACATTAATAATGCTAATATTACCTAGCCCGACGGATAAGTGAGAGTAAATTTGCATTAAAAATGAATAAAATAATCGAAATTATCGAGCTGTTGTGTGGCGCAGCCGCGGTAAATTCCAACAGCTGATCGTCGATTCGCGGCCATGTTTCTTTTTCGGTCGTTGTTGTCAAGTTGTCAGACGCGAAAAAAATAATTATATAGATGTTTTTATGTTGCCCAACCTGTGGAATGTTTATGCATTTATAATATGAGTTCAGATCGGTAGAATAAAATGGCATCGGCGAATGGATATTACAATAATTGTATTGAAAAAGTCATAGAATTTTTATTACAAAACTCTATTGCTTAACTTTAACATTTATTTGAATGCGTAGCTTTGTAGCCATGTGACAGGTGATATTTATTTTTTTATTTATGAAGATTACCAATATCCATAGCAATGTCAAACACAAGAATATTGCATAGTAAAACGTATTTTTTTAATTTATAGCTCGAAATGAAGGAGCTCATGGCCCAATGTTGTGCATAGTGACTTCAAATTGAGCATAAATAGAGAATTGTGGGGTTCTTTTCTATGTTTATACTGTTTCGGGAAACGCGATTTTATATTATAGGCACTTAATATCAATGCAATATAAACTAATAATGCAATTGTTTATATCTCAAAAACAAATTGGACTAATACATATTAATTATTGACGTAATTAATTGATATATTTTTAAGAAAGACGAAATGTTTATTTGTTTCCAGGAAATGGGCAGTTTTATAAAACAATCGAAATTTTAAACAGCAAAATCACATACGATTCGATAGATTTCGCGAACAATTTATAAACCATTCGATGCCTGGCACAAAAATTTACAATCCTGGATTCTTAATTCATTGTTGCCGATTTTGGAAATAGTCGGTTTTGGAAAAAAAAATGTTTTTCCAAAACTGCTGTCACCGAATCCATCGAGCATAATATACTTGCCTGATTTTAAAATTGCCGGTATCGGAACCCGGAATATACAAATTACTATTGAAAAATATCGGCTTCACATAAATAGCATACTTGCAGTAGCGGATTAACCCTTTACTGCAAGAGGCGCGCGCTTGAGGCCTCCAATCGGAGGAGTCCTAAAATAAAATATATTCTATAAAATTCATATAATATTTTCAATTAAATTTTAGTTATTCGAAAAAGAGGGCCTCCCAACTGTTTAATCCGCCTAGCACGTATTTTGTTTAATCTTCTTAAGATGTGTGTATGTAACCTGAGCCTGAGTAAATGCGCAAATTTCTATTTGATTTGTATGAAAGTAAACAAGAATTATCTGTCAAATACCTTGTTGGTAATCCGCATTGCCATCTCACAAAGAGGCTGTCAGTTTCACTATAAGCTTGTTCAAACAGCCATATCTAAAGAGATTTTATTTGCAAAACAAATTCTAGGCTAAGCAGTGATCACGATGGCCCTACCTTAAAGGAAATTGTTTTATTAGTTTTGCCCGTCGAATAAAAAGAGATTTTCAACAAACCAGCCATCACCTTCGTCACAAATCACCGCATTAGATAAATGTATACACAAGTCTTCATCCTTGAAGGAGCCAAGGGCGTGACAGCTACTTGACTACAAAAAAATAATATATTACGCTTCTGATTCTGCTAATGCTACTGAATTTTGAAAAACTAAAAAACCGATCAAGTCATATTTTACCACAATAGTGCACGCGGTGGCGCATTAAGCACACGAGTGACCCCAGGTGCAATAAAATTTGGAGGCCCTGTTTTACGGATAACATAAAAACGTCAGAAAATTCCAAATATAATAGTAAATTTAGAACTTCGACTGAAGGTGCTTGATGGAACTTCAATATCAAATTTGAATTATTTTGATTCTGTACTCTTCCATAACCGACACCTGGGTAGTTATCGACAAAATTTATGGAAGAGTGCAGAATCAAAATAATTCAAATATAAAATAGTAAAAATCTGAACCAAAAGTATATGAGTTATATTACATAAGCTATTTTTGAGGCCCCTAAAATTCGAAGCCCCCAGGCGCGCGCCTCATTTGATTATGATATAAACAAATATGATAATCCACCACTGAGTGCACGTTTAAAAAAATTGTACCGCTCAGCTCTGCATCAGGCCATTTTCTAAAAAAATAGTTTATTCGTTTATTTTCTTGATAGTTATGGAATTTGGTTGAATTAGGTCATTAAATGACGGTGTGAAATATTTAGTTAGGAATGGATTTTTTTATGTTATTTATTATTTGTACTTGAAATCCGAATGTTATATTAACTACCAATTTAATATTTAAAAACTTATAAATAAAATAATGTATGCATGTTTCATTTTAAAATATGAGGTATGCAAATTATTTTTCTTATTTTTTTCCAAGGTTATATATAGAGCAGTGTAAAAAAGACGACTCCAGCTTTAAAATAAAAAAACGACAAATTTTCAATCATTTAATTTTAACTAATATATGTATAGGAAACAAATTAAATGCTCAGAATAAAAATATTATACGGTCAGAATATTTAATAACAATTTTGGTTAGTAGGTTAGGTTAGGTATTTTTTTTTTAATTTCATTTAAATTATGACTATTTATTCTGACCGATATATTATGACCACTATAAATTCTGACCAGTGTTATTTAAATTCTGACCAGAAACATACTAGCAATATGTATGTATATGTATGTGCATATACCATCAGATCTTCTTTAGTCTCAAAATGGACTATTGAAGTTTGTTTTTTTTTATCCATGTACGCTTCCAATGTGGAGCATATTTCCTCCTAATGGAGGTATCTTAACAGAAATTTTTCTATGAGAACTGTGTGTATAAAAAAGTGAGTATTAGGGAAAGCAGCATAAGACTAGAACAGCACTAGTGGTTAACTAATCACTATTGTTACACCCAGTTATTAAAGAATCAGAAGGATGGCAGGAGAGGAGATAATGTGAATTGACATCACAAACACCCAGACTTCGATCACAACTTTGAATTGAATAATTCTCAAATTCACTGTGCTCTTACCGGGAATCGACCCCAGACCTGCGTGAACGGTCTGATCAACTGGGCCAAAGCAGGCAACAGCCATTTTTTTTTTTTAGACTACATAGCCCTGATTTTCACTGGTCCGCTGGTGTTAAAAAAAATGGAGAAAACTAGTCTGTACAAATTCAGATATTTACAAAAAAAAACTGGAGAGAAAATAGCTCATTAAGCACAGTGTAGAAATTACTGTTTATAGTGGGAGCGTTTAAGTCAAAACAGTCGTCTAATCGGATGATCCCGAGCGGCGAGTCCTCTGGAGCAAAACGGAGCAAAGTCGTGCTCCAAGTGACGGTTTGCCGACTCCAGCTGTATCGCCAAGAACTGAAAAAGTGTCAGTGTGTCAGCGAATAAAAAAAAAACAACATCAACAAACGGCTCACCCGCGGCTTTGATGTTGCTTCTTCCAATCCATGGATAGAAAACAATTTAACTGTTAAAATTAAAGCACAAAAAAATTGCCATGATTGTTCAAAAATATGACAGTGCAGTTAAGCCACAGACGAAGTAAAAATGCTGTTAGTATTCCTGCACAGCCGCCTGTGTGGTCGAGTGGTCAAAGTCGTTGGCTACCGCTACGGAG
The DNA here is from genome assembly GCA_031772345.1 of Himalopsyche anomala. Classification (NCBI taxonomy): domain Eukaryota; kingdom Metazoa; phylum Arthropoda; class Insecta; order Trichoptera; family Rhyacophilidae; genus Himalopsyche; species Himalopsyche anomala. The sequence continues at coordinate 15,559,350 of CM062837.1, read as the reverse complement.
GGCACGGGTTCAAATATACGGGCAGTTTTACGGGCAGTTTTAATACGGGCAGTTTTATAAATTGATATTTCAATCGAATTTATGTTCAAAGGCATGAATGCATGTGATGTCTTAAATTTCCCCCTCCCACCCTTTCATACCATATGAACGGGGCGTACCGAGAGCGATTAGCTAACCACTAGTTCTGTCCTAGCCCTTTCCTTCAATTTCTATTCTCTTTGGAAAAAGAGAGGTTGAGCAACTGAGTAACAATCAGTTCTCGCAGAAACACTTCTGTTGAGATAAACTCCATTAAGAGTCCATATGGTCCATATTGGGAACGGACATGGTAAATAAAATAATTTTGGATTTAATATGAGCTCCTGAGATTTTTGAAGTGAAGCATCTCACTGGTTTATGCAGATGGCAGAAAGCAACTACTCGTTTGTTTGCTTTATGCGCAACTACCTTTTATTACCAAAATTTAGACTGCCTGTTGTCCACATTACTATACTTAATCATAAATAAACGTCGTCCTCGTAGGCTAGTGCTCAATGCTCTTGGATTTTTGCGGTTATTTGCGGTTTAGGTTGCTCGGTTAAGGGTTGGAGTCCACCAATAACCCCAATGTCAATTGATAAGGCCAGGGATTGGCTGGAAGGGGGCTCGAGGGCTCGCCCGAGCCCCTTGTTAAAATTCTGCGTGGCCGGCGAGCCCCTTGTTAAGTTAAGAAAATCATTCATTTAAGATCAAATCAGCACCTAACTGCAATTTCTTATAAATTGTAATAGAAAACAGAAGACTTTGTTGCTCCTCCATTTTTTTAATTGAAGAAGCAAACAAAGTCAACTAACGGGTCCCAAAAAAGCCAGTGAGCCACGTCATATGCATCATCTATGGTATGAAGAAATTATGGCTGAGATTTACCGAGCCCCTTGTTAACATATTACCAGCCCACCGCTGGATAAGGCCTTTCATTAAAGAAACGGGTTCGATCATTCAAAATACAATTTGAATGTGTATAAATAAGTTTTTTGTTTCTTGAATATAATGCATTTCTTCTACAGTATTTATTGACAGTGAACTTAATTTTGTGAAAGTAAATTTGGTTCTAAATGGATTTTATCTCAATATTCATTCAAAAATATTAATTACCTGTTTCTCAGTTGCTGAACCTCTCTCTTTCGAAAAAAAATGGATAGAAGAATGAAAAAGGACAAGTGTTAGCTAATCGCTTTCGCTTAATCCATGCCCTTGGACAAAAATCCATTATTCGATTGAAAAGTGAAGCTTGCACTTCTGAGATTTGCTGTTTTTATTATCTAAGTGTAAAAGATATAATTAACCGAGATTCTATACTCGAAATATAGTTTTAGATTTACAAAGATATCGGACAACATTAAAAATAATGGCTTAGCTACAATGTATCCTCAATTTCTCAGAACTATTTATCTGTATTCATGCAGTAATGAAGTTGTACAGATATTCGAAAAAATAATTGAATTAGAAATGACAACAAAATTAATGAATAGCCTAATCAAAAATAATCTCGGTGTTACCAACGGTTGTCGATAAATGAAAAGGTTCAGCTTTTGCTGGAACAGGTTTGAATTCGCTAACAGACGGGTCCGCGTCCCGTTATAGTTCTTGGGCCAATGCACGCGGACCTTGCTATATTATATCTGATCGGTTGTTCGAAGCCGTATACAAATTTGGTACAGTGTTTATCAATACATACTAACAGGTGACTCAGCAATATGAATTTGAGAGATATTTTTAATTTTACTTTCGCTGTTAAAATAAAAAAGCTTGACTTAACGATTTTCCTCAAATGTAATTTGTGATTAGATACATTCCACTTTGACGCTGTTGAGACGAATAAAATAAATACATTTATAACTAATTTGTTAGTTACGTAACCAGTTCTGACACGTATCATCTTAAGCAATGTATAAATGTGTTTTTAATGAGTTCACGGCACAGTGGTCAACGTCGTTGGCTTCTTTGCCAGACCTCACGGATTCGAATCCCAGTAAAAAAAACCATTTTTTCAATCGATTATATCAATTTTTGTTCGAGGACATGGATGTTTGTGATGTCTGAATATCCCCCTCCCACCTCTTCACCATTTCAATCCTAAACAAACTTTCGACTCTCCTGAAAAATAAAGTGAAACTGACTTGGCTGTTTGATGTTGTAAGCTTCGATTTGTTGTACACTTTGTTTCAGCGGTGTTCTGCCAATAATTTAACAAGGGGTTCGCTTAATCTCAAAGCAATTCTCGGTGTTTTGGAGAAGGATTGAATTTTTTTAATCACTCCTATGCAGCGACGGGCTGCCAATACGTTAACAAGGGGCTCGCTTAATCTCGAAGCAATTTTTAGTGTTCTGAGGAAGGAGTGAATTTTCTTATCGCTTCTATAATTATATGCAATACTTAAATAAGCAATCAATTTTTACTTAAAACGCGTATAATATGTAACAATATGCAATTTACCGTAAATTTATCAATGCAAATAGCTAAAAATGTATTATTGTGTGTACTGAAGCTGTCGTAGATAATTAAGATAAATTAGAAATTGCAGTTATAAACCAATTTGATTTGAGAATATTTTTCTCTCATAAGTTAACAAGGGGCTCGCCGACTTCAGTAAAATTCAACAAGGGGCTCGCGCGAGCCCCTGCGAGCCCCCTCCGGCCCACCCCTGCTCCTATGCAATTGTATACAATACTTAAATAAGCATTCGATTGTTACTTAATACACTTATAATGTGTAACACTATTTACCGTAAACTTTAATTTTAAGCAGCTGAAGTAGTTAAAATATCATTAAGTTATCAACTTTTGTAATGTAGCATTTTCAATCACTTTGTTAAAAAAAATCCGAAATTATAATAATGTTTGTAATTACCATCAGTCACCACTTTAACTTTATTAATCATTGATGATTTTTTAAATTATATGTGGAGTTAAACATTTAAATTTTAAGTAATCATAGAATCACTTTTCCAGTAATAAGTAAATTCTTTTCGAAGTCAATTGTTGTTTACACATTTGTTTTTGTATAAATAGCACTGTTAAATTATATTTCTTATCCGTTGACAATTCCCGCCTTGAGCGAAACCGGTCCTGACCTTTATAAATAAAATGAAAATAAAGTACAAAGGAATATTGTGTTTTTTCTTAATATACTTATTTGACATGGGAATATTATTTTCTTTTAAATTAACAAGGGACTCACCGGTCTTAGTGAAATTTGATAATATGCTTTTTTAGTTGTTTATCCCTTTTCAAATATTGCCAAAATATTAAAAAGTTTCACAATATAACGAATGTGATATAATTTTTACCTTTTAGTTTACATAATTCTCGGCGTAATTTAGTATCGAGTCATCACCTAGAAAACCTTGTCCTTAATAAAAATGACCATAAAAATTATGTGTTCAACTGCTTGACCAAGAAATTTTTAATAACATATTATTAAAATCAATTATAGGATTTAATAAATTGCCTTTATGTTCGGATACGTCGTGGAATGCCAATACCTGTTTTACTTGATGAAATCTTCACGATTTACGTGTTATTTTGATGTATTAGCAAACGAAAAAATGTTCAAAGAACGATGATAGCTAAAAATATTATAACTTATGAATAGGGATTCTCTAGTATTGACGTTTTCAAGACACTGCAAATTCCGGAAATCGGTTCTTGTCGTTTCCATTCGATTCAAGTACAAGAGAAAATATTGGGATATATGGGATTGGTACATCATAATCCAGGAATTTCGGGATCACAAAATAGGATGGGATCCCGGGACTGGAGGCCCTAATTAGTACATATCGATCATTGAAAGGAAAAACGACGTAATCCACACATTTTATTTTACGGTAGACACAATAAATTAAAGGAAACAAATTAAATGGTCAGAATTTAAATCAATTTTTGGTCAGAATAAAAATATTATACGGACAGAATATTTAATAACAATTTTGGTTAGTAGGTTAGGTTAGGTTAGGTAAGGTTTTTTTTTTAAATTTCATAGAAATTATGACTATTTATTCTGACCGATATATTATGATCATTTAATATAAATTTTGACCAATTTTATTTAAATTCTGACCAGAAAAATACTAGCCTAAATTAGATATACACAAGCTTAAAGAGCACAGACACTTGTAAACTAGTGTTTAATTGACTAAATCTAATATTAATTTAGTAATTTTTTTTCAGAAAAACCGTTTTTTAAATCCTTTTCTTAGTCGTAATTTTCACAAGCCTTTATTTTTTCAATCTTAAAAGCTAAATTATTTTAGAGTCAATTAATAAATTGCCGATTTATTAATGTTACGACGAATTAAATATTGGGTTTTTCAGAAAAATGCGGCCTTTAGAGAAGAAAAGGTTCCCCACCCCAGCTTTAGATATTCAACCATGCATGTACTGCTTTCGGAAAATAAAATGAAATTGTAATATAATATATATATATATCTCAGAAGATTAAAAATCATAGAGAATTTCCGGGCATAAATTCTATCTATCTTGTAGTGGAATCTCTTGTAAACATGTCTGAATTATAGTAATAGTGTCATAAATTATGTGGCATTAACGATTTTAAGTATAGAAAATTAATAGGTGTGTTAAAATGACAACGGTGTCTATTCTAATTACAATAATCCGGAAGTGGTGTAGTTTCTTCGACTGTGTATTTTGCATATATTAAAATAAAAATTATACCGATTTAACTTTAATTACGTAATGCTCTATTTTGAGCTTTGAGACGCTTTCGTCAAGGATTATTATACATATAGTGATGTAATAATGTACACGCAAATAAATATAATTTCAATTGATTTATGAATTTCTGTTCAAAGGCATGGATGTATGTGATGTCTTGAATTCCCCCCTCCTACCCATCCTATCCTATGAACGGGGCGTATAGAGAGCGATTAGCTAACCACTAGTCCTGTCCTTGCCCTTTCCTTCTATTCCTACTCTCTTTGGAAAAAGAGAGGTTGAGCAACTGAGTAACAAGCAGTTCTCGTAGAAAAAATTCTGTTGAGATAAACTCCATTAGGAGTCCATATGCTCCATATTGGGAGCGGACATGGAATAAAAAAAATAAATATATATAACCGCTTAAAATGTTTGGAAAACGGCGATTAATTATTTGGTATTAAAGATTTCAACGGTTTTTTTTTTTTTTACAAGTGTTTTATAATCAACGTACTGCACCGCCGACAAATTTTAGGCTGATATCTAACATTCTTTGCTTACGAAGTACGGTGTCCTGGGCTAGATTTCCCGTCTTGATATTTTATCATTCAATAATTGAAGTATTTTAATTTGGCGGTGTGACGAAAACTTACAATTTTTACAGTAGAAATGTTGACCCTGTTTTCAAAGAAGAGAACATCCTGCACAAAATCGTGTAATGTAATTGTGCTCTAAAACGTTTAAATACAATGCATTTATTATATTCGTTGAACAACACGTCTCCTGGTCATAAATTTTACCACCAAGAGTTACTCTGTCGAAGAAATGCACTCCCAACGTCCAAATATTTTAAATAATTAATAATAAATACGACCCGAAAATGGAAATATTTTTTATTTAACATTTATATGGTGATGTTTAAAGCACGTACCAAATAAATACCTGCATTTAAAAACAAAACATTTTAAACTTACGTATTTCATAAAATCAGTTTAACTGTTCTTCGGTTTAACAAAATCAATCGAATGTAATAATAATTGACTCAGATCAAGAATCTAGAAAAATCAGCATTTCATCAGAATCCGAGCGAAATTCAGATTCAATCAAAATTCAATACGATCCTTAAAACAATCTAAATATGTGTTTCTCATTGTATTTTTTTTTTACCATGTCCGCTCCTAATATGGAGTATATGGACTCCTAATGGAGTTTATCTCAACAGAAATGTTTCTACGAGAACTGCTTGTTACTCAGTTGCTCAACCTCTCTTTTTCCAAAGAGAGTAGGAATAGAAGGAAAGGGCTAGGACAGGACTAGTGGTAAGCTAATCGCTCTCGATACGCCCTGTTCATAGGGCAGGATGGGTGGGAGGGGGTAATTCAAGACATCACATACATCCATGCCTTTGAACAGAAATTCATAAATCAGTTGAAAAATCAATTTATAAAACTGTCCGTACTGGGATTCGAACCCGTGCCCTCCGTAGCGGTAGCCAACGATGTTGACCACTCGACCACACAGACGGTATTTTTATAGTCAATAAAAAAATGCGTTAATTTGAAGAACAAATTTTACTTTTTCATTAATTTTTACGCGATATTTTGTTTTTTTGAACCGATTTATCAAATTATATGAAAGTGAGGTTTTTAATAATTTAAGATTTCGACTGAAGGTGCTTGGTGGAATTTCAATATTAAATTTGAATGATTCAAATTTGAAAGTGAGGTTTTTTTACTCGCCACTTTCTGGAACCGATGTATGGCGTAAAAAAGGATTTGGTGTATTTTACGAAACGCACGAAAGTAGAAACTTTTAAACAATTAAGTCATAAGTGCTTTTTCCAGTTAATACGTTAATGCGAAACCAATGCTCGAACGTTATAAGATTCCGTTAATTAGCATCGATTTGTAGGATAACTTTCTTCGTTGTAAGACGTACACGAATTTCTAGAGCCACGTTTTCACAATCATGAGACGAGCTCGACCGGAGTGGTGGTGGCGGATCAGCAATCAAGTAATCATCTGTCCTCGGCTGCACATCAAGAGCCACGATTCTTCTGCCTCGGTTGTCCTGGGTTTTAAATGATGATGCATATATATATATATTTTACCTTTTTTCATCTATAAATACTGTTACAAAGTTTTGCTCCAAAAACTTTGTAACAGTATTAATGACACGAATAGGTATACAGTGGAACCCTCAATTACACTACCCCGAATTACGCGCTTGAAATATTCGCCGCAAATCTCCCAATTCGCATTCCATTGTCGTTACTAAGAGACGGTCGTCTGTGCCGCGCATACAGTCAAACGTTGGCTAGCGTCTGTGTATTCAACATGTTCCAGGCTATACACGCATAGCTGGGCGTTAGTCTGTGTGCGGGATATTTACTACTACAAAAACTAAATATTTCGTCCATATTTTAAGGGAAATATTATTTTTGCGTTTTCCGCGGAAAAAAACCAAATCCCTAATTTTGTATGAGATTCAAACCCCTAATTACACGTTCCGGAATATAGTGTAAATGGGGGTTTTACTGTACTTATATTATGAAAAAAATATTTAGTACTTTATCATTTATTTTCTACTCATTCAAGTATAATCCTTGCATGCTTAAACAATATAACAATATACACAAAATGCCCTGAAAAGTTTCATTAATTTATAATTAAAAAGTTTTCGACTGTAATATTTTATTTGTCATGATGATTATAAATAACGAAAAAAAGACTTATTAATTATACAGGTTTTTGTCCTGCCGTATCGTTGAATCCGTGGAGTATGTAAATAATTAAAATAATAATAACTTAATCAAAATATTAATATTATTTTGATTATTTACATACTACACAAATTCAACCCTAAGGCAAGATAAAAACCTGTGCTCGCATAAATAATAAATCAGTATATCATAATATAATATACCACCAAATTTCTTTTAGGAATGTTGTCATTTCACTCTCTTGAAGCTCGAAGATCGTTTTCAAGCTTAAAGCATTTTTTTCTTCTCCTTCGGGGCCGAGTTAATAATCCTGAAATTCTCATGACTATTAATTTACATGGTCCCAATTTTTTCTTACGTGGGCGAAACTATGAGCAAAAACTTTTATTTCTAAAAACTTATACCTCACTTAGGAGGTATGAGTCACCAGTTCCTAGGGCCGTTCGATTGATTAATTCATTAGTAAAAACACAATATTCCTTTGTACTTCATTCCACTTTATTTAATATGTCAGGACCGGGATCGCTCATTACGAGCATCGTCAACTGCGTAATGAGCGAAACCGTTCCTGACATATTAAATAAAGTGGAATGAAGTACAAAGGAATATTGTGTTTTTACTAATATAATGCCTTTCCACCAAGTATTGACAGTGAACACCCTAAAAGTGATTAATTCATTGCCTAGAGAAGTGTGATTTTTAGTGATTTTTTAGTATTTGTGAACTGTTTGTTAAATTTTACTATTTTATTTCTTGATTTTGTATGTTGATTTTGAATTTGTTGAATAATTGACACATACAGAGGTCTTAAACTTTTACATATATATAAAAATTAAATTACATTATTATTAAATTAAATTTTACTAATTTATTTCTTGATTTTGTATGTTGATTTTGATGTATTATGTAGTTTTATTTTATATTTTGTCTCGTTATATTTGTCAAGTACATAGCGAATTGGCATAAGCTGTTATGTCATGTACTATAATTTTAATTTTTAACAATACATAAATAATGTTTGCGGCCTGCGAAAGGCGAAAATTGATAAATTGACCATTCTTTCAAAGAGTTTGTGCACCATAGTAACTGATAGAAGACACAAATCAAAAATCATATTATCATTGGAATAAAGTTTGTTTTGTTTATGCCTCCAAATAATAACATTGCGAAAGTTTACTAGGATCAAATGTATGGTGAAATGACTCACATCACTTTCGACTGGTTTTCATTTTTTTAAGGTGCGATCATGTTAATTTCCGTCTGCTAAACAATTCTCGAATGTTATTTATTTGTTTATAATGTCCATCTATTATTCGAACGAGAAATCTGGAATGCGATTCGGCATGTCGTACGCGAATCGGGCGTGACATAGATAAAATAAAATAATTTATGATTTTTTTCGTATCACGGCTTGGCCATAAAATAAAAGACATTGGCCGTGAACTGTCGGAATTCGATTTTACGACGTAGACTTTATTATAATTGGGAAAGAGTGTGAAGCAGCAGTCGGTAAACTTTTTCATGAAGTTTTTTTGTGAATTGAGTGACATCTGTTTTTTTTTACAATTTTCTTCAATATTTTCAACAAAAAAAAACTATAAAAAGTTTTTTAGTTATACTCATGGTCGGGTAAAAAAAAATACGATTCCGGCTCTATTTTTTTTTTCAATCATTTCCGTTTAACTTATATATACATAAGTATACCATCAGATCATCTTAAGTCAGCCTAACATGCAATGTCAACACTATGGACTCTTGTGGTTTGAAAGCACTTATTTTAATCATTTTTTTATAATAGGTTGGAGTCGTAAAAAGTTTCCGACCCTGGAAAACACTTGACTCCTTGACTCCCGTCTGAAAATGGTCATAGCGAGAGTGATGAGTTTACCATTAGTCCTGATGTAGTCATATCCTTCTACCTAGGGCGCCACCGTACAGGCGAAATAGGCAATCGCTTAGGGCGCAAACAATTGGGGGCGGATAAATGGAGTTTTTTTTTGTAAACTAAAATAATAATAAATAATAGTACGTTATATTTGATTTTAATGTTTGTATTTGTTCGTTGTACTTATGTATCGTATTCTATATGATTCGAAAAATATAAGTTTAGTGACTGAGTTACAAGCAGTTCACGTAGAAAAACTTTTGATGAGATATCTTCATTAAGAGACCAAATGATCCACATTGGGAGCGGACAAAAAAATATATATTTCTGATGATCCTGAATAGTTTTTTTTTTCATTATTTCAAAAAAAAAATTGACGATTTGTTAAAAAGGGGGCGCGCCAATAGCCGTTACCTAGGGTGCAAAATAACCTCGCGCCGACACTGCTTCTATCCCTACTCTCTTTGAAAACAGAGAAGTTGAGCAACTGAGAAACATTGGGACCTGACATGGGTAAAACATTGTAGATAAACCTCTTTCTTTCAATATATTTTATAACCGATCGTCATCATTATTTTTAACAGTAAGTCACCACACATTTAACCATGATTGGCTCTATTTCCTCAGGTGAAAGACAACTGCTCAAAAAGATGTTTGAATTCTTTAATGGACTTTCGATCACTTCGATAGTATCGCCTCGGGTCATTTCTCCGGTAAAAACAGCTGCTCAGAAGTGGAACTATTTAGATTAAACTTATGTTATGCCTCTCTGTGGGTAATATATTATTCTGGTGATTCATTTTTTTTGCGTTCACTCTGTCTGTCTGATTGCCCTCCTATGTATACTAACGTGGCATATAGGGCTTATAAAAACCGACTTTTTTAAAAACCGGTTATAGAATTTCAAAATATAATAAAACTCGGTTTAATCATGTTTTCGAAAACTCAAAAAGGTTAGTTGAAATGGCGAAAAAATCTTTACAGCGATAATTTAACTAAAATTTACAAATAAAATATTCAGTGTTTCTATTCGACTGTGGAGTAATTTTACCTTCCCCGCAGTCGTGAAGCGTATCCGATGCACGTCAAAAATATTGTCAAAATTATTCGAAAATATCACATTTTTAACACATTGATTGAGGGTATTACTTGCAAACCCGGCACATTCCAAAGTTGTCGAAACATGACCATGAATGTTATTTAGTAGATAAAAATAATTTTTGAAAGTATTTTTAGAAGTCTGTCAGAAATATGGCTTGACAACATCCAAAATATCAATCTAAAGTAAGGTAAGACTAAAAATACATTTTGGAATAAGCCGTGTTTGCAAGTAATACCCTCCATTGATGAGTATTTTATCTCGTTTTAATTGTAACCAAGGGCATTCAAAATAAGATAATAAATATTAATAAAACATAATATTAATAATTAGCCATCAAGAAGCGAAGTGAGCTAAGTAGTAAAATGGTAAATATAAAGTTTAATCACTTCTTTATTTTGTGTTTCCTAGGATTTAATATTATAATTTTAAGAAGATAACACTTTTGTGGTGTATATTTAAACGATACTTTTAGACATGTAGAATATTAAAACGCATCTAACTGTTCTTTTCCTAAAATACTACTTGGTTCACTTCACTTCTCAGGGGCTCAATTTTAATATTTAGAACTGAGTTACCAATTCGTGAAAACCGGCTTTCGAATGTTGCGAATTTTGCTTCAAAGTCGACAAGCCTTATTGGCACCTGCAGAACTTTGGTGAAAATGCGTATATATTTAAGGCAGCTGCTGCTACGAAACGCAAGCTGTTTGGAAGATATATATTTATTTATAATTGTACACAAAAGGTGGCTTTATAACTAATATTCTTAGAAAATAGAAATCATTTTGGCCTCTATCAGCAACTGTATCAAACTATTTTTTTCTACCACGTCTACTCCAATGTGGAGCAATTTGACAGCATATCGCTACCCTGAATCAACGGTGGGATAATTCTAAAATAATAGTTTCGAGGTAATGGAACTTTAAGGTTTGTGTTGGATTTTTAAAATAGTTAATTGCTTTCTTTTCCGTTTTATGATAAAATATTTTTTTTGTATACGATAATATTATATTATCTGTATCTTGTTATTTTACCAATCTCTCTGATTCTTCACCGCTAAGAAGTCACAGAGCATTATCAATAATTGAAAAAATAAGATTTTTCTTTTAAATAGGGCATTTTCTTTTTAAATAAAAATATTTCAGTTTCATTATAAAGGTTTACATTTCAGCAATCGATTGGCATACTTACCTTGAAATTACTTTTTTTCATTTTATCTCACTGTTGCTTTATAGTAGCGATATATACTTACTACTCAGTTGCTCAACCTATCTGTTTTAAAGAGAGTAAGACCAAGAGGATATGGCTAGACTATTGGTTAGCTAATAACTCTCGTTAAGTCTCTTTATTACGACACTATTGATGGGAATAAATTTTAGACATCAAATAATACCATTCCTTCGAACAAAAATTGAAAAGTAAATTTATTGAAATGTTCATATTATGATACGAACCTGTAAGCACAACAACCAAAGCCAGGCTAACTATTCGACCACGGAGCTGGTTGATTTTGGTGAAACTGAATATTTGACTTTGTATATATTTGATTCAATTAATACATAACATATTTGAAATGTTTATTTTGTACAGCTTTAGTTTACATCACTATATCCGGTGTTAAAATCATGCGTTTGTTATCGAAAAATTAACTTAATCGATTTTAATTGTCAAAATTTTGATTTAATGTACATTAGATAATTGTTTTATATTTTCAGTTGATAATGCTCGTCATTAACAAAACCGGTCCTCATCTTTCTAAATAACAGTGGAAGTAGTACAAAGGAATATTGTTTTTTTTTACTCGGTAATAATTCATAAACACTATTTATTATATTTCGTTATTTTTATGGTTAAAATTGTTTATATTTCAATTTGGTTTTTTATTAAATGTTTATTTTTGACACTCTTTATTTCTACTCTTAAACAGTTAATGCTAAATTTTTATTTATTTTTTCCGGGTGGAAGAGTGTTGTGAGAAGGAATATGTTAGTTTTTGTTGATGTTGTGATTATTTCATAATACATACATAATATGATGGCTCTGATCCATCGCGATACTAATATCCTTGTTGAAGAACCTAATACTAGTAATTTATTATCCTCACGTACCATAATCGTTAATATTTAAATATTATGCACAATCTCAAGGAAGTGTATGTAACTCGAGGCGTGAAATCTCATTTTCACATTTCGAGGAATTTAAATATCATTGGGTGTTACCATAAATTGAATAAATTTGATATTCAAATGTTTATTCTGTGATTTACGAGATCTCGTGTTCGCGGTGAATATATTTTAAAACAATATTATTAGCATAAATTTAATACTATTTATGAGTGTGTTCTAAATCTCTAGTGTTTAGTTATATGGTTGAATATTGTACCAAATTATGCACTGTGTGGTTTATTATTGTAACAACCAGTTCTGGTGGAATATTTATCCTTAATCTGTCCATATCGATGGCTTAAAGCAGCGTTACTTAACCAATTTTTCGTCTGGGCCGCATGTAGGTTTTTTATACGTTACGTGGGCCGCAGTGTAAATATAATTTAGCCAGTGGTGTATAAAATATATAGTCAATAGTCAGTAGACATCAGTGTTGAAAATACGATGTTGTGGAATTATTTTTGACGTGCATTTTGACCAGTGGTGTCGTGCTAACTATAAAAGTCTGGGAGCGCTGATTAATCATAATATTTGAATGTTTCTATCCGAAGTAGTCCCATTAAGCTCTAAAAAGTAGCTCTAAAAAGTTTCCAAGACAACGTTATTCTAATATAGTAAATATATATAACTGCAATATCTTCCTCATCTTAGCAAAAGGTTGAATTAAAGGTTATACATACCAACATGTGAAATGTTTTCGAAATACCTAGTTTAAATTAAATTATTGTTTTGAAACTTAACTTAAAATCTAATAACGTTGTTACTTAAATATTATCCTGTTTTTTCATCATGGAATGTCTTCCAAATTGTAAAAAAGAAATGTATTGTTCTTCCACACCCCATTTTAAAAATACGAACGAATGGGTAATTCTAAATCGCCATGTTGTACTTTACCCTTTTGAAAATGTCAATTCAGGTACTTTAACTAGAATTTTTCTTTTTTAACAATGAGTACGATATTATACATGTATAACGTAAAGAAATATAACTATTCAGTTGTCTAAATAAAATAATTTTCTTTAAATTCAATGTGTTGAAGAGGTGTTTATTAATTAACATAGATATTTTAATTTTATTTTCTACAAATCTCAGCGCGCATGGTATATGGCAATCGAATATTAAATGCACATTCCATGAATTTCAAATTTAAATAATATTCACTATCCAATGGTAAAAAAATCACTTTCTACGCTGCGATATTTCTGATGTCCAAATCCGTGAATTAATCAACGGCTGGTTGTGACTTGTGTTACACAATTTTACCACATTCCGTTAAGATCGATTAGTTCTGATATTAATTGATAAAGTGGTTTTATAATTAAGTAATACATAAATGTTTTGACTTTGCCGTTGACAGTTAATAATAATATGTGTTCCGAAATATGCATTTATTTCGATTGAACTTTTGCATTTTAGGCAAACTCTGGTGGTAGTTTTAAAGACTAAGCTGACAGATAGCTTAGACTTTTGAGCTTAAATAATGTCAATTATTAATTTGTATTAACGCAATATTGCAACGCTGTAAAATGACTTCATTTATATCAAATTAATATTCGCAAACTTGTTCAAGTTTACGTTTAAATTTAACAGTAGTTTTTACATCGTATATGCCATAAAAATAAAGTACGTAAGCACGCACACAATGAATGCTATTCGATGTTATATTTTTTAATAAGTAATTAAAATTGATTTCCTTCATGAAGTATGTATCTAATAAAAAATACTCTTATAGACCTCGTTAAATATTATGTAACGAGTAATTATTTATGTTTTTATTTTTGATTGATGAATTGTAAAAAAAACTACAATTATTTTTTCAAATATTCTATACTGGACGTGCGTTTTATTGTTTTTTATTTCATTTTTATTGAAGTCAAATTGCAGGAGCAACTTGATTAACGAAGTTTTTTATTTGTGTAACTTTAACAGTAGGAAATGAAACTGTTTTTTTTTCTTAATAGAAAATCTAATAATATGACTTAAGAATAATATAATATCATAAGTCATTATTTACGCACGAGGAACAATGCCAATTGAATGAACTAGTTTTTTCAAGATCAAAGTTATTGACGATAATATAATGAAAAAAATGTTAGGTGGGGCTCCATTATTCGACGAAGGCCACATACTTCTGCGGAACTTCGTTATTTAATCGATCCAGCGAATCTTTCTGTCTATGCGGTATTGGAATGAATTGATGGTCTCGATTAATTAATCCGACTGTTAAGTACTATCTTTTATACAGGCAGTTAATTAAGACATCGATGATTATTATTAAAAAAAAAAATACCATTCTGTCTAGGGATGGCCGTTATATGTCGAGACAACGCGTGAAAAAATCGAGGGAAATTTACGCTTTTTGCCGGTTTCCCGAGATTTGAGACTTTAAATTAATTTAAAATTTGCATAAATACAATTTTATTCATTCAATACAAATAAAGTTTGAGAATATTTATACCTCGTGAACCATTGTAGATTTCGGATGGCAAAAAAAGAAACTTCCAAAATCTTTAATTTTTTTTTACCACGTCCGCTTCCAATGTGGAGCATATGGACTCCTAATGGAGTTTATCTCAACAGATGTGTTTTTACGAGAACTGCTTGTTACTCAGTTGCTCAACCTCTCTTTTTTCCAAAGAGAGTAGGAATATAAGCTAATCGCTCTCGATACGCCCCGTTCATAGGATAGGATGGGTGGGAGAGGGGAATTCAAGACATTACATACATCCATGCCTTCGAACAGAAATTCATAGATCGATTGAAAAATCAATTTATAAAACTGTACGTACCGGGATTCGAGCCCGGGACCTCCGTAACTGAAGCCAACAACGTTGACCACTCGACCACACAGGCATAACATAAAATATGACCACTAATATGTGTGTGTGTCAGATACTAGTTTGCAATAATAATCATAAAATTACTGATAAAATGTATGATATTTTAAAGGAAACGGTTTCATCGGCAAAATTAAACGAATCCCTCGGATAATGTGTAATAAAAAGCAATATATATATTCAAAATACAATTTTATCATCGTTTGCAATATTTGACTTAAAAAATTAGGTTCCGAGAGTGAGTTACCGACAGTGTTCATGCATAAAAATATTCTTTAAATATTTTTTTTCATCAAGTACTACCGTACTACTAGGAAATTTACTAGAAATTATTACAATGTAGCAGTATGCCCTGTTCATTTCTGTTTAATACACTTGAGGTGGGCAGTGCGCAGCATTTAGATTGCGTGTGTGTGCGTAAAATGCACCCAATTTGTAAACAAATACATAAACATATCTGCTTGTATTGATGCTGCATCACAATAAGACAGACTGACAGATTGATCAAGTCAAAATGAATATATATTTACTGTATTATATCAATTAACAAATTCAATTATTATTCTTAAGAATTTTCACTTAATATCGAGTTTTTGTAAGTTCAATAATATGTTTTTATCTTGTTTTTTTTTGTTGTTTAAAAAGTAATTGCAAAATAGCCAATGATGACCGAATCTTTCACCTTGGCGCCAAAATGACGCGCGTGCGCAATTTTTCGCGAATGCATGTCTGTCTCCGGCATGCTGTCATGGCGCCTGCATTTCGCTTTATTGGCGACGATTTACGAGACGAATAAATTTTTCCACAATTACTCATTCGCTCGATCACCTCCGTACCCCTTTAACACTATCGTAACCCAAACAAAATTAACGCGTCTTGGAAATTGATTGAGTTGACATTTCATTATTTACCTGGTAGACTTTCGAATCGAATTATTCTTACGACGCCATGATGACACTATGTTGTAATTTAATAACTTGCATACATTGTCACATAATAATATACAATTGAGCTTACGCGTTTCTATGGTAACAAATAAGCAAACGTCCGTTAGAACAACTCAACTTGAAAATTGAATTAGTTCAAATTTTGCACACTTACCTAGTTAAGTTTATTCAACTCATCCGTGCACTGAAGTGAATACAGATGCAGAAATTCGAAACTTTGCCTTTCATACAAAAAAGGAAGTGTAAAAAGCTTAAAATAATTAAATTAAATAATGTATTAAAATATAACGTCTTTTTGTACTGATTTCAAATTATTTATTAAGACATGTTTTGTTAATCGCGAGCATTTTTAACTGTTCTGAAAAATGTGGAATCAGTACAAAAAGTGTTTTATTTGTTATTACAATTCATTTTTATTGGAAAGAAATTGACAGTGAACACAATTAAAGTGGTTAAATATTGTAGTTGCCTCAAAAACTAATCTAGAGTAAATCTGTTGAGATTGGAGGGCGGAGATTTACAATAAAACTTATTAATTCTACAAAATTTGTTAAAAATAAATTCATAATTTTTTTAACCACTAGTCCTGTTCTAGCATTCTATTCCCACTCTTTTCGAAACAGCAAAATTTGGCAACTAGGTAAAACACAGTTATTTTCAAATTTTTCTGTTAAGCTACCTTAGATTAGTAAAAAACAATAATCCTTGTATTCATTCCCTATTCAAATGGACGTTCTACCAAGTACAATGCCAAATCAATAAATAAAGTAAAAAAAGTGTTTTATTTGTTATTACAATTCATTTTCATTGGAAAGAAATTGACAGTGAACACAATTAAAGTGGTTAAATATTGTAGTTGCCTCAAAAACTAATCTAGAGTAAATCTGTTGAGATTGGGGGGCGGAGATTCACAATAAAACTTATTAATTCTACAAAATTTGTTAAAAAAAAAATCATAATTTTTTTAACCACTAGTCCTGTTCTAGCATTCTATTCCCACTCTTTTCGAAACAGCAAAATTTGGCAACTAGGTAAAACACAGTTATTTTCAAATTTTTCTGTTAAGCTACCTTCATTAGAGGCCGTGTGCTTATTATTGAGAGCGGACATGTATTTAAAAAATAATAATTAAGTCATTGGTGGGATCAAAAAACACATTAGCGGTAAAACATACAGTAACGCATGGTTAATTATTAAAGAAGCAATGATGAATAAGGACTGATTTAACATTTTGACTTCCCGGCGCGTTTCCGCCTTCCGCGTTCGGGGTGTTAAACGTCAGTTTGCAGAAATAATTACAGTGTGAGCTGGAAAGCTGTGCGCCAGCTTTCGATGGTATTGCAAAAGTTGAATACCGCGTTTCTTGACGAAAGTGTACAAGTGAAGTGAGCAAGAAGTTGCTTCTGTTGGAATGTCGACTCAGCAATCTCTTCGAAAACCATGTTGCAATTATTCCATTGTGACCACGTCGCCATTGGAAACCGCGCTCGGTATTATTTGTTATATTTTTCGTGCGTATATGTATATGTTACAGTTAAAGTATGCACCTAGTCAATGTATACGTAGGGTAAGGGTACTAGTCGCTGGACAGGTTCAGTATACGGAGAGTTTCGAACAAACATAACGAAAATAGGCAAAATAGTCAAGGAAAAAATATATTGTTCTTGCTTTATGATGAGTACGGGCAAAATTAATTCACCCTTCAGATAAAAGTCCCGTTCTTTACCTATTTTCGTTATATGTGTATGAAACTGTCTAGAGACTAGTGCTCTTACATTATAACAGTGGTTTCCAACCTTTATGTCATTGCGCCTCCCTTTGAAGAAAAAAATATCTTCGCGCCTCCTCATCCTTTATTTCATAAGGACACGTTTCAAATGGTAAATAAATATTTTGGACTTTTAACACCTCCCAGGTTGGAAATCGCTGTCTTAGAACACTGTAAATCTAATTAAAAAGGATGTAAGTAATAATAAAGGCATTCCAAATATTGAAAAAGTTTTTTTGTATAGTTTTATATATTGTATGAATGTTTTTCATTCATTGAGTTATAATTGAAACAATTGACTTAAGTACGTGCATCAATACAAACATATATATTTTTTAAATATTATACTATCATGTGTAAATCGTGATAAAGGCGAAGTGTGAAAATGCTTAGATTAAGTTATATTTGTATTTCTTTTAAATTTGGTTTTAATTTTGAGGTACCAATCGCAAGTAGTTTTAAAGGTAAAAATCAGTTGTGTAAATACGTGAACGATTTTAGTTTTGAAAATGTTTTTTCACATAAATATGTGCTACCTAAAATGAATATTATTTTCCCAGATTTTTTTTTAGTTAGGAATAATTGAATTATTAAAAATAAATTAAATACAATTTTTTAAATAACGTCGTTAACCCATCGTTCGCTTGAAGATCGATTTAATTTAATTGAAAATCTTGAAATTTGTCATTTCGTCCCACGTTTTGTAGTGCAGTGTCGTTTTAAATTATATTCTTTAAAAACAGATACCGTTTTATTGCAAATTAGACATTTGCATTTGTCTTTGTTAAGCACAAAAGGTGTCAAATTTATTTATTTATTGTTTAAAAATTAAAAGTACAGTACATGACAGCTGACGCCAATTCGCCATGCACTAATATAATGAGAAAAAATAAATTAACATAATACATCATACTACACAATACATACATTAAAATCAACACACAAAATCATGAAATAAAAAAGTAAAACTTTAAAAACAGTTCACAAATACTGTCACTAAAAATATCCAGTTCTCTAAGTAATGAGTTGATCAGTCGAGCGGCCCTTGGAACTGGCGCCTCATACGTCCTACGCGAGGAACACATTTTTAGAAACAAAAGGTTTTGGTCATAGTTTCGCCCACGTAAGAATAAATTGGAAACATGTAAGTTAATAGTCATAAGAATTTCAGGATTATTAACTCGGTCCCGAAGAAGAAGAGAAAAATGCTCTAACAAATTGATTAACCCTGCCCATTAATTAACCCGTAACATACCGTCCTAAAAAATCACTTACACCAAGAATTATAATACAAAAAGGTGACACTTTGAAAGTTCCACATTTCATTAAATATTTTCAATCGAAATTTCAAATTACAACAATCCTTTTGTAAAACTTTTGTAAATCTGAAAGTTGCATGGTACGATCACATTATCCTGGCAGTCATAATTCGAGGAATGCTTGTATGTACAATAAATATAATGACAGGTGTGTTTGAGGTTTGAATACGATTTCATATTATTTACATCGATTATTATGCGGACTGCCAATCGGCGATTATCGCAAGTGCAAATTCTGCTCTCGATGCATTAATTAGCGTAATCAGCGGGTCCATAATGTAACGTGCGGTGTTATATCGTAGGAAGATATAACGCATGTGGGTAACTATTGTATCTAGTTTGTTGTTTCTGGCACACCCCGTTGCAGGGAGCGGCAACGTTTTGAAATGGGTAAACTCAACTTACGGTACATATCTTATGACAGGGGACATCTTTAAATGAAGTCACGTGATTTCAGACGTAATGCCGTTGCAAATTTTACTTTTCCGGTTCTAAGCTCAAGAAATGCGACCCCAATACCCACATTTTCTTAAATATCTATTTTAATATGGGTGATACAATGTTTATAATTAAGGTTTTCTTATATCATAATTTTTTGGACCTTTTGTAGTTTATATAAATATGCGATAACGCGATAACACGATAAGCGCCTGCGATAAGCGATCGTTCGTAAGATAGCTGGGCTAAACGCGTCAGTTGCAATTTCATATGTGTGCTGGGTGGCTGGGTTTTTTTACGCGCAACTTAAAATATGATTATTTATTAAAAAACCACGGATTTTTATAAATAAATGTATGAGGAATGATGCAGAGAGATATTTTAAAGCCCTTAGACTATTTTTTTTTTGAAATTCATAAGAATAAGACCAATAATGAGGATTTTTTCTAGTCTCCGAGCCGCGAGAGTTGATACACATTGCAATAGTGTTATATCCGTAAAATAAAAATATGCAATCCACTAAAAACACGAAGTCCAATTGAAAAGTTTTAACACTTTACTACTTGGCTGACTTCACCTTTCGATAGCTCATATTTTTACGACAATTTTGTTGACGTCATAAATTTTGTTATGAGCTTTCACATTTTACCCGGCGCACCGCCTGAATGTTGTCTATCGCTGCCGGCTTAAAATGTATGGGTAGTGATTATTTTAATTGTACATGCATTTGTTTGGAAACATCGATGCAAATCGTTTATTTATTTGGATGCAAATAGTGACAGCCCAAGGATGCAAAATTACTTTCGATTTCTCTTCTTTAATAATTTATAGATCTTTAAAATACAGTCATAATATATACACATCAAGGTTAAATAATTTATTTCTGGTTTATTTTTTGTTGCCCGTGTAGCATCGCATCACCTACCAAATATTTGTTTTTTTTATTTTGACAGTTATAACAACTTGAAACGTTTATTACGAATTAGAAATTTATGTTTATTATATTTTTTTTATTATTTATGTGGCTTAGTTAGCATCCGGGTTTTGCCTTTCAACATTTTCAAGTTCGTACTTAATATTTATCTAGGAAGTATTTCAGTCACATTTAAAATGAATATTTAGTACTAATGTTAACAGTATTAATTTACATATTTTTAATTAGATTATTGATCACTATTTCGGTTTTACGCCATTGTAAGAACTGTGTTTAAGATTTATTTATTGACCCGTAATAGACAGAAAATAGTAACCGATAATTTATAAATTTTATAGAAGATTTTTTTTTAAATTATGTTCGAAAAAGGAATTCCTTCAGTGTGATTAGTAAATATTAATTCAACGTCAATGTCTATCGTGATATAAAAATAAAACTTTCTGACTACTTTCAGTTCTCTAGATCAGTGTTTCTCAACCGGGGTTCACGTGGAACAAACGATAACAAGTCAAAGCACTTAAATGCACAAGTCCTAAAAATATCAGGCGAATGATATAACGCCTTAAAAAATTGTCACTGACGCCTTAGGTGATATTGAACAATTATTGGCTTTTAACGCAATTTACCGAATTGTGTCGCTTAAATTCTTTTGCCAATTATGGGTCCAATACTCGATATAATCTACTGGCTTAGAAGAGACAGACAATATATCTTTTCTATGTACGTATACAAATTATATTAAAAAATAAAAAAAACATTTTTTTGTACCTATTCTACAATTATTTAATATAGTCAATACCAATATAATTTAATACAGTTCTCCTATAAAAGGCACGATGATTGAATAATGGATGGATTGGGGGGACACTATAAAAATAATTAAGATCTTGGATACAAGTAAAAAATACAGAGCAACATTGCCTAGTTAATTAAAGAAGTGAAATCAGTATAAAGATCGTTACATTTTTTAGATACTTCTGCAGATCTTGAATAATTAATTGGTCGAACTTTTTAATAGGTTGTGCATCATTGGTGAAATGTATTTTAAATTTTATTCCGTGAAGATTTCCTAGTTATGATGACATCGAGATATTCTTGTTTCCACTTAACAGTATAATAGCATTATTTATATTTTCAATGTCAGGTGATACTTATCCGTATATCACATAATGATTATTAATTATCCGTATAAATTCAATTTATTTCGTAATAAAAAATGGAGATTTTCATTATTTGATTAAGATTTCGAGGATCCGCAATTAAAGAGTTATTTATTGATAAGTATTTATTATAAGCGACAGTGTAATCGTTTCCCCGTGCAATCGTTCATTAAGTTATTTGTTTTAAGATGCTTTTTTTTTCAAGCTGTGTCGTCTGAAAAAAAAATACTAAAATAATCACTGCACGCATCATTTCTTTTACTTTTAAACTACCCACTACTTTACAAATTTTTAATCCGAAATTTGGAACAACAGTAAGAGTACATATTATAAAACGATACTCATGAATGAAACCACTCCTAAAAATGTTAATAACAAATATTATAATAATACCAGCTGAATATATTCAACAGCAGTAGACTTGCAAATTTAATATTTGCGTATAATGGCAATATTTTAAAAGTCATTATTAAAAGTTATTATTTTAACCTACTGTTTTATGCTTGCAGACACATATATTACAAACAGTTTAACAAATCAATAATGTGCATCTATTATATGAACGAAAATTGTGTTTAAGTAAATGGAGATAGTCACTTGAAGGCTCGTAACAAAAATATTGAATGTGAAAATAAAGCCAGCATAATTTCTTTATCGTATGAATATATTTATATATAATATAACGCAGAGGTGAGCTGGCAATACGTTTACAAGAGTCTTGCTTAATCTCAAAATTATTCGTAGTGTTCTCAGAGGAATTAGTGAAGCCAAAACCTTCTTTTGTTTCTAAATTTTTAAATAAAATGCAATTTTTTAAGTACGAAAAAATTGTGTGACTTGTCAAATTTATTTTCGTTTAAATTCTACTCAAACAATGTTAATAATGACCATAACTTACATTATTTTAAAATATGGAGAGATCAATCCACTTTATAACGTAATTGATACTTTTTATATATGTCCATGTCTGCTCTCAATGTGGAGCACTTGGTCTCCTAATGGAGGTATCTCAACAGAATTTTTTCTACAAGAACTGTTTGTTACTAACTCATTCAATCTCTCTTTTTTTCAAAGAGATTAGTAGGGATAGAAAAATAAAGCAAAGACAGGACAAGTGGTTAACTAATCGCTCCCGCTACGCCCAATTATTGAAGGATCGGAAGGGTGGTGGTATCTCACGGGTTCAAT
The DNA here is from genome assembly GCA_031772345.1 of Himalopsyche anomala. Classification (NCBI taxonomy): domain Eukaryota; kingdom Metazoa; phylum Arthropoda; class Insecta; order Trichoptera; family Rhyacophilidae; genus Himalopsyche; species Himalopsyche anomala. Next base: position 15,536,194 of record CM062837.1, on the reverse strand, counting down.
TGATACCTACTAATCAAAACAGGGCTGTGGAGTCGTGTAAAAAAAAGATGACTTAGACTCCGAAGAATTTTTACAATAGTTTAATTTTAACTTATATAAATATATGTATTCCATCAGATCATCTTTAGCCAGCCAAGCATGCAATGTCAACACTGTGGACTGTTGTGGTTTGAATACACGTACCTAATATTTCGAGCCGCTCGTTTTTTACTCCGACTCCGACTCCAACTCCGATTCCAAAGCCCAGAATAGAAAAAACAAAAACAAAATTTATGCGCTAATTATATCGTAGTTTGTATATATTATGCGTAGACTTTGTCCACTCTTTTAACAAGGGGATCAAAATGTAATATATTTGTTATAAATTTAGAGAATCTTGTCTAGCGAGTCTGTTGTGTTGCTCGCTCCGCCTCTGTTAACATACTTTGTTGCTGTGGGCAAAGTGAAGTAGCGGATTCCTAGCGTGTTTGACTAAGCAAACACTTCAGGAAGAAGAAGTGGTCCTGGGCGTCTGACACAACAAACAATTTATTAGCGTAGTCAAGTTTCTTACACCTAACTGGCACTACAAAGTACAATGGCACGCTTATGTTATTTTTATTGACTGTCTCGTCTAATATCCGTATTGGCTTGTAATTGCGTTGTTTTTGATATGACAGAGGTTCTCAATTTTTCTGGAAGATTTTATATATTTTTTTTAATGCATTTTTCTTTTTTAACCGGAATATTTTTTTATACATTATGATATTCAAGAAACTGAGAGTGCTTGATTGAAATCGAAAAAAAAATATAACTGTTCAAATTTTGTACACTTTATAATCAGACTTCATGATTATAATAGAACATAATTTTTTTAATTCGTTTATATCATATATAAACAATAACAACAATTTTGCTTACGGTTATCTGTCAGGTCCATGGCACAGTGGTCAACTTCGTTGGTTTCCATGCCAGAACTCACGGGATCGATTCCCAGTACGAACAGCATTTTTAAATAAATTTATCGATTTACTGTTCGAAGGTATAGGAATTCCCCCACCATAAGGAAGCGTAACGAGAGTGAGTAGCCAACCCGTTAGTCCTGTCCTAGTCTTATCTTTTATATCCCTACTCTTCGAAAAAAAAATACTAACAAACAGTTCTCGTAAAAAAACCTCTATTGAGATATTTCAAGTAGAAGGTCATATGCTCCACATTGGGAGCAGATATGGATATAAAAACCAGTTATCTGTATACTAGTGTAGTGGTATGATCAGTGGCGGATTACCCCATAAGTAGATGAGGCGCGTGTTAGCGGCCTATTTGGGCCTCCAAGAATAACTTCTAAGACTCACATATCACATATTTATTTTTTATTTCACATGAAATTTTTATTAAATCGTAACAACTGTTTTTGTGGAATAACTAGAGATTTACCATTTTAACTTGACTGTGGCAGAACTCAGAACTAAAATTGTCGTCCTAGGACGTGTTGACTATGACAACGTTAATGATGCGATGGTGGCGCCCTCGCGGGCAGTCAAGTTACGCTGGTACATCGATAACCACTGCAATGTTTTTAAATGTATGCTTTTATTGTTTTTTTTTTTGATATTTTAATAATAATATATATATTTAAATGATTAGAAAAGAATAAAAATATGGAAATCTTGAATAGACTTTGTAATTCTTTTTTTTATCCAAAAACAGGGCCTCCTAATTATATTGCAACTGAGGCCGACAAAGTGCAAATACGACTGGATTTAATTTCACAGATTAAGTCGAAGTTAGAAGGATTTAAAATGGCTACACGGCCCTATTTTTTTAAATAAAAACATTGAGTAGAAGATAAACACGTCTTTCCGCAAATATTTTTTTAATAATTGATGTAAGTTTAAAGCAGCAATGCTGACAGCACACGGTCAAAAGGTAATTGGAACAAAACTTGCATACCTTTAAGATGACTATAATTAATCAATGTTGTTGGATAAAGCTGTTATTAAATATTCTAAAACACTGTCAAATTGACAGGTAGAGTAAACTTGAACAGAATAATTATTCTGAACATGCAATAAATTACATACGACTTCTGGTAATAATTATCGGTGTAATGAAATTATGTACCTTACATTCTTATTTAAATCATTACAATGAAGTTATTTGAGCATTATATTTGATGGATTTATGTGTAATTTTAAATATCAAACAACTTTATTAGCATATTGTTTCTTGTTAATGATACTGTTCATGTTCACTACATGTTTTTTACTGGTGAAAAATCATTTTAAGGCATATTTTATCCAGTGGAGAATTACACTGAATTTACACTGTATAAGCTACCTTTAGGCCCCCGAAGATCTGAGGCCTCAAAGCGCGCCTCATGCGTTTATGAGAGAATCCGCAACTGATTGTATCATAACTTTGACAATGTAACAGTGAATTGATTATAATTTCATAAAAAATCACAAAATTAATATGTATGTGACGTCTCATATGACCATTTTTTTAAAATTGAAAGTGCCTTGATGCTTGCATGATGGATTATGTTTTTTTACTTCAGTATTTATTTCAGGGTTAGGATTTCAATATTTCACACGTTGGAAACCCGTATTCATTTATCTGTAATCTCCTAACACAACATTCAAGACACTTAAAAAAAAAATATGAATTTTAAATTTAAAAGTTTAGTTTCAGTCAAAATACTGTCAGAGGGGCGCGCTTGGGACCTCCAAATCTTGGGGGCCTCGAAGATAGTTTCACTCTTATATTTTAATTTCAGTTTTTAAAATTCATTATTATTCACGAAGAGTTTTGCAGCACTTTTATGTCATTCAAAAAACAAAGTGCATAATCCGCCACTGATTTTATAAAAAAAATGTTTCCGAATCCATCAGAAATATATATTTTTTTATTATGTAATTAATTTTATGATTCTTTACTCTAAAAAGTGTAAAGCACATTCACGAAATATAAATTTTACCTACGCTGGCTGCTTAAAGTACGTATTCTTTTCGATCGTTAGCAAAAACATTGGCAACAGTTTATAATGAACGCGTCTTCGGTTACGTCTAGTGTGTCGCGGACCTTAACCAATTGATACGTGTAATAAAGAATACTATATACGTCCACCAATCTCAAACAGCTTTAGAAAACTTTCTATATTTACGAGTTCAGGAAGAATTTTCGCAAAACTTTTTTTATATGCACAAGATACATTATTTAACAAATTGATTACGTAATATTCACGTTCTGTATGTAATGGTAAGTTTTTCATTTCCTGCGTCGAGGTGATATCAACTTATTTAGACGCTTATGCAAAATGTTTACATCAACTTTTCAGATTTTGAATAGCGCTTTACAGTAGCGTATCAAAGAAAATAAACGTTTTTTTTCTATGCTTATTACATCGCATGATTTAAAAGTTTGACTATTAAAAATGCTGTATTACCATAACACGGAATTACATAATGTTTATTATATATAATTAAAGTGTCGCATATAATTTAAAAAATAAAACTCTTACTATTTATTGCAATATATAACAATCCTATTATTATTTTCACATTGTCAAAATGATTTTTATAACAAGGTGTACAATTTTTTTAAACAAAATTATCCATAAAACTACATTCGATAGTTATAATTAATGTTCACTTGACCGTGACCAACCATTAAAATTATCTGGTACGTTTGTTAACATTTTAAATAAATTTTTAATTTACATACTTGTACAATAAAACAAAAAAAATAAAGCCTGCAGGGCTTAAACTATGCAGTAATTAAATTATGTAATATTTTATATATGTATTTTATATCAGTGACAGTTTTAAGTATGATTAGAAAAGGTATTAATTATTTCCTATTTTTATCACTTTTTTTAGGTTTTTAGAAGCTGAGGCTCCAAAAATGTAAAAATAGTCCCAGTGGTCCCAGGCGCAATACAATTTTGTAGGCACTATTTTTTAGATAACACAAAAGCATCGCAAAATTCTGTGGACATTAAATACAAATATTGAAACTGAATTAAACAATAAAATATAATTTATTTTCGAAGCTCCGAAGATTGAAACTCCTCGAACGGCGCGCCCCATGCTCTGGTTCCCGGTAAATTGCTCGAATGGAAATTGCTCGAATAACAAGATAATCAATTTGTTTCCGTTTGTTCTGTCCGTTTGTTCTGTCTTAGCCCTAGTCTTCTATGTGTTCTGGAAATATATATAAACAGTTTGAGTAACTAATTAATAAGCAGTTCTCGTAGAAACACTTCTGTTGAGATAAACTCCATTAAAAGATTATATGTTCCGCATTTGGAGCGAACACGGTTAAAATAAATACTTACGAAAATTATTTTTTTATTTCACTCTCTAAACAAGTGTTGCACAAGATAAAAATGAAATTCGTAGAAAAAGTCGTGAAAAATCGTTTAAATAACCAAGCAATTCGAATAATTTGTAATTCGAGCAATTTCCATTCGAGCAATTTACCGGCTACCCCATGCTCATATAGCAGTGGTTTTTAAACTTTATATCATTACGTCTCCTTTTGAAAAAAAATATTCTCTTTCCCATTCCTTATATCATGTAATATTAAAGACACGTTTTTAAGGGTAAATACATATTTTAAGCTGTTCGCACTTCCCAGTTTGGAAATTTATGGCTTATAGGGTAATCCCCCACTTCTATACATTTATTCTAATAATGATATACGTTTTATTAAAACCATGTCCACTCCCAGTGCGGAGCATTTGGGCTCTTAACGAATTTCATCTCAATAGTAGTTTTTCTACGAGAACTACTTGTTTCTCCGTTGCTCAATATATTTAGAACGGTATCGCTACGCCTCGGGGTTTTAAGATCAGATAGGTGGGAAGGAATTATAGATATCACATATATTCATATCGACTGTGGAAAGGGAAAATTACGTAACCCACACATATCAAATTTTACAGGAGGCGTAAAAAACATGTTTTGATGATTTTGGGCCATATTCAAATTATGAATTATACACAACCTTAAAGTGCACGGAGACTTCTAAACTGGTGTTTAATTGACATAACCTAATATTAATTTAAGAAATTTTCTAGGTTAAACCTTTATTTCAGTTTTTTTTCTTGGTCTTAATTTTTTACAACGTCATCTTTTTCAAACTTAAAAGCTAAATTTAGGATACCAATTTGGCATTTTCAGCTTGCATCCTTTTGATAGAACGTGTATCAAGTTTGATACATTGTGATGGTCCAAAAAAACCTATTTTGGAAAAACTGTGGGTTACGTCCTTTTTCCTTTCCACGGTCGTCATTGAACAGAAATTCATTTTTCGATTGAAACATTTGTAACTTATGACCCGGGTTTCGTATTTCGACATCTTCATGCAATCAATTCCAAGGATGAACTTTGATAGATTTTATCGTGTACCTTTATAATATAAACACTACGCTTAAAAGCTATTGATGACTATCTAGATTAGTTAGTGACAAATGTTATATATTTAATATTGAAATTTCATCATGCACCTCCATAAATGACAAAGTCACTATATGTGTTATATGTGTCACATAGAACATTTCTACATACTCACTTTTTTCACTTTTCTGGTACTTAGTGCCTTTTTAATTGTCTGTATTCAAATGAGTGAACATTTTTTTTCTAGCTGTGTCGACCACTGTTTGTAAGACACATTGGGTCTTCAAGTAGTTGAGATAGAATTTCACACTGTCATTTTTATATTCAAAGTGCTTGCAAAATAATGCATCACCTGACATCGTCTGCATATTACATTCATCCGTGCATCGAATTCACTTGTGTGTATTTGGTTGGGATATTGTCCCGGCACAAGTGCCTCCCAGTTATGTGCATGTGGTGTACGAATGGATTGTACAATCTCCAATTTAGTCTGCGAGGTGTAATGGATTTTGCGCATGCTGTTTAAGGAATGCGGTAGTGAATTATAAAATCAGGCTCTAACTCGCAAAAGATGATGGACACTTCTATTAAGTATTATAGTATGAAGCTTACATGATAAAGTTTAATTTAAATGCATACAAAAATAAATAAAAAATATTCAGCAAAGCTTTATATTATATATTATATTAAAAAAATAAAAAATGCGTTAGTACTAATTAGATTTTTATTTAATTAAAAAGATCAGAACTGGTTTCGCTCACGAAGAGCATTATCAACTGATTGAGAATACAATTTTGCAGTGTTATTTATACAAATCAAAAGTAAATAAAAAGGTGTGATAAACTATTAAGAAAAACACGATATACCTTTGTACTTATTTCCACTGTTATTTAACAGATAACGATCGCCATGACCAAAACCGGTCCTGATCTTGAAAAATAAAAGTGGAAGTAAATTTGAAAGAATATTGTCTTTTTCTTAATTTAATGCCTTTTCACAATTATTGACAGTGAACACCCTAAAATTTTCGCTCGGTGATTTTGAAATTTTGGTATTTTTCAAACAATGTAATATCGATTTCAAAAACCCAGGAATTTGCGGATTTCCCAAAACGAACCAACGTTAGTCCATTTTTGTACCGTCATTATCCCGAGATTTCGGTAACGCAGAATTGGTCGGGATCCCGGGATTGGAAACTCAGTGTTACTCATATGTAAGTTAGACGAAAATGCTTGAAATAATAATATGTTATAGTTGTTAAACATTTTAATTTTGTGTAATTATAGAGTCACTTATACTATAATGTGTAAATTCTTTTCATTGTTAATTGTTTTTTACACCTTTTATTTCAATTTAGTTTTGTATTAATAGCACTGTTTATATATTTTTATTATCAGTTGACAATGCTTGCAGTGAGCGGAATCGGTCCTAACCTATTAAATAAAGTGGAATAAAGTTCAAAGGAATATTGTGTTTTTATTAAAATAATTTCGGAGTCTTTTTCTAATGTAAAGTCGATATCTGCGTCATTTTTTTTATCTGGCTCCACAGCCCTGATAAAAACACGATTCCATATTACAAACCACATAAAATTGGTTCACTTTTTTGTCGAAACTAAATGGTGTAATAATTCAAACATCGGTTTATTTTATGGGATTGATCTATGGTACAATTATTTAAGGCACACACTCAACAACCGCGTAAGTATTGTTGTTGCCATTCATTCGTAAATGGCTAGCATTTGATTTTTTTTTTGTTGCGTTTTAGACATGTTACTTGCATACATAATAATATTTTAATATGTCTCAATGTGGCACTATTTGAATTCAACCTTGCCTTTTATAAATCCACATAGTATTCTTATGATAAATCACTCGGTCATTATGAAACAATGATGGTTATAATTACAATAATTGGTACTCGAAATTGGCTGTCGATTTCCTATTATGAAATGTAGGGCTTATACAAAAACCGACTTTTTAAAATGCCGGTTTTTGAATTATAATACTTCCTAAAACCCGGCCTTCACTGACATAAGATTTACATAATTCAATGAAAAAAAAATATTTATCATAAAAAATCATTTTCATTTTTATTCAGTGATCCAATTCGGCAGTAGAGTAATTAATTATATCTACGTCTCGCAATAGAGAAGTGTATCAGAATCAAAATGCACAGCAAAAATGTTTTTAAAATTAACCATCTGATATTTTCAACGCATTCATTGATGTCTACTGTCTATTAAACGGCGTATTTTATTTCATTTTTATTATAACCAAAGTAGATTCAAGTAAAGTTTTTAATTTAATAATTGTAAAAATATAAAAATTAATTAGTTCTGATACTTTAAGCCGTGTTACTAAGTTTAAAAAAAAAAACCGGTTTTCGAAACCGACTAGCCCTAATGAGATGTGAGTATCTCATCTCATATTTTATTCAGATTTCATAAGTAAAACTGAGATATTGACGTACGTCTATACAAGGCAGACGTGGGAAAATTCGGCTCTTCATTGAGTTAAGTGCGGCTCACAATATCTCTTGACAAACATATTTTTATACTTAATATAGCAATTAAGATTTGCGTATAATTTTAATTTCTGTATTTAATACTACTTAATAACGTGACTCTTTGTATATATGAACATCTTGAATGTGGTTCTTTTAACCTTATGTATGCTTATTCCGAACCAATATAATCATCCCCATCCCTAATTAATGCGGAACAATTAGTTGTAGGCTATAGAGTCGTTAAAACATAAAAAGACTCCAACTCCGACTTTAAATTAAAGATCAACTACGAATGTCAAGAGTCGAAAATTAAAACACAACTCCGTACTCGAAGTTCTGTTTTAAAAAATAGTGAATCATTTTTTTCTCCCTTGAAATGAATGGTCTTTGATTTTTCAATCATTTACCACTCTTCTGGTATAAAATGTTGTTATTTAACCAATCAATACAATGAATAGACTAATTTTAGAATATATTTAGTTTACTTATACTGTGTGTATTTTCGGATTCAAGTTTTTTTAAGGAAACGTAAATTCTTCATAATATCAGTATTTTGTCTGATTATCTCGATAAAAAATATTAACTTTAGTAATGTAGCACTTTGTATAAAATTTCCCAAATTTTAATTATGTTTGTAATTACTTTCAGTCACCACTTGAAATTTAGTCATCTTTGATGATTTTTTAATAAAATGTTACAGGTGTTAAACATTTTAATTTTGTATAAATATAGAATCACTTATACTGTAATTTGTAACTTCTTTTCAATGTCAATTGTAGTTAACACCTTTTCATTTCAATTTATTTTTGTATAAAAAGCACTGTTAAATTATATTTCTTATTAGTTGACAATGCTCGCAATGAGCGAAACCAGTACATAGTACAAAAAAGTACAAAGGAATATTGTGTTTTTATTAATATAATGCCTTTCCACCAAGTATTGACAGTAAAAACCCTAAAAGTGATTGTAAATTTCTTCCCTGATTTGTTGTTATCATACAAAATGCTATTTTTTTTTAATAAAGAATTCAATTGTTGAATGGGTTCGAACCTCTAATATTTTTTAGCCTCAAAAAATAAAAAAAAGTCTGAGTCGTATGCACTGAAAAGGTGGCGACCGTTACACTATTCTATACCTAACAAAATGAAGTGAATATTTATATGAAAACTAAACTTAATATTATTTCAACACTTGAATGTGCGTTCAACTTACAACATCCAAAAGTTGAGCAAACAAATACCTTCACAAGAATTGTGCTTGATCAGTTATCTTAATTAACAATAAAAAAATTTACAATGCACTATTATAATAATATTATGTTTAAAATAGTAAATCGCCCCAGGACGATTATAGTTAAATGTTTATTCTTACACAAGAAATTATCGATTATTTTATCTGAAAGGTATAGTTTTGTATGAAGGCTATGTTTGTTTGACTACTGATTACATTTTGAGATAATATGTGCACACACTTGTAATGAAAGCATGTTTAGTTGTTAATATTTCAAAAGATTCGGCGGTAACTAAATGGAAATTTATTATTAATATAAAATTAATAACTTTGTAATTGCACTGTTGGTGACACGCATTTCAACACTGGTTAAAAGAAAAATCACCAGACTAACTTAAGTGTAAGATTTTTATTTACAGCCTAAGCATATTTTATAATATCGACCTAATTATAATATAGGCAGAAAATCGTAACCGACAATTTATAAATTTTACTGGAGAAATTTTATTTCCTAAATTAAGTTCGAAAAAGAAATTCCTTAAGTGCGGTTAGTTAAAGGTAGTAAAGTAAAACCCCCATTTACACTATAGTCAGGATCGTGTAATTGGGGGTAGTGTAATTGGGGGTGTGAATCTCATACAATATTATGGATTTGGTTTTTTTCCGCGGAAAACGCAAAACTAAGATTTCCCTCAGTTTTGCAAAAAAAAAAATATGGACGAAATATTTAGTTTTTGTAGTAGTAAATATCCCGCACACAGACAGACGCTCAGCTATGCGTGTATAGCCTGGCACGTGTTGAATACACAGACGCTAGCCAACATTTGACTGTATGCGCGGCACAGATGACCGTCTCTTAGTAACGACAATGGAATGCGACCGTGCAATTGGGGGATTTGCGGCGAATATTTCAAGCCAACGCGTAATTCGGGGTAGTGTAATTGGGGGTTCCTTTGTATATAGTCAATGTCTATCCTGATATTATTATAAAATTGATTGACAACTTTCAGTTCTCAAGATCAGCGTTTCTCAACCGGGGTCTACGTGTAACAGACGATAACAAGTCAAAACACTATAATACACAAGTCCTAAAAAAGATCAGGCGAATGAGATAACGCTCCAAAAATTTTGTCGCTGACACCTTAGGCTTAGGTAATATTAAAAAAATAATTATGGGCTTAAAACAAAATTTACCGAATTGTGTCGTGAAGCTCTTTTTCCGATTATGGGTCGATATTATGTTAGTAGTGTGTGTGTGTCTGCTACCAATGTGAATCATATGGCCTCCTAATGGAGGTGTCTCAACAGAAGTTTTCTACGACAGCTGTTTTTTACTTAGTCGCTTAACCTCTCTTTTCTCAAAGAGAGTAGTATAAAAAGAAAGATAGGGCTAGGACAGGACTAGTAGTTAACTAATCGCTCTTGCAACGCCCAGTTATTAAAAGATCGGAAGTGTGGGATTGGATGACATTTCTAAGACATCACAAACACTCATTTCATCGAACAGGAATCGATAAATCGACCGAAAAAATGCTGTTCATACTGTAACCCCGTGAGATCTGGCACGGAAGCCAACAACGCTAACCACTGCGCCATAGGACCAATGTTCCCTCTAATTTTCCGAAGGTTATGTGCGCAAAATACATTGGCTGTGCGACTTTGAAAGGAAATTTAAATTTTTGTGCGCCACATAACGGTATTTAGACCTACTTAACGAAATGGCTATTTTTTATAATGACAATGATTCCCGTCGGTCATGCCGATTTGGTTGCATCTAAGGCAAATTATAGGGCATTTAAAGAATTCTCCGCGTCTTTTGGAAAAAGAGTTGAGTTAAATAGATAAAATCTAATATTTTCAAATGCATTTATTATTAACTTTTAATTTCTGCACACTGTAGTGCATGCAACCAAGTCTTGAGGAATTTCTTCTCGGGACATTTCTGGCAAAATTTTGAACACGACTAACGTTGTTACGCTACGGAATACACCCTATATAAAGAGTGTGAAGCCGTAGCGGGTGGTGGTGGGTACAACGTTGAGTACTCTAGGGAATTTTAAAAAAAAAAATGACAATGATTAACAACACTATATAATGACAATTAATTTATTCTGGTGGTGGTAAAGCTGGTGCTACTTTTGTGCGCTCAGTTCTAATGCATGTGCGCGCGGTCGGCGAGCTGTGTGCGCGCACACACGCGCACAGCTTAGAGGGAACACTGCATAGGACCCGACAATATATTGGAAGGCAATTAAATACATTATCTAGGATCCATTTCTTTCATTTGAATTCCTTCGTGAAATATTACTGGCCATCGCAGATACGTATTTGGCAATTTGTCGATTTTAATTTAGGAACAAAAAAGTTATGTGGGTAAAACGAGATGTTTTACTGTCATGATATAGCGATGCAACTTAAGTAGGGCATTAGTGCCTTGAGAGTTTGCGAAGGTTCGGGTCGTAAGTGCCCTATCGAGGAGGGAAAACGACGTAAGTACGGAATGTCAGTGGGTAAGCGGGCCAAACGGTTTCACTTGTTGCTCGGTTGCTATTTGTAATAGCTTATTATGATACTATGCTAAATGTACACAGATGACTGCCAGTGGCGTTCTGAAAGGGACATTATTCCGAAAGAATGTTACGTCGGATATTAAATATTTTTCTTATTTCCGGGTGCTACGATCCAGAGTGAAACTTGGCCAACTCAATCAATCAAAAATACCATTTTTTTCAATAGGCTAATCAATTTGTTGTTGTTGGGCTTTTTTGGAAGGTTCAATAGAAGATTGTGATGTCTAAACATTCCCTCTCGACTTTCTTTTCTTTTAATATAACGAAGCGTAGCGAGAGCTATTTCTACTCCAATAAGAGTTATACTACCTTGCTTATCACTGACGTCAGCAGTGGCAGATTAAGCACTTTGGAGGCCCCAGGCGCAATAAATTTTCGAGGTCCTCCTTTTCGAATAACATAAAAGTGATGCAAACCTCTTCGTAGAATAATAATGAATATTGAAAACTTAAATAAAAATATAAGGTTTTATATAATATATGCTAATTATTAAATTAAAAAAATATTTTTATCCTTAACTCGGGTAACCTGCTGCACTGGTTGAAATGGTGAAGTACAGCAGGCGCGGGTGGCGTTTAAAGTTCAAATCCGCGGATGGCAATTTCAACATACCCATTCAACCTATCCGTCTATTACCTACCTACCGCAACAATTCGGTCACGAACGTTGTAAAATAATCAGCTTTTCTTTCGTCGGCAGAGAAAAATAACTTTGAATTAAAAGTAAATATGCAAAAATATCCGTTCAAAATGTGGACCATATGGCTTCTTAATAAAGGTATATCAAATTTGAATTGTTCAAATTATGTACATTCACACATATTTTGTCACTAACGACCCGGGTTTCGGCTTTCGGCATCTTCAGGCGTTCAAGTACACGGATAAACTTGAACTGACTTGTGTGAATGTACATAATTTTAATGATTCAAATTTAATATTGAAATTCTACCAAGCACCTTCAGTAGAAATCTTAAATTATAAAGGTATATCAATTTAACTTTTTCTAAGAGAACTGTTTGTTACTCATATACTCAATCTCTATTTTTGAAAGAGAGTAGTATGAGTAGAATAATATAACTAGGACAGGACTAGTCGCTAATCGCATAATTTGAATGATTCAAATTTAATATTGAAATTCCTCCAAACACCTTCAGTAGAAATCTTAAATTATAAACGTATATCAACTTAACTTTTTCTAAGAGAACTGTTTGTTACTCAGTCATTCAACCTCTATTTTCTAAAGAGAGTAGTTGGGATATAAGAATAGAACTAGGACAGGACTAGTCGCTTATCGCTCAGAAATGAACTAATCTAACAATCTTATTTTCACTAATCGCTCTATATACGCTCCGTTGTTTATGGATTAAGAGAGTTGGAGCGAATTTTTAAACATCACAAACACCCATGTCTTCGATCAGAAATTGATAAAAATGCTCTTCTCACTGGGACTCGAATCCACGGATCCGACATACGTAATTGATTAGTAGTAGAAATTAATTGTATTTTATTATTGTAATTATTAAGTCCTTCAACATAGAATAACACTTAACACCATTCAATAGGTCAAATTTTTAGAACATAATTTTAATAATATGGCATAACATCTATTATTTTCTACAACGTATATAACTAATTCTCTTTTTTGGTCATATGCCATAATGGAAGCTTACTGTAATAACCTAGTTTTATACACGCAAGATATTTTCAGAAATCACATAATAAAGTAAACACATAAATGACACATAAGTGTCATAATTTATTAAATTGGCATTTACGTGGTTTCATCATAGAAAAGTAATAATAGCAACGTACTTAGTTAACTCAGCAATAATTATTGTAAAATAAATCTTATAGCTTTTTCGGCATCTTCGATTTTAATTATAGTTCTGTTGATAGTTGTGTGATGGCGAAACAGCTGTCACTAAATACAGTGAGGTCTCCATTTTACGTTTTTAACGGACCGATTAAACAATACTAAGATTGAGAAAACGTAGAGTTTTCCAGATTCATTTTTTTAAATTCAAAAAATATTTAAAGGTTTTTTCATGTACTTTACCAAAATTAGTTAACTCGATGGCTGCCACAGACGAGAAATCTCGTAAGAAATTCATGCTCAACACGCCAGAGACGAGTTATCTCGTCAATAATTAATTAAATTAATAGTGGCAAATTGTAGGTAATTACTATTAATTATCAACGGCAGCTAAAAGGTTAAATAGCTTTAAAGACCTCCAATTTATTGATTGAATAGACATTTACTTGTTAGAACTCCATAGTTATAAGGTGAAAAAAAATGTTATGAAAATATTATTAATGTACGATTGGTAGTTATTTCGGCTGATATATGTTTTCAACTCATTAGCTTAAAATATCATTTTTCGAAGTATTCAGACGTGAATTGCAGAAAATAAAAACGTTAAAAAAGGTATTGAAATGCACTCGTATAGCGAGAAAACGTATACTACGTATACGTTAAATCGAGGATAAGTTACGTTGTTACGTTTTTCTATCAATTGCCATGATTTTTGAAATAGTTTTATTGATATTGTGCTTTGATTACACCTGGTGATTTAATTATCTAAAAATGCTTGAGTTATTACGGCCCGATTTCTTGCGTAGCTAACAAACTCCTGCGTTGTGATGATTACTTTGGCGAATTCATTCAAAAAAGGTCATTTTGTGTAAAATGGGAAAGCTCAACGCGTTTGGCTTTGCCACTAGTACGCTGCAGCAAGTCGAGAGAAACCCGATGTGGTATTTTGTCAAATAGGTCGATACCAAACTAGGACAGCCGGAAAACCAAGTAAAAAGACTGTAAAGCAACTTAAACTATAAATCACGATCATTTTTAGAATAAAACACAACGGCGTAGTGACTCAATTTGTTTGATTAATTCGGTAGTGGCTAGAGCCTCCAATTCCGGTATTACGTCCAATTTTGCGATCCCTAAATCCCGGGAATAAGATAGTATTAATCCTAGATTAGAGAAAATTGTGCGAGGGCTAAAAAAAAAGTTTTAAGAAATCCGTAAATTCCTGGGATTTTAGATTCGAAAAAAGTTCTCACGTCTTTTCATTTTGAGAATTCTGCAAATAAGAGGGTTTTTGAAATCGACAAAAAAAAATTGGTAAAAATACCAGAATTTCAAAATTGCCGACATTTTTTTTTTCAATTCATGTGCTGCGGATGTTTCCAGAGCTATGGAGTTGCGTGAAAAAAAGGTTTAAAATAATTGACGACTCTGACTCCGATTCCAGCTTTAAAATAATTAACGACTCCGACTTCGAAGAAATTTTTATATATGTATACCATCAGATCATCTTTAGTCAGCCAAACATGAAATGTTAACATTTTTGACTATTTTGTTTACGATCGTCGGGTACTATCTGTAGGATATATTCAATGTAACTGAAGGATGGTGGCATGTCGTGGGATGAAGCAAAGCAATTAGCGGGAGATAGGGAAAAAAGTAGGAACGAATATGGTAAAAAAAGAAGAAAAAGAATCTTCGCACCTAGTGTGACGTTACTAATTCGACCGATGTGATATGATACTAGAATCATTTTTCTGAAACTTGAAGCTCCCTCCTTTGGAATGGTAAAGCCCATTCAAAATTTAAACATGTTTTATTTGGCGCCAACGCATATTGTGCTGCCGCTTCGTGACCTATACTTTGACTATTAAAGGTCATGAAATGCATTTAGACGGTGGATAAAGTGAATTCAAATGTATGAAAATATCAAACAAATGTCTTCATACAAAGGATAGCAATATAAAAAAAGAGTACATTTTGAGCACGCTTTCAAAGTTCAAATTCTTACCCATTTGTGTCATGCGATGCATTTTGATACGAATACTGATTTGTCCATATTTTGAAGTTGTGACACGGGTCAAGGGTGAGTTCTGATTGAATAAATTATTGTATCATAAAGAATGCTATTATTTTGACATTTTGACATAAAAAAAAACACGTATCGTCATTCAGTACGTGTGGACTAAGGATTCTGTGTCGAGAAAACACGAGAAAAGAATTCCGGGAAATTATAATTTTTGCTCGATCGTCTCGATTCCCGGGATATTTTAATAAAACATCAAAACTCGAGACTTGATATATTTTTTTTTTTTTGTAAACAGTTTTTATTCATTCAATTTAAATATAGTTTGAGAATCTATTTACATCAAGAACCTTTGTACATTTCAGAAGTAAATAAAAAAAGTAACAAAAGTTTATGATTTTTCATTTACAGTATACTCCCGTCAACAATAACTATACAATTACCGACTCAATATATTGTTTTTCGAAAAATGGTTTCGTTGGTAAAATCAAAAGTTTCTCTCAAATGACGGTTAATAAAAAGCAATTTAAATGTGTATCATAATTTATTGTCATATTTTATAATATTTAATTGAAAAAATAAGTTTGCATGAGCTTAGAGTTACCGACACTGCTCATGCATAGACATATTCGTTTCAATATTTCAGGACGCTAGAATTTCCCGAGAATTTAAGTCTCGTGTTCCGGGACATAAAAATAACGAGACTTCAGAATCCCTAGCATGAACTGGCATCATAAGAAAATCAGTGAAAATATACATATATGCAGTAAATAAAATACACATAGATAAAAGGTCATTAAAATTAAGTAATTTATTGTTATTTGGTTTTGAAATAATCTTCGCAGTGAGTTATTCAGCAAGCATCGTAAAACTCTCTGAGTTCATTTTTTTTATTGTGATTCAATGTGAGATTGTTATAATACTCCTATTACGGTTCAGTATAAAAAAAAAAATGAAGGCCATCCAATGTGTGTTATTTAAATGCAAACAAAATATGCCTGATTGGTGATGGATATACGTTAAACTGAATATTAAAGGTGTGGTAATTTATATAAAAAAACATTAATCAATTGAACTTTATTTATGAGAAACATTACAATATTTACTTATTATTTTTAAATCGATAAACTTTCGATTTCGTTGTGTATAACTGTTTTCACGACACATCACTATGGTTGTCGTAAGGCGGTCGGGAAAAAATCGGTAATAAAGAAATATTTATCAACCGAATCCTTGGGCGATTGTTGATTACAATGTACAAAGACCCAATAATAATACTGCAGTTCCCTAACGTGAATGGTAACACTTTATTTACCTCGTCTTGTATAATTTGTTTCTTAAATCCTCGAAATTAGATAATGACATTACACAAGAAACAGAATATTGTTTTGTTATTTTATAAATTGTTAATATCTAAGTAGTGAATGACCACTTTTCCGGTTATCGTATGCGCTTAACAGACTATAAGAACAAAATTATCTTCAATTATGACAAAAGTAAAGCGTTTAACAAATCGAATAGAGCAACCTTGTACATAGACGCAATCGTGTAATACCAACCGTCAAAACCTAATACAAAAATAATTACGTTCGCTTTGGCGATGTTGCGTATTTCAGACCATCCAAAATAAGTATCTGTTAAGCATTAAAGTATCCAATCCCGAATTCTTTTTGTAATCCCGGAACTGATCTGAAATTGATTGATCAGTCACCATAAATTCTTGGAGAAATTCGGGATGTGGGTTTTCGGGTAATTTATAAAAGAAGAAATATTGTTAGCTGGTCGATTTTTAAAAACCTGGGAATTTGTGGAATTCCCAAAATGAAAAAATGTAAGAGATTTTATTATTTTATCTCTTGAGCTATTTCAAAAATTTTTGCTCGCCGGCCGATTTCAAGAATTTAGGCTGGTTTTAATAAATTTTAGAGAATTTTTTACTTCTTATCCTCAATCTTGAAATCCGGGACTAGTACTATCACAATCCCGGGATTTAGAGATCACAGAATTGAACGGGATCCCGGGATTAGAGACCCTAGTATCTATGTCCTTATGCACCCGATGTTTCATTTAAATTTCGATTCTTACGCCATATTGTCTTTTTAATGCATTACAAAATGGATGTCGACTTTTCGCAGATTTTCATTGAATGAATTAAGTTATATTTATGTAGTTATCACGAAGAACTGGTTAATATGTCCATTGTGAGGTGGGCACGCCTTCATTTTGTCTGCATTCCGAGCGCCGGGACTAATCATGTATGAATCAACTTGCGTTTATTAAGTACTGGATTCAGAAGTTTTTACTGTTTAACAAAGACAAATTTTAATGAAAATAATAGGCTTTATTTGGGAAAATTCTGATAACTGATTATTAAAACCATGCTGCATACAGATTTTATAATAAATGTTTGCGCGATTTTTTAAAACTCTTATAGATTCTATAGAAATATAAATAATAGAATATGTGATGTTGATATTTTTGTCAACCTATTTTATACATAAGTATTTTTCTGGTCTTCTTGTATACTCAATATTTTGCAGTTATCAAGTTATGCCCGATATATGTAAAGAAACATGACTCCGACCGAAGGTCCTTGATGGTACATACATATCGACTGTGGAAAGGAAAAGGGACGTAACCCACAAATTTTACAGGAGGCGCTAAAAACGTATTTTCATGATTTTGTGACATATGCAAATCATGAATTATACACAACCTTGAAGTGCACGGATACTTCTAAATTGGTGTTTAATTGACATAACCTAATATTAATTAAAGAAATTATCCAGGAAAAACCTTTATTTCAATGTTTTTTCTTGGTTTTAATTTTTTACAAGGTCATCTTTTTCAAACTTAAAAGCTAAATTTAGATACTTATTCGGCATTTTTAGCTTCCATCCTTTTGATAGAATGTGTGTCAAGTTGTTTGTATACATTGTGATTATCGAAAAAAAGCTGTTTTGGAAAATTGAGGGTTACGTCCTTTTTCCTTTCCACAGTCGATATTAAATAAAAATGATTGAAAATTGTCGTAATATCTATTTACTTTAAGTTGAATTGGACAAACCCGACCATTGATTTAATTAATTAATGTTTTATCGGATATAATCACTAATTTGTGTCATAAATAAATTTTGTAGTCAATAGATGTAAAACGCGACATGGTCAAATATTATCTTTTTAATACTGGGGTGAGGGAAGAATATTCTAGAATGAAAATAAAAACACTAAAAAATGGAAATATCACTTAATTCATGTGCTGCTGTTTTTTGGCGAATATAATATATACAGTTGAAGAAATGGCAGACCCCGGGTAAAGAATGTTTTGTCACTAACGACCCGGGTTTTAAATTTCGTCACGTCAATTTCGATGAGCTTGAGTCAATTTAAGTTCATATATGCACTTGAACACCTGAAGATGCCGAAAGGCGAATCTCTGAACGTTAGTTAGTGAAAAAATATGTGAGATTGTACACAATTTGAACGACTTAAACCTTCAGTCGAAATTTAAATTATATAATTATTTAAAAATATACAAAATGTAATAAAGAGCGGAGATGATTGATTGTCTCAATATAGCGATAGTTTGGCCCTGTTATATGAATTATCCAGTTCGATCTGTTTGCTATTATAATGCAATAATTCAACACGAGGACAATAAACATTTTCACAGCGTCGTCTACCTGTTATTGCCGCGTCTAAGCCAGCGGTAGGCAACTAAACTGGTCACATCGAATGGCATGCTTATGCCAGAGGTAACATGTGCATGTAAAATCAAAACACACTTATATCCATACACTTCCATGAGTGATGTGTTACCGATGTACTCATTACTAAATACATATAATATGTGGTAAATCTATTTATAACTGTTTACTTGATATTTACCTCAGTACAATTTAGACGGCTGGCGGTTCAGAAATTGAAAATCAGAGCTTGGGTGCCCGCGATCCTAGGTTGCCGACCACTGATCTATACAAACGCCCATTCTAAATTAAATATACTTCCTCGTTTTAAAATAATTGCAACTTAATACAATACTATTGTAATGTGCACTTACATATTATTATATTATGATCGTTTAAGTGTCTGGTGTCTAGTGGTATCTGACGGTACAATGCAAAAAATGTGAGATGTGTCGTATTTTAAATGTAACATGCATGAACAATGGACGCGTATAAAATGTTAACGTTATTTGCTAGCTGAATAATATATCTAGTAGGTAATAAAAGCTTAATAACAGCCTCCATTATTGATTGGCTTTACATATATACATATGCTTTATTAATTTTCTTATGTCACAGTGACTTCGTTCTATTTTTAAAATATGTTATTATTACCTATCTTATACTTGAACTTGTTAGGACGGTTCTCTATGTTTATTTTTTAATTATTGTTTATTCTAAACCCATATTCCTAATTCAAATTTGACAGCGATCATTGTGATCATAATCGTGCAGATAAATTAATGATTTGTGAGAAATTCGGTAACAATTTCAATTGTACTTATAGTAAAATTCTGATAAAATATTTTGGAAATGTGTGCTTAAAACTACATATAAGATAAGTTGGTGTGAGGTCAAGTATTATATTTTTGGCTAGGTACAGCGTTCAGCGTAATTAAGAAACAGATCCGAAGAAGAACAAACACCAATCCCACGATAATACGACAAACTATTGTCGTGTGGGTTTTCGTTTAAACAAGATTAATATTGGGACAGTCAAGAAGTGGTTATTGATGAACCGAGTGGTACAATAGGTGGTATTTATCTTTTCTCAATGGGCATATGTGAACTATTTATTGAAACTACAGTGATAGATAACTGCTAAAAAATACTGACGAAACGTTTTTAAAATGGCGTCTGATATTTTCCTTATGATTTGTTTTCCTGACAATTGACAAGTCTTGCAATATTGTTGTGAATCAAGAACGTTTATTAACTTATCAAAAATATTATAAGCTTACTTTATTAGACATATCGCTTGACTTCACAACATTTTATCATCATCATTGACATTTGTTATACAGTCCAAAGATGGAAAACCCAAAGCCTAGAGACCGCATACGGAGTTTCAGGATATCGAGTGCTACCTTCTGAATGATGAATAATTGTGGGTTTCTTTTCCAAAACTGACAAATTCATTCTGGCCAATTTTGAAAAGAGAAACACAATTACAGAACAGATCCTTTTTATCTTTATATTGATTTTACATTTTTAAGTGCACCTCATCCATTTTCTTTAGAACTGTACATCAATTTCTAACACAATCAATAAATTTACTGTCAGCTCTTTCCTGTTACATGGATAACATATTATATTTAAAAAAATGTAAGTTATTTGTTTTGCTACACTGTTTTTCTTGCCTCAGTGTATTGCAAAGGTAAGAAGTATATTGTTTGGTTAGGTAAGGTTAGGTTTTTTATAATTTTAATGATATGTCCAAATATCATTTAAATGTTATATAGTCTTATAATTATAGTCAAGAAAGTACACTGTTGTAATTTTAAAAATGGATTTCCACAAAGTCAAAATCGCAAATAGTCATCATTTGAATGTGTAAGCATATTAGAAGTATTTTTTTATGTAATTGTTTATGTAAGCTGTAAACAACTAACTGTATTTTTCTGATGAATGTTTTTTTTGTTTTCAGGTAAGTGAAGTCTTCCAAGGCTAAAGAAAATTTGAAAGTAAACCGGCGTAGAATCACAATGCAACATATAAACAAACTGCATAAAGTTTGTATAAAGCTTATATTGATTGAAAACACAACATATCATAGAAAAATTGTCAAATCATATTATTACCGAAGTAATCTTTTATTTATCATAATATCGACTATTTTAGTGAATTACAGGCCCGCTTCAACAGGGTTAGCTACCAGTGTGCCAAATGTTCAATGGCAAATCAATAAACCTGATTAAAACAAGAATTCTTTAAAACAAATTCTAGGTAAATTTAAAATACACGTTTTTATAACAGCAATATATGTTATATTATGAAGAATAAAATAAATATTAAACTGTGATTTTGGTACTTCTACGAATTTGATGACACGTTGATCGCCGTAGCCGAGTGGTAAAATATACAACTATTATTATTCTTAATTGCTCGGTTAAGTTTCATTGTTCAATTTATTATTATCGCTGTTAGTGATTAGTTAATTACTATTGCTTACATAATTTAACGCATATATTGTTTTTATCTGAAAATAGAGATTGAGCAACTGACTTACTGTCAATTCTTGTTGAATGAAGGTTGTTAAAATGCTACATTATAATTATATTTGCTTTGCATTAAAAGAGGACTTGGTTGTAACCAGCGGTGGGCTGCCAAAACCTTAACAAGGGGCTCGCCTAATCTCAAAGCAATTCTCGGTGTTCTGGGAAAGAGTGTTTTTTTAATACCCCTATCCTATGCAATTATATGCAATACTTAAAAAAGCAATTGATTGTTACTCAATACACTTATAATATGTAAAAATATATAAATCATAAATTGCAGTTATATACTAATTTGATCTGAAAATATTGTTTTCTTTTAAATAAACAAGGGGCTCGCTGGCCTGGCCATCCCTGGTTGTAACATTATATTTTGTTGCTGATAGTAACGCACTTCTAATGATGATGCGTTGCCAGCAACTTGACTCTTCGATATGATATTCAAATCACGTCTCGCATTGCGTCAAAGAAATCGTAAGCGATAAAAAATATTGATTTTTAGGCTAATGTCAAATAACAGAACCAGGACACGAATGAAACAATAAATCCAATAAAACTGCTGCATTATTATTTGAAACAGGCATTAAAATATCTTCGTTATCAGCAACGCCCACAATTGTCGTCAGCGACGACATTTTAAACCCATCGACAGCGTGAGCACTAACTAGCAACATTTTAATAATTTATTTTATTTTTCTCAAATGTTAAAATATTATATATTAACAAGCAATTTATGTGCCAGTTAGATTTTTTAAAAAATGTAGAAAATGATCGTCGACATCTTGTAGATTTGTAATTCGATGCAACCACAGCAGAAAAGTTGCAAAAACTGAAAATAAATGAGCATGAATAATTATGTATTATGTGTACAGTAAAATCCCCATTTACACTTAAGTCGGGACAGTGTAATTGGTGGAGTGAATCTCATACAAAATTAGGGATTTGGTTTTTTCCGCAAAAAATGCAAAACTAAGATTTCCCTAAGCTTCGCAAAAAAATAAAATATGGATGAAATATTTAGATACTGAGTCATAAAATGCAAAGCGCGCCAGAATCCAACACGTAGACAGTCGCCCGGCTATAAGTGTATAGCCTGGCATGTGTTGAATACACAGACGCTAGCCAACATTTGACTGTATGCGCCACACAGACGACCGTCTCGTAACAACGACAATGTAATGCGACAGTGCAATTGGGGGATTCGCGGCGAATAATTCAAGCCAGGGCGTAATTCGGGGTAGTGTAATTGGGGGTTCCACTGTATGTTGTTTTCGATTGAAGTGTCAACTATTTTGAACTTATTCAAGGCTAATGACTGTTTTTAATACTTAAAAGTAACCCAAACTGTTTTGTATACGCTTTCATCAGTATACAACTGGACATGTTTGTTATTTTATTATTTATGTGGTAAATAAAGAATTTTAAGTTATGCATACATACATACATACATCAAGAATCAGATATGTTATTATAGAGTTAATCTCATGTGACTTTCAAAAAATTCTCATCAAGTATATCTCGTATGATCTTTCAACTTCAAAATATTTGACGCATTGGCGTTAGCTGTAATGTAATTTTTTTTTTAAATTAAAAAAAAAATACAATTATTTTTCTCGCATGCTGGATGAACAAATTTACGAATAATCCCATTGGGTAAAGAAGTTTGACTTTATTAATGTTGTATTTTTTATTATTTAGTACATTTAGACATTCACAATAATTTACATCTGATCATGTTTGAAAAAAAAACAAATCAAAAGAAAAAATCGAAATGAAATAGTTTAAAACTAAATAAAAAAAAAACTTAAACAGAGCCTAAAAATATACCAACAATGAGTTAGTTACTGCTGTGTCTCAATTTCTGGTAGGTATCGGTCATTTTGGGTTTTTTAATTTAAATTATGCAATGTATGATTATTTTTCATTGTTATATTGTACAGTCTTTTCACCAAGGATTAATGGTACCTATACAATTTTAAGTTTATTAATAAAAGTGAAATTATTACGCGGATAAGTTGATGCGCCAATCGAAACCCTGGCACGAATTTCCCCCCTTTGTTTTCATGTAGGCCAGCCTCGATGAAAGGGTCAAAAGCGACAGTTGACTGTTTCAGTCGCTTGGGGTCAAATGTATTGCAGCATCCATCTATTATTGTGCGCACAGCGCTTGCGCAACATTCATAACTCAATTATAATTTCAATAAAGATCATTGGCCATTGTTGTTGTGACATCGATCATGCTTTGCGACAGTCAAATTGACACGAATTCAGTGTTGCCACATTGCCAAGTAACCTGCCGCAATGAGATTAGCTTTTGCATACAAGAATTGAAGTTTTCAATCGAAGACGATTGTCACCCATCGCTATACGCATACATCATCACTGTTTTAGCAGAAAAAAGTTGGCAAGTAACATATTGATAGTTCTGACAGAAAAATAAAGTTAAAAAAAATGATAACTTTGCTATCCCACTTCTTATGTTACAAAATGTGGCACGTGTTTTGCTTCTTTAAGAAACATCATCACACCTAATACCGTAAAGTTTAAAAATTAACCAAAAATTGTTTCTACTTCTAAGTTATAAATTAAAAAAATAATTGTTCGGGCTTACTGGACACTGGGAGGAGGTAAGACGCAAACTTTGAAAGTAGTAATAATAAACTAATTAATTACAAAAGGTACGGTAAATACCAATGGAAATTAATTCAACAGTGGTGATCCTCGTATCATATTTAAAATTCTAGTCATAGCATCTATGTTATATCAAAGAATGTATTTGTATACTTGACGCATTTTTTCAGTTTTTTTACTTACCAACTTTTCCCAGAAAGGTGACGACTTATTCTATTTTACTAGTTATAAATGAGAATTAAGTATGCACTCGTTGGTGAAACCGAAATGATTAAAAACCTATTTTATATCCGTATTACGTTGTTTTCTTATGGAGAAAATTTATTTGTATATTTATTTATTGTTTAAAATTAAAATTATAGTACATGACATAACAGCTGACGCCAATTCACCATGTACTTGACAAATATAAAGACACAAAATATAAAATAAAACTACATAATACATAAAAATCAACACAAAAAAATTAACAAATTCACAAATACTATTACTAAAAATGTCCACTTCTCTAGGCAATGAGTTGATCAATCGAACGGCCCTAGGAACTGGTGACTCATACCTCCTAAGCGAGGTATAAGTTTTTAGAAATAAAAGTTTTTGCTCATAGTTTCGCCCATGTATCGATTGAATGATATAAATTCGTCCACTCGGTTACATGACCTGCTGTAAAGTGGAATGTCATCCACTCATTTCCATGGCGAAGAGCTAAAATCTTTACATGACAACAATCGAATGTCGGATGAGTATCCAAAAAACCTGGATGTCCAAGATGTTGCCACCATTTCGCATGCAGAAGTATTTAAATGTAAGTAAGCTTAACTACAATCAGAAAAATATCGGAATTTTTACTTTAATTTGGTATTGAAAGCTTCAGTTAAAATATAACACATGCAAAAATAATCTTCTCAAACTTCAAACGATTTAATCGTAGAAGATTATCGCTTAGAATGTTGATTCTCAGTTAAAAACAGGTTCATAATCTTGTGTAGAAACCAATTTTCTTCCGTTAGTTTACTGTCGATTTTAATACGCAAACTTTCCATGTCACGCAATTTTCTATAGGAATATAAACGTTAAGTATTATCGACAGATATTTACCGACTTTCACTCGGGCCAAACCCGGTTTTGAACAGGTGATTACCGGTATGTGTATAGTAAGCAGCTGTAACAGTAAATCGCCACCGTAACGACCGCGCCACGATAATATCTGGATTATCGGAGAAAAACAACGAAATTATACGAGATGTGAAATCGGATATGTGTACAACCGATTAGAGTAAATATTACTTCTGGACGTATATTTCTTTACACGTGTATGAGCGTTTCGTGTAATTGTGTATGAACAATTGATACTCGCTAATGATAATTCTATTATCATAGATGAAATTTTCAATGTACTCTAGATAATAGCTTTGTTCATTAATTATATTGTATGCAATAGTTAAATTATTATTTGAATCGTATATTTTTTTCATTACTTCGTGAATTATTATCAATATATAGGATGGTGCAGATCGAGCGTGGATAGTTTCTCTACATTGAAATATCAGCAATATGTAGATTTATAACATGGGTTATTTATTTATTTATTTAAAATTGCATAAGATTGACAAAATATAAATTTAACATTTTTACAATGAAGGCAAAAAAACATAATACAACTTAATATCAAAAGCAGTAGAAAAAAAGTGGCAAGGTAGTCAACTGAGAAAGCTCCTACAAACTCTACTTTAATATAATTCATAAAAAATAGCATTCTTCGGAACTCCCTACGTAGAATATGTCGACATTCGAAACACTATTGTTAACACTTCCAAGCCTATGATGCAATCGTAAATAGTTGAGCCATTAAATCATTCAATATTTCTCTTAATATTGTCAATAAGTATTTATCATTTTAGGTATTTTAGCATAAATACATTTTCAACATTATTTTTTAGCTGCTAACTTAGTTTTAAATACTGTCAATAAACAGTGAAACTGGGATGCCATCATGGCAGGGAAAATTATTTTTTAGGATGGTATGTTACGGGTTAAAAACCATTAAAGCTCTACCCAGTGGCATACCCATTGGCAGGCTGGTTCTACGCCGTGGACGAACAAAAAATTCATTTCCACGGTTTTTAATAAGAAATAATGAGAAGCATTTAGTTTAAAACTCTCAAGAATGGTGGAATACTCATTTTGGTCTCGTATAAGCCGAAAGAAATGGCCGAAGTGTGTCCTGCGAGACTTATGGGAAACCTGTATATTTTTTCCATGTAACCCAGACGGTATTTTCGTAAATATGCGGTTTGAATTGGTTGAGCAAAATCATCATATCGCGATAAGAATTGAATTGAATTCCGTTATTGAGTGATTCAGTTGCAATTGAATACAGTTGATGTACGTAGTTTGGTACCGTTTCAATCAAAGTAGATATGTCCTTTCAATTGTCTTAATGTGCTAACATTTCAAGGAAAAGTTACATGTTACTCGTAACAAAGACTGTGGCGCTAAGATCCTGCAAAGGAAGAGAAATGTAATCGATTGCAACGACCTCGCCGTAATAGCGTCAACAAAATAGAGTTATCGATAAATTTAATAATTGGTCGATCAAATTGCTTTGTGGAAGGTTTTCCGCATATTGTTTGGCGGGTATATTTAATAAAACTAAAATATTGATTTCTATAATAAAGAAGTTACCCGGAAGACCATATTTATGTCAAAAAATTTTAAGTAACCGATTGATAGTTCTTAGTAAACAGTAAATAAAATATTCATCTATCGGGATCTTTATCATCTTGTGTAGGATTAACCCCAGGAATTTACGGAGTTGTAAAAATAAATAAAAATACGGCCGTTTTTTTGTTTTGTTTAGTCCTTGTGCAACTTTCTCAAATCTTTTCAATCCTGAGACTAGTCCTATCAAAATCCCGGGATATCGGATTCACAAAATTGGATATAGTCCCGTGATTTCAGTATTCGATATCCCGGCATTAGAGGTTCTTATCAACAAGTGTCAATTTGTTAAGCAATATGTTATGCAAATATGTAACAGAGGAATAGAATCATGGATAGATGAACCAAAATATATCGCCTTACAACTTAAAACTACGAGTAACAAAACAAACATAATATACGCACGTATAAAAGTACAAACAACAAAAAAACGCCTACACACAAAATTATTGTGAATCGAGATTTATCGATAACAATAAAAGCGACATTTTCTTCGAGTTTGTTCCACCATGATGCAGATAATGAAAACGTATATATAGGCTGTCACGTAGTAAAATTAATTATGGGTACGCAAGAGCCTGCTCTATAATTTCCCGTTTACATTGAATTATTCTAAATAATAAATGTACGACTATTTTGTAACTAATGTCTACATTTTTTCCAATTAGGAATGAATCAGATTGTACTAGTATCCGTGTTATTTTTTTTGTTATTGTTTTAAATTTCATGGTTAATACTCGTTTTTTTGGACTGTTGTCTTTTGACAAGAATCGATACGTCTCAGAAATATTTGCAAGTTCAATCATATAAATAAAGCCGATTGTAGAAAGGCAAAAAGACGTAACCTACACATAACAAACTTTACAGTAGGCACAAAAGAAGTCTTTTGATGATTTTGGGCCAAAATCAAAACAATAAATATACACAAACAAAAAGTGCTCGGAGACTAATAAACAGGTGTTTTATTTACTTAATAATTTATTTAAGAAAAACCTTTGTGTGAGTCTTTTTAAATTTTCACAGGCCCTTGGTTTTTGAAATTTAAAAGCTAAATTTAGATACAAATTCGGCATTTTCAGCATACATCTTTTTGATAGAACGTGTAATAAGTTTACATTGTGACTATCAGAAAAAACTGTGAATAAAAAATGGTCTTCATTAATAATTTATATACGATTTTCTATACCACAATGTTGTTTTCTTTCAAATAACACAGTTTTTTAAATTATGGGAACCAATTTTCAATTTTTGTATGAATTACACGTATAACGTTTTTTATACACGTATTTTTTGTAGAACGAATATATTGTGTACAAAAAGAGTTTAGTTTCTTTGCTGACACAATTTTTGAGATCGATTGGTTAAAATCATGTCCTACACAACAATCCTCATAATATATTTATATTTCTGATAAAATAATGAATTACCAATAACAGTTACTTTAATAATATCGTTACAATAACTGACCACTATCAGTTGCTTTCGGTATGCGGCCATTTTGAATTTTCCGGCAGCCATTTTGTGCGTGCGCAAAAAACCAAATGACATTAACGTTCCATTACCGATTTCGTTTGTTTTATAACGGATTCTAATGATTGACAGCTGACTAGCTTGACCTTAAGAGGGGAAAGACCGGAACTGAATTGCAGCACGTATCCTTTGGAATCAATACGACGTATTCTAGTTATTAGTCATGTTTACTTGCTACCGCTAATGTGCCGGCCCATTGTAGAAATCTCCGGTAATGCTGCCAATGTTATAAAATTATTATTTCGCACGCACCTCGGGCGGTAACGACCGCGTGAGAATAGAAATTTCGCATTGACAGTGACTATTAGCGGTTTAGATAATTGTTTTATGAAAATTAGTTTCTGACCATTAATTATGCTCTTCTACCGCAGTGCCAGATTTTGGCTGCGCTATATATTGCAGTTGATGCAATTTTTTTGTTTTGGTTTTTGTGTCGATGTCCGGGTCATCATTTTTCTGTTAAAAAATATATTAATATCTTCGATGTATTCGGCGGTAAGTTTGTGGAAGATAATTTTTATTATTCTTTCTTCTTTGGCCATGTTCGCTCCCTATGTGGAGCATATGGCCGCCACGCGGCAACTCCGTGTTTTCCTGTCTCCCGCCAATTGCTTTGCTTCCTCCCATAACATGCCAGCATCCCTCAGTTCCGCCGAGTACATCCTATGGTTAGTACCCGACGGACGCCGGAATCCCACCGGTCAAAAGAAGAGGCAGGCAGGATTGAGGCTTTCCGGAGGCATCCCCAGACGTGATCCAGCCAGTTCCAACGTCTCTCCATAACCACTGACGTGACGGGACGCTGTCGTGTACGCTCCCTTATCTCTGAATTCCTCACAAAATCAAACCACCTCACCCCCATTATCCGACGCAAACATCTGTTCTCGAATCTCAGTATACGGTTTTTCTGAGTCTTCGTCAGGTGCCATGATTCGATTCCAATTTTTATTATAAAATTAAATTGATACTCCACTTGCTGCGCTACAAACTATGACATGTTTCGCATCTTTAATAATCATCACCAAACAGAACATTGCAAGATTTACGAATAAAAATTGATTCTAAGACTAAAGTTACTATACAAAATAACAGTCGAGGGTGTTTCTTTTCCTACTGGATGCTTCAGCTGAATGTTGAATTTGAAATAAATTAGTTTGTCATCTTTCTAACCGACATAGTCTTAATATTTATTTATCCGTACTCCTTCTCAATTATTTAATATTATAAAAATTATCTTCAGCCCTTAAATTTGAATATCATCGAAAAGATTAAAATTTTGTCGGAATACCTTGCGAAGTAAAGCAGTCAGGTTGGAGTAGTTCAAGGGTTGGAAAATCGCGGACCTTCAATCATCAACTCTTGAACGTGTCACTTGTTTTAACCTAAAAAAATAATTTATATATTGGATATTTATTGCTCTCTGATTGATACCTTTGGTATCCTGATATGATGCTAAAGAAACGTTTGGTTCAGTTCTGTAAAACATCCATCGTGTAACAAAGATCACTAACGAACAGTTTAATTTGTACGAGTCGGTATTTTAAAAATCTATTACTTCACGAAGTATGCAAGTTCGACACTAAATTGATTTCGTAAATTAATTTATTATGAAATTAATTATTACAAAGTGTTTTTGAAATTTATTGATTGTTAAATATGAATTTAAAAAAATTAACAACGCCAATATTTCAAATTAAAAATCACTCATTTGTAAACTGTTTCAAATATATTAAACAATAAAAATTAAATACTTAGTCAATTTTAAATGTAATTTATCATCCGTTGGATTGAAAAATATTGTTAAAAATCTTGCGCCATTGTGGAGAGCTCAAATAAATCACAACGCTTTGAAAAGGTTAAATGAAAATATCAATTATTTATAATAATAATATTGAATTCTTAATGTTATTGTAACATTTATAACGGTATGAAGGTCGATTACTTTGTTATATTGTTTATAATTAATTAGTTTATGACTTTAAAACAGTTTTTACATAGTCCGCGAGTTTCAATATGATTAATATGGGCTAGTCTATGATTTATTGCTTTGATAATAAAGTAATTTCCCTTCTTTGGAATAAAAGTCTTGAATAACATTAGGAAAATTCCGTACCTAGTACACGACTCGCGGACATACTTCTCAGATGTATAAGCCGATCTCATGAATCGTTTTGCGGAAAAAATATATTTACTCAACAATTTGATTTAAAAAAAAAAATTCACCAAGCTTACGTAGCAATGTTATATTTTTTTGTTTGAAAAAACAAATTTACTGTCTCCTTCCAAAATAGTACATATGGCCTCCTAATGTATCTCAATGTGAAAAAATTCTACGAGAAATCTTGTTACTTAGTTGCACAAACTCTCCAGTTATGTATTTATTTTAGGATTTGAAGGGTGGAAGGGAATTATTAGATATCAGCAGTAATTTGAAAAAAGCCCGTTCGTACTGTTGTTTAAAGCCGTATTCGGCAAAGAAGCCAACGACGTTTACCACTACGCCAAAGACCCGAATACAATTATTTAAAAAAATATCGTAAAAAATTAATGCTTCATTTCTTAACATGGTCGATATATTTTTTAAATACAATGAAAATAGTACTTTTACTGGAATTTTTAATATAGTATATTCAAGACTCAAGTAGTGTTTTACAAATGCTTGGAAATGACCAACTACTAACTAGAGTCTAGTGGGGAACCTGCGGCCTTTTGGCCACTCTGGTGCGGCCTTCTGGCCAATTCTGCAATTCTGTACATTTACATATGTAAATTCGTAAATTCGGAAAAACGAGGTATGGAAATAATCTGTGGAAAAAGTAACGTAAGGGATTGAAAATTAATCAATCCCGCCATAGTCAATGTTTACTACGGCCTTATGTCGAATCAGAAAAATGAATGCGGCCTTTAGAGAAGAAAAGGTTCCCCACCTCTGAACTAGACAATAAATAATAATTTTGGGTGGTATAAAACAGTGCTTCCCGAATTTTTGGGTCGTGATTCTTTCAGATATAGAGGGCCGTGACATAAAATAGCTTAAGAAGCACGAGTCTTGAAAACTGAAATTTTAGAATCTAACAGGTATATGGCAATCACACTCGAATACATATTCGGGAAAATACCACTGATAGATTTTTGGCTCTCTTGGGGTGCCAATATAGCGATGATGTCTTTTATTACGAACAATACAATATTAAAAACCGAACCGAATTAAAAAAATAAACTTCTTGCCACACTATTATACAAATCATAAGTTTCTAGCTATATACGTTAACAAGACGCAACGTTGCGCTGAAAATAAATGTATTATTCTTCGAATTGAATTGTTTACAAATCTGTAAGAGTATATTCTTTTATAAAAATATATGAAAGCTGTATAGATATTTATTTAACCTACAGGATTTTAAAAGCGATAAGACACCGGGCTGTAAAGAAAAATCTTCAGTTGAAAATACTTACCAGCTGAACGAATCTGGATAATAGATGGAAAATGATTTTTCAAAAGAACGTTTTCAATAATCGTAAAAAAAAAATGGTTTGAAAATAAGCCGTTTTGTACGAAACATGTCTCTTCATTTTAAATAATATAGCGAATTAAGTATATTTTGCAATGTTTTGTGACACAGGGATTTGATTTTCAACACTAGAATGAGATAAGAGGAAAATAGCATATTTTAAAAAACACTCCTTAATTGTGGAATCTCGTAATACGTACATAGTTGTAGGTGAGTATGAAAGGAATTTTGTATCTTGTAAAAAATGTAAAAAAATCAAACATAATTTTCATAATAATAATTAACACACTTAGATAAATCAATAAACCAATCATTAAAATGTACAAAGAAAAAAATACAATAGAGTCTAAAAAGGCCATTAGTGTATTTCAACATGTTAACCCTTTGAGAAGTGAGTTAATTTTTACTAAATTAAGATTTTTTTCGTATACATATTTTGATTATTTTTACGCAAAAATATTACATAAAAACATTTTTTTTTGTTTATTGTCCAGTCTGGGAAGAATATTATGGAATAATATATCAGATGGTAAATGTATTTTTTAAGATTTTACAATGCATACTGTAAACCATTTTAATTTTTCAATAATTTTGAACAAGCTATTATTTCTTATTTGGGCCTAGATGTTTTTCTGCTTTCATCTGTAGACATGTCCCACTCTACTGACGTTGATTCCAGGAAGAGAATCGAGCTGAAATGTTATTTTACGCTTAATATTGTACAGGTACAAATATTAACTTTTTTACAAAATTCTTTTATTCATTTGCAACAAACAATTAAAATAATGCGACTGCCAAAAACCATAGATATATATGTTTTTTTTTATCTATATGTGATAACATTAAATTAAATTCATGAGAATGGCAATAAATATTCTACAGCACGTATGTGGCCATACTCCTCAAAGGGTTAAATGAAGTAATAGTCGTATAAAGCGAGCGCAATAAACAGTTTTAGTATGCTATATTTGAAATTTAATGGAAACTTGATATATTAAGATCTTAAAAGAGCTATTTGTGCCGGAGGGGCCACTGGGAAACCTTCGATGATACGATTATATTATCAACGGGCATTAGCTACATTTATTTTTACATTTTTATGGGTTATTTATTCTCTCTGGTATACTTATACTTGAGACAAAATTATCATAAATATTTTGTAGGCGACATAAGTATACTGCTCTGCCAAGCACTATAATTGCATCATATAAATACATTGTAGTTGAATATTACATTGTATCGATTGAGATATCTGCCGAACGATCTTGTTTCAAACGAAACAATTGTATTCTTTGCAATTGTCGCGTAAATTATGTTATTTTCTTGTGTACGCTTAAATCTTAAATAAAACTCATTTTTTTCACATTTATTATCTGCTTCAATTTCAATTTAAATAAACAACCACTATATTCATTTATTTATACACTACCGAGTACCCGGCATGCATTGCAATGCCACTCAAAGAAAGAAAGTGTTCTTGTTTTTGGATACACAATAAAATATTGCATATAATTGTATAGGAATGATAAAAAAAACTCACTGCTTCCTCAGAACACCGAGAATTGCTTTGATATAAAGCGAGCCCCATTTTTAACGTATTGGCAGTCCACCTCTCGCTCTGCTAGTTCAGAAACCTTTGCGAGCGTCCGCACAACGATTCACCAAAGTTTTACTGGAATCGGAGGAACGCATACAGGACAAACAAACAAACATTCATGTATATATATACTAGCTGGCCCGACGAACTGCGTACCGCCTCAGAATCAATAAATGATGTGTTGGCTGAATTTTCAATGTTAAAACGTGTGGTAGCACCACACGTTTTAACACTGAAAATTGGCGAACCTATCATTCTTCCGTCACTGTTTTCCGAGACCTCACATACTCATTAAGTTATCTTTTACGTTTCTGAAGAGTCATTTTTTTAATAACCAATCCGCAATCTTACAAATAAAATAAGTAAAGATTTGA
This sequence comes from Himalopsyche anomala, assembly GCA_031772345.1. Lineage (NCBI taxonomy): Eukaryota > Metazoa > Arthropoda > Insecta > Trichoptera > Rhyacophilidae > Himalopsyche > Himalopsyche anomala. Next base: position 15,502,085 of record CM062837.1, on the reverse strand, counting down.
ATTGAGCACATAGTCAGTCCTAAACCAGTAAATCTTTAATAATATAAAAAAGTCTTCTTTCTTTTTTTTTTGTCTATGAAATATATTTTTCCTCTATGACCTCATACTTCAAAATACACGTATAATAAAATATATATATTGTATTTTTATTTATTAAAAAAAAACTCTTAAGTAGTGTTACTTTATGTAGACTTCAACAAATATAATTTGATTATTTTTTTATAACTTAGGCCATGAATAACTAAAAATTATTAACATTCATTCGACTTCTGTAAAAAATAATTGAGATACATTGACATGCCCTCTATTGCTATTGAACAATATAAAACAAAACAAAAACATAGAAGAAAAAACTAAATGTTTTGCCTAAACGGAATTGACCCGGTGGCCTTACAGCAATATGTCGGCTGTCCATTATTGAGGTAAGTACAAACGCATTTAAAATTCATTGTCCGTAGCGTGTATTGAATAGTAATTATAGCACATTTAAATTTAAGTGTACCAGGTGTGTTGGTGTATAATGTGTAAACGCACTTTACGTGTCAAAGATTTTATGCCCGTTTGTAAGGTTAACCTATTGTGTGCCAGGGTGTTTGGAAACGGTCTACATAATGAATCCCTCGAAACGATAGACACCAAACATGATTTTCAAAGTATTTTTTTTCTGATTAAGGGAAAATCAACGCTTAAACTCCTGCACTAATTAATGACAATAATTAATGCGAGATAATTTTTATTAAAAAATCTTTTTTGGTACTTTTTTATATCTCACTTGTTTTAACTAACGAAACACATTTTGTGTGTCAAACTCAAATATATAATGGAGCAAATTGATTATACAAGCAATTTTTATTCTCTTAAATCAGGAATTGGCAAACTTTCAAGTGAGAAGAGCCATGTTGTTATAGATAAAGGATAGAAAAGGTATCAGAGAACCATATATATTTAATATATTTATGAAATTTTAGCGTAAAAAAACGTGATACGTTTAAGAGTTGATGCCTAAAGAGCCATACGTGGCTCGCGAGGCAGGGTTTGCCGAACCTTGTCTTAAGTTATTGAATATTGTTTTCAAATTAACTTCATTTTACTAACCAAAAAACCCGCTTTAATAGTTTTTTCATACTAAATAACTGTTAAAGTGACATATGGTTCATTTGAAAATAGAACAAAGACTTGCATCAAATGAGACAAAGTCGAAAGATTTAATAAGATGAAGAGAGTCAGAATGATACTTCACCGAGATAGGTCAAAGCTTAATGAGTGAGATGCAATTACGTAGATTGAATAAGATAAAGTGAGAAGTAGTGCCCTGTGAATAATCGACCCACTCACCCGAAATGCCACCCATTGAAAACATTGGCAAATAATGTTTATTGTGTTTGTTGTTTTATTGGATTCTATAGAATTGAGTAAACGATTAGGACGAACCACCTGTATATTTTGTAGGGTGTGTACGATTGTATGGGAAAAAATTAATGCATATGTTTTTAGAAATATTTATAAAACATAAAAGTCGTATGTAACGTGTAATAAAATAATTTTGGGTAACAGTGGCCGAATGATAAGATCCAGGGTTCGAATGCATACTAACATAATTTATGATGAAGGTTAAAAATTGAGCGGTTTAGTGAGCCAAGTGGTATTTTAGGATAAATTGAGTTGGATAATATTATACATGTCTTGAAGTATCATAAAAGTGAGCTGAGCTCTGAAAATACACAATGCAATTGTGGGGTTATAATGCAAAACGTACTATTTCCAAAACTCAAACTTTTCAGTAGAGTCAAATACTATAACGAATAACACAAACTAAATAACATTTGCATACAAATATGATTTACAATTTCAAAACGACAGTCTCGTAGATATTTTATATTAAAACTAATAGGATCAGCCGATTCCTTAAGCTTGAATTACTCTACTCAATATCGCTTTGGAAATAAGTATTATAACCCCAGAATTGTGTTATCTCTCTAAAATAAAAATATGTAATCCACCAAGATACCAAGTAAAGACGTGATTGTACTTAAAAGTTCAATTGAAAAGTTTAGCACTTAACTACTTGGCTCACTTCACCTCTTGAGGGTTCAATTAACATAGGAATTTGTCAACTACTAAAACGGGTGTTTGTAGTTATTTCAAACTCTTTTTATCCTGTATTTTTTTTAATGTATACATCGATTGAAAAGTGAACTGATAACAATGGGATTGCAGTGCCGGATAGTAAATCAAAATCGATTTTTTGATATTTAATAATATAAAATACAGCCATTCAAAAATGAATCACAATTAAAAACCAGTAATTTTCGTGATCTTGCGGCTTATTAAAATAATAATACATCATTGAAAGGCTCAGTTTTATTAAAATATATAAAATAAAATTCCCGGTTTTAATACCGGTATAATCTGTAAGTAACACGGTTTAAAAAAAAATTCGCTCGCTATACTAAAAAAATGATTTTGAAACATTGAAGAAATGGTTAGAAAGATATAAATTTGAAAAATACATATATTCACGTCTTCTACTAAATGATGTCACAGTGTCTGGAAACACAATGAGTGACCTTATTTTGTGTCACCGATTTTTTTTCCATTGAATCCTAACATCCTTTCTAAAGGAAGTCTAGTGAATTGTGTAACATAACTTAATTAAATATGCGCAAAGTGTTTTTGAAAATTCAGGTCACTTGGTCACCCCACTGTTGAACGGTCTCTCTCATCCTGTCGGCCAGTAGATGTTAGAAGAAGAAGAAGATTTCAATTACGTTGAGTGGTGCAAGGTATACGGAATAAATTAACGTTTTAAACAATAAAATGTTATTCTGGTCGAAGTGTTTTGAACAAAGGTTGTTTCCGTTATGCACAAAATATACCACTCACGCTGAATGAAAAAAAAAACAAAAATACAATGTAATCTTGTAAACTATCTTTTTGGGTTATTGTTTAGTTTAATAACCTCATTAATAAATATTATTTCAAAGAAATTCTTCTCATCTTAAAATCGACATTGTTACAGAAATAATAGTCAGAGAATTGGTTCCCAATTTGATAAAATTTCGCGATTCGAAAAGCTATCTTTTATCACTATTTTTCTATGCTAAATTACTTACTGTTTCTTTCTCTTTTTACTGTTTTTCCTATAATCAAAACATACTAAGTAATGATTACCGTTGTGTTTTTTTTATTATTGTAAAGATCGGTTTGAATGCTTTATTTGTTTTCTGTTAGTTAGTTATCTTATCTAATCAAATTTCAACTACACAATGTGTTTACTGCGCGGAAGCGTTGTTTTATATATCATTTATTACAAACAGTCAGTGATGATGAAGTTTATTATTATGACGGTTCTTAAAGAGTTTTTTTCTCAAATAATTTATCCGTCCATGTTTTGTCTATTAATTTTAAACTCTTATTTGCGTCAGATCGGCAATAATGCATCTATATTTTGATTTTATAATTATCTATTTAACATAAAATATGTATGCCAGAAACTTTACACTAAAAACTGAAATTTTTCATTTGCTGTTTACTTAAAACTATCAATTTGTTACTTAACATTTTCTGCCAGAAAAGTGACGATATAAATGTCAAGCTTTCGTTTCAAATACTTAATGGGGCTTCTTTTACTGACTGAAGATCATATTTTAGATTATCCTTTAATGCATAACAGATGACTACAAATTAAGTACAAACTTTTGTTTTGGCTTTTTCGCAAAACTGGAATCAATTTTACGTTTTATTCTTATACCCAATGGCAGTGGCGGATTATCTTATAAGCAAACGAGGTGCGCGTTTTGGGGCCTCCGATTTTTAAGGGCCTCAAACATAGGTTATATAATATAACCCATATACTTTTGGTTAAGATTTTTTTTATATTCTTACTATTTTACTTGAAATTTTTATGTTATCCGTAAAACACGGCCTCCAATTTTTATTGCGCCTGGGGCCTCCCCTGTGTTTAATCCGCCACTGCCCAATGGTAAAATACATATTTACTCTTCATTATATTTCAATAGATGTCTTGTCTATACTTGCTAATCCATTATAATCTTCATTATAACTGAGCGACCTGAAGTTTGGCGGCCATTGATTTTTGACCGTTTTTTAATACAATTTTTACAATAAAAAATAAACATAGTTCATCATAATAGCATAGAGTAGTTTAATTGTGTATTCTATAGTTGATTGTGTATTATACGTGTTTCTTTTTTATAAACCGAATAAAAATCGTGTTTTACGTCTCTGATGCCTAGGTGCATATGAGAAACTATCGTTTTTTTTTTAAATATATTTTTCCTTCTATCACACCAATCCATTGTATATGAAAATATTTTTGTTTATTGAAAAGTAGAAAATCTTGCGTTTAACAGCACTCAGTAATAATATTGAAAACCAATACATAGAGTCTTTTGGTAACAAAAGTAGAACTATCCATTTTTCGAAGTTGGGAGAAAAACACTAAAAACGTATTGTTGGCTTTTTGATTTTTATCAATTTAAATTCAATTTTAAACATAGCTCATCAACGAGTGCAACTTAAAATTTGTATGGAACATCACTTAAAGTAACTCTGTGATTGGTCAAAATCCTGATTTACCAAACTGTTCTACTTTTGTTTTTTCCAACGTCGTGGACAGTTCTGCTTTTGATACCAAGCATCGTTTTCTTTTGGGTTTTTGTACCACATTTACTTGATTTCTAGCCATACACTATAACCAGCAGAATAATGTGACAGCATTAGTTTAATTTTGACATATATGGGATAGTTCTGCTTTTGATACCAGACGACTCATATGTACTACGACAATACTTACGGGAAATCACAGTGACACAATAGCTGGGCGCCCTTACCCAATCACTGCACGTATCTCGGCATCTTGTTGAGATACGATTCGTGGAAAATTTTCTTTCTCGACAGTTTTCCTGCGTCAGAAATTTTCAATCCAGTCATTGTTCAAGTTTAAGCCTAGAATGAGCACTGTTTTCTAAACGTTACGCGAAAATATTTAACACTTAAGAGTTGTCTGTGTAATCATATAAATTGTTGTTTCGTAACACGAGAATTTATCAACCGCGTTGTAAAAGAATTTAACATAACACTGTTGTGATTTGTTGTGAATTGTGTTTAAAAAAAGTGACACATTGATAGAGGAATATGAGTTTTTTTGTCGCCTTAAAATGACGGTATTTCACATTGTTGTACGTATGATTTTTTTGTTTGTTGACGTTGGAATTTGTTGAATAATAAACAAACACGGAGGTCTTAAACTTTTACATATATATAAAAATTAAATTACATTATTATTAAATTAAATTTTACCATTTTATTTCTTGATTTTGATGTATTATGTAGTTTTATTTTATATTTTGTTTCTTTATATTTGTCAAGTACATGGCGAATTGGCGTCAGCTGTTATGTCATGTACTATAATTTTAATTTTTAACAATAAATAAATAAATATAAATTTTATTAGTTTTCATTAAAAATCAAGTAAATTTTATCGATTTATCAATGAAATTGACATTTATTGTGAATTAATTTCTGTGAAAATTAATTATCTTAGATAAAAAATTGTGCTATATCTTACTATTGACTTTTTTCAACTGCGAGCTCCTTGTTAAATTAAGTTAAAGCAATATTTTCAGATCAAATTAGTACATAATTGCAATTTTTTGACTTATATATTATCTATGACAGGTTCACTATACATTTTTTAAAATCCACGTCCGCTCCCAATTTGGAGAATATGGCCTCCTAATGGAGGTATCTCAACAAAAGATTTTCTACGAGAACTGTTTGTTACTCAGTAGCTCAACCTATCTTTCTTTAAAGATAGTAGTAGGGATAGAAGAATAAAGCTAGGACAGGACTAGCGGTTAACAAATCACTCTCACTAAGCCCAGTTATTAAGGATCGGAAAGGGTAAAGTAACAATCGATTGATTATTTAAGTTTTGGATATAATTGGATATGAGTGATAAAAAATTCACTCCTCCCCCAGAACACCGAGAATTTCGCTGAGATTAAGCGAACCCCTTATTAACGTATTGGCAGCCCACAGCGGCAACAACACGTATTTCATACAGTGAATAAACTGTTACATTTATTTCAATTAACAGTAAAATACTCTCATTTCATGATTAAATAAAAAAAATAACATCCAACACATGCACATCGCTGAAAATAGATGTTTCATGCAATGGTTGGCAGAAAACGTTATTACTGTACGATAATCGAATCGTTTATTTTTACTATCGTGTGCAGAAAGTGTGTGAGAATCGATCCAAATAACAAAATAATGTATTCATATTATAATAGCAATTTACGTAATATTGTTGAACAATTAAAATGTGCAATGTTACGAGTGTTGTCGCGTGACGCCACTGCGCAAAGAAAGCAGAACTCTACTATAACTCTTCTGTCCAATGTATCACAGTTCACTAAGAAATAATAAATGTATTTAATAAAACCGACATCATATAAACATGTGCTTAATAAGGGTTATTTTTAAAGCTGATAAATCATAGGTTCCCAACCTTTTTCGATTTTTAGATTACATATCGAGCTTCAAAAAGTGTTATGTTAATTGCTTTTAAATTACCAGTGAACTTTAACGTTAACTACATACATTTTTCTTTTTTTGTGTATTTTAGATCATACTTAAAACAATTTGCATGACTATAAGCAATATAAGCAATATATAAATTAAAATCTGTTTTTTAAAGTTCACAGATAATAAAAAAACATTTTTTGGTTCTCCTGAAATGTTAGACTTTTAAAAGTAGTGTTTTTCGACTTTTAGACATATATGTATAATATATTTTATTTCTCTATAAATGCAGAATATTAAATATAAAAGGTGGCTCAGAACTGATACATTTATTTCCTATGTGATTTACTCCTTCAAACATAAGTATTTAATTTGTAATGAGTACTCTTATTTTTTGCATCTAGCCCATTCTATAAAGAAAATATCCTTACTTCCACTTAATAATTTATAGCTTATTTTTTTTTGGAAAATGCTTCTCAAACTACCGCTGTTAAAAATACCAGGGCTGTGGAGTCGTGTGAAAAAAAGACGACTCCGTCACCAGCTTTAAAATAGTTGACGACTCCGACTCCGAATCGGACTAGAGCTTTAAAATAATTAACGACTCCGACTCCGAGGAAATTTTTCAATAATTTCATTTTAACTTATATATATATATATGTATACCATCAGATCATCTTTAGTCAGCCAAGCATGAAATGTTAACACTTTTGACTATTTTGTTTAAATACACATCATTAAATATATTTTTCAAAAAAAAATCGAGCCGCTCATTTTTCACGACTCCGACTCCGGCTTCGGCCAAAATACCGCGACTCCGCGACTGCGACTCCGACTCCACAGCCCTGAAAAAAAAATAGTGGAGTAACAAAATTGTCAAAATTAATTATCTTATTATTTTCAAAAAGATTTTGTCAACTTTCTATAACATATAATTCTCGATATGTGGTTTTACACCCACTCATTTCCTCCAATTTTATTAGTCTGGCGTCTCTAGCGGAACGAGTCTATGTTTATTAAATTTAATGTTAAATTAAGTCAAAATAATTTATATATAATCTATTTGAAAGTGGAATTATTCAACGTTCCGATTTTTTTATATCAGTTTTAGTGTATTTTAATTTTAATCAATCGGCGCTTGAATTTTACTGACATTTGTATACATATGTATTTAAATAGTTTTAGTTGGAATTTTGTTTCTTTTTATCTCGTGTGGTCTTTTTTTTGTTACGGTTTCTGATCATTTAATAAAGTCCATTTAATATTATTATTTAAGTGGCGTATGCAATTAACAACTTTTTAATATTCATAATCGAATCAATTCACAGTTAACATATCGACTTAGGAAGAGAAAAAGGACGTAGCCCACACATATCAATTTTTACAGGAGGCGCACAAAACGTGTTTTAATGATTTTGGGCCATATGCAAATTATGAATTATACACAACCTTAAAGTGCACGGAGATTTCTAAACTGGTGTTTAATTGACATAATCTAATATTAATTAAATAAATTGTCTAGGAAAAACCTTTATTTCAGTATTTTTTCTTGGTTTTATTTTTTTACAATGTCATCTTTTTCAAACTTATAAGCTAAATTTATATACGAATTCGCCATTTGTAGCTTGCATATTTTTTATAGAACGTGTATCAAGTTTGATACATTTGAAAAAACTGTGTGTTGCGTCCATTTTCCTTTCCACAGTCGATATGTATTTAAATAGTTTTAGTAGGAATTTAGATTTTTTTTTTATTCTCTTTTGGTCTTTTTTTGTTACGGTTACTGATAATTTAACAAAGCCTATTTAATATTATTTAAGTGGCGTATACAATTAACAGTCAATTTTATATTAGACTCAATTCACAGTTAAGATATTGACTGTGGAAAGGAAAAAGGAATAATCCACAGTTTTTTCAAAGCAGTTAAATAGCAGTTCTCGTAGAAACACTTCTGTAAAGATAAACTCCATTTGGAGTCTATATGAATATCTGAATGCTGTTTTTATTAGGACCCATTAGAGGTGAAGTGAGCTAAAAATAGATGCGTTGTAATATTCTACACGTCGTTTCGTAAAAGTGAAGTAACCTAAGTTAATACACATTGCAATAGTGTTATATCCGAAAAATAAATATACGCAATCCACCGAAACACCAAATCAAGACGTGATTGTACAAGTCCAAGAAAAAGTTTTACCATTTTACTACAATAGTTGGCTGACTTCACCTCTCGAGGTCCCATTTATCTACAACACTTGTAACAATTTGAATGACCCTAGTAATAAGAGATAACTTATTTTAGAACTCGTATATATTTATGATCTTATACTCATCTCTGATTGCTTAGTAGTGTATAAATAAAATCAGTCACAATTTAAAATTAAGTAACTATGTAACATAATATTGCTACGAAATTAATATACGAAATAATAATTTAATATTTTATGTACGTAATAGATATCTATCTGGTGACTTTGAAAAAAAAAAGTTTTTTATACGCAGCAAACAAAGCATAAATGATTTATTTATTCGTTGGGTTAGTATTAAATGGAATAATAATAAATTAACTTGTCCGCTGTCGTAGACATTCTTACTATAATAAAATATTTCTGTTACCAAATACTTTTTTTTTCTTCGAATAAATTAAGTTGGTGTTTTATTGGTGTTCTTGATAAAATGGGGCTACAGGTATTTTCGTGTTTAGTCAAATATCGTGCTGATTTTTCGTGACGTAAATTATTAATAAAACTCCATGAGGTCTTTTGCATTCCATTAATTACTAATTAACGCTTAATCGAATTAGTTTTGTTTTTATATTAATTTTGTCTACAATGACAGCCGATTAGTGATATATTTTTCAACAGTTTTAAACCGTTGCATGTTTGCAATCTGAAATCAATAAACAATGTTATGATTATTACTTTCAAAGTTTCATAACGATTTTGTTGTACTTAACCTGGTCCATTTAGTCTCAGCTAATGCTTTTTCAAACATCTGATATTGTTTATGGACAGTAGTAACCAACGTTCCCTCTAAGAAGTTGGGAAGCCCCCGCGCACTCATTCCGGGTTGGCGCGCACTACAAGACGGTTGTTCAATTAATATCTGATCGGTCCGCGCAGCCTTTGAAATTTCCGCGCAGCTAACCTATTGTCTTAGAGGGAACGTTGGTAGTAACGACGAGCGTGACCGTATGGTCACACAAACATTTGGAATTGAAATATAGCTAAACGTGACATTTTAAAAAAATATTTACAATTTGACCTCTTTAGATAAACATTATTTCAATACAAATATATTAATAAAAGTATTGTAAATAATATAGCCACCTGTGTGGTCGAGTGGTAAACGTCGTTGGCTACCGCTACGGAGGTCACGGGTTCGAATCCCAGTACGGCCAGTTTTATAAATTGATTTTTCAATCGATTTATGAATTTCTGTTCAAAGGCATGGATGTATGTGATTTATTGAATTCCCCCCTCCCACCCATCCTATCATATGAACGGGGCGTATCGAGAGCGATTAGCTAACCACTAGTCCTGTCCTAGCCCTTTCCTTCTATTCCTACTCTCTTTGGATTTCTACTCTCTTTGGAAAAAGAGAGGTTGAGCAACTGAGTAACAAGCAGTTCTCGTAGAAACACTTCTGTTGAGATAAACTCCATTAGGAGTACATATGCTCCACATTGGGAGCGGACATGGTAAAAATAAATAAAAATAATTTAAAGTTTTCAAAAAGTCCATTTAAAATAGACGAAAATTCAAAAACTCACGTGTGCTTTTGGTAGTTGTTTCTGTCCCCGCGGCTGATGACTAGCTGAAGTCTGTATCCTTTTAGACCAAAATTGAGTAAATGCAACGATATTCAGGTAGAAAATGAATGAATAGTGGTAGACAACGGTGTTTACTGTTAACATATAGTTGCGCTTGTCCCTGGAGGGTTAATGCGGTGGTAAATTAATTGCGATTAATTGCTGGCGGTGAATTTCGGACGATAAATTTTCCGAGACTCTAAGAGTAGTAGAGAGAGATAATAATACCAATACTCTTCCAATATTTTATTTTAAGCCTCATTCTCAATGTTTTATAAATTGATTGTCGGCGATTGAATTGGTTGTGCTGGTCGGATTAATTAATTAGATCTAATTGTAGTTTCATCATTATTATGTTCGTACAATTACAAGCGTACGTAGTGTACTGCTTTGATGAGAATTATCACAAAACGTCTGATGGTGTTTTAATGAATCGATGGTCATTCATTCATCATTTATCTATAATAATTGGACTCAACACGTCTACAAAGATGCTGCGAATGGAATTCAAACCTTGGCACAGATCTGTATAACAGATAACGAGATATTTATAAATGGTCTGCATAATATGAGGTTGATATATTTATGCCTAATTGAAATACTATGTTTATTTGTGAACTATGATTATAAATATAACTGGAGCTAAAGATATACTTGAATGCAATTTATTATATTTTATATTTACTTTCTTATTACTACGCAGATAATATTACGTAATGTTCTGTTTTTTTTGTATTTTTATACAATGTGAATTCACACTAAATTTAAATTAGGGTATCTAGTCCCGGACCCTTCTCGTGATTTTGGGATTGACAATTGAATATTCAACATGAAATCGAGTAATAATTGAGATAATTTTTGAACGGCGATTTTGAAGTCCTGGATTTTTTATGTCGATTTCAAAAACCCAGAAATTTGCGGATTTCCCAAAAACCAGCGCCGAGACTTTTTTTTCTTTTTAGCTCTTCCCATAATTTTCGAATCCAAAATCCCAGGAATTTACAGATTTCTACAAATGAACAGCGCGACACCGTTTTTTAAGCTAAAATAACTCGGTGCATTTCTATAAAGAACTGACAGTTAGCATATAAAACGTGAATGAAAGATATAAATTTTAATTGTTGACTAAAAATATTAAATTAAAAAATAGCCAAAAACGTGTGACGTCTTATATTGAAGCCTCTAACAGAATTCTTGATAGTTAATTGCCTATCGACATTAATGTTTTGTTTATGCTGACTGCATCGGAAGTTCATACAGCACTTTCGTTTAATCGGATTATTGTGACATGAAACTGATTCACTATTGGGCATACATTAGCAATTCATCAGAGAATATTATTCAATTGAATTAGGGGGGATTATGTCCGGCAACAAATATCAGGGCTGGATTTAGAAGTGCATGTATGGTGTGGCACGCATTTCGGGATATTTTAGAGGCATGTCGAACAGTAGAAAGTAATACATAGACGTCGGATAGATAATTGAAAAATATATGATTTTTTATGCTAGACTTCATTCGAAAAATCAAATACTCATCTGTACTAATTCCGCTTTTGTTTAATTTGATCAGGACCAGTTTGAGAATACAATATTAATGTATTATTTACAAAACCAGAGCTGTGTAGTCGGAATCGGAGTCGTGAAGAATGAGCGGCTCGAAACATATTTTTTTTTTATGCCACAATAGTAAATAGTGTTGACATTGTATGCTTGGCTGACTAAAGATGGTCTCATGAAATACATAAATATTATATAAGTTAAAATAAAATTATTGAAAAATTTCGTCTGAGTCGGAGTCGCTTTTTATTTTGAAGCTGGAGTCGGAGTCTGAGTAGTCTTTTTTTCACACGATACACAGTCCTGTACAAAACAAAATAAAATCACTTTTTTTATTTGTTATAAAATAATACTAATTATTTTTTGTATTTTCTTATCAGTTGATAATGCTCGTCATACGCGAAACCGGTCGTAATAATATTAAATAAAAATATATTTAGTACAAACGATTATTTTTTTGATTCAATGTACATAATGCCATTCCTCCAAGTATTGACAGTAAACACCCTAAAAGATATGCTAGATTTTGCTATTTTTTTAATTCACGCCCACTCTCAATTTGGGGAATATAGTCTTCTAATGGAGGTATATGAAAGAAATATGCTTTTTAATCGGTTGTTAAACGTTTTTTTTAAAGAGAGAAGTGATCGAAGGATATGGCTTGAATAGTCTCAAATATTATAGAATCAGTACTTTATCAAATCACAATCCCGAGATTTCTGGATCACAAAATTTGACGGAATTCCGGGATACTAGTGAGAATAGATCTTTTAATTTTATCCTTGTTTTTGTTTGTCTGTTTTATACTGTACTCTTCGATATAAATTTACGTTTCTAGGAAAGCTATTTTTTTATTCGTTTGCGAACCAAGTAAAGTTAAACGTTATTCATTTTTCCAATGATAATTTTTGTGTTGGTTGTGCGTGGTCTAATGCGGGTGCGTTTAGTTGCACTTCGAATAATTAGGAGATATCGAATTCAGGCTGCATGCTCAGAAGATGCGTTGCCGTATTGTGTAACTGTGGAAACAGATTATGGATCACAGTCGAAAGTTGGATACCGGCTATTATAATATTGTATTGCAGCACGAGTTTGATAGCGAACAGCTGATTGCGAGATCACATCGCGTCGGCTATCCTTTGTTGTTGGTTAATACGTGATGAAAATGCATAAGAAACATGTGGAAATATGATAAATCGAAGAATATTTTATTATTTAATACTCACTTTTAAGGTGTTCACTGTCAATACTTGGCGGAATGGCATTATAATAAAAATAATAAAACATTTTTAGTACTTTTTCCACATAAAATTGATTTGATCAGGACTGGTTTCACTCATCGCGAGCATTATCAACTGAAATATACAAACAGTGCTGATTATACAAATTAAATTTAAATAAAAGGTGTAAGCAAGTACTAACAATGAAAAGGATTTACAAATTACATTATAATTACACAAAATTAAAATGCTATACACCTATAACATACAATAAAAAAATCATCAATAAATATAAGTGGCAAATGATGTCAATTATAAACCCAATTAAAATTTGGTAAATTTTTAAACAAAGTGAAACTCTACATTACTAAAGTAAATAAATTAATGATGATTTTGTGTTTTTACCGCTTCCAAGTAATGAGTCTGTGTACTTCAACAAAATCAGCAACTGAATACAATTAAAAAAATAATAAATTTAGAATTGAGAAAATAATAAGTTTGAATTCAAACATTAAAGCTACTAATGGTGACATAGAATAACTTAACTAATGATTTGATTGTAATGACTTTCAATTAGCTGGGGAAATATTTAATTGCCAAATCATATTTGTAGGTTTTTGAAGTTATATGTGATTATCGTTAAAATGCTATACCATCTCTATGGAATCTACCGATTTAAGTGGTGTATAATTTTAATAATTATATCAATTTCGATCGCTGGAAAATTTATAATTACAATAGTTATTAACATTGTGATTCATCTATTTCTATTTACTTAACGTCAGTTAAAGTCCATGCGTGCACTTGAACGTCCGACGATGCCGAAAGGTGAAACTAGGTTCGTTAGTGACGAAACTTGTGTGAATTAACATGATTTAAGCGATTCAAATTTTATATTGAAATTACACCAAGCTCAGTCAATCGAAATCTTGAATTGTTGAATTCAAACATCGACACCAACGAAAATACATCATCACTGTTCTAACAGAAGTTAAAAAATAGCAGATAGATAGTTCTGACTGAGCAGAAAATGAAAAAAAACAGTTTTTAGGATGAATCTTCTAGTATCGATATTTTAATGATAATTAATTTTAATATCAAAATATAGATGCATTAATGCCGATTTGACATAAAAATAGTTAAATTAATCATTACTATTATTTTCCATGTTCGCTTCTATGTGGAGCATATGGCTTCCTAATAGAAGTTTTTCTACGAGAACTGTCGTAAAGAGTGTAGTAGGGATAGATGGATAAAGCAGCAGTAGTGGTTAACTAATCATTCCCGCTACGCACAGTTATTGAATGATCAGACGGATGGTAGGGATTTTTGGACATCATAAACACCCATGCCTTCGAACAGTAATCGTTAAATGCTGTTCGTACTGGGATTTGAGCTCGTGAGATCCGGCATGAAAGCCAACAACGACAGGGACAATTGCATGCTTTTAAATCAGTATTAATAATAATTACCGACGTACTTATACAAACAAACGATTTTTTGGCAAACTGGTATAATCAACCCACTGATTTGAGTTATTCCAGATAGAAAAGAGAATTGATATCAAAGATCAATGACGTTCCTAGGCTATATGCCGCCCCTAGGCAGAGTTTAAAATAGCCCTCTTACTATTTTTCGGATTAAAAAAAAAATACATTACATAATATGAATCGCCGTCATAATAATATAACTCGATTTTTTTTCATTATTACTTATTATTCTAGGATTTCATATATAAATATAAATACATAATTAAAGTAGATTTTTGCGATAAAATTAAGTACTGTATGGTATAACCATCAGTCAAAATACTATTTAGTTTTTCTTGATCAAAGACATCGAGGCATCATATTTAATCTAAACCAGTCTTTTTTTTATTTGCGATAATTTGCCGCTCACTAAGACTTGCCTCCTCTAGGCAACTGCCTACTAGTGCTTGTCGGTTTTCAAAAACCGGTTTTTTGGCAAAATTTGTGACATCCGAAAACCGGTTTTTCAACTTCGTAACCGGTTGTGCCGAATTTTTCATAAACGAGTCTATATACAAAAGGACAGAAAATTTGGATCTTTTATTTGATGGCTTAAAGACAATTTGCCCCACATCATTACCCAGCGAAAGGGTATTTTTTATAACAAGGAATTTTGTTACAAAACGATCTGTGAACGCTTTGTGTTTTCTTAAATCATATTGAAAGTCGGTTTTTGTATAAGCCCTACTGCCTACCCGCCTATGTCCACGAGACGTATCTGTCAAATATACTCGTCAGTTTTGTTAGTTGCTAAATTCTACCAGAAATGTGACGATATTTAATATTGAGAAGTTCCCAGTCCTTGAACCTATTCTATTTCAATATTACTTACTTTCATTTTGATGCTAGGTAAAATATTTGTCAGATTTTCTGTTTGTCGATCATGGGATCAAAGCTGTGTTTTTGTAGCTCATCTCTGACATGCCTTGTTGATTGAATCAGTAATTTAGCCCTGCTATAAAACTGTCCATCGTTAAAGTAAAGGGGTCGGTAACTAGCCCACGTACAAAAAATAATGAATTAAATTCAGTTGATATACAAATCAGACATATTTTGTGTCAGGAATGTATTAGCTAACATAAACTTAATATTGATTACTTTGGTAATGCGTTTTGCTTCTTTTAGGAATATCTTCAAGCTTCAAACATATTTTTTTATTAGAAATATGTTGCGTTATGATAAAACCAGTGTTTTTCTTTGAAATAAAACAAATTCGGAACTCACTTCTGGTCATGCTTTTCACTATAGATTTTTTTTTTATCCACATCCGTTCACAAAGTGAAACATATGGCATTCTAATTAAATCATTTCAACATAAGTTTTTTTTGCGAGAACTGGGTAGCTAACCATATCCTTCTATCCTTACTCTCTTTAGAAAAAAAGAGAAATTGAGTAACAAGCAGCCCTCGTAAAATAAACTTATGTTCAGATCAATGTTCCCTCTAAGGCAAGAGGTTAGCTTCCCAGCTGCTGCGCGACCACGCACACGCGCAGCTTAGAAGGAACGTTGGTTCGGATACCTCAATTAGGAAGCCATATGTTTGACATTGAGAACGGACACGGATTAGAAAAAATCTTGACAAGAAGTAAGTTCCGGTACTTATAATGAAATATACTTGGTTGTTTTGGCGCATACGATGTTAATATTCAATCCCGAAATACCGGTATTTTTATCTTATCGCAACCGGTGTTTCAGTATCGAAAAACCGCCATAAATACCCGTATCCCGGTTTCAGTAATACCGGTATTGCAACCCCTACACCAGAAATTTTATAAAATTATACGGCTACATATGGGTGCAGTCATTATTTGCATAGATAACACCATTATCATGCGTAGTATTGTAATGTCAAGGACTAGAAGCCGGAATCTTTTGATCATCAAGCGGAGATTGTATCGCAAGGTAGAATGTCAAACAAAAACTAAATTCCTTAAAAATTATGCCACCGACTTGATTTTTTGTTTAAAAGTTAAACGTTTCTTTACACCTGGTTCAATCAAAACATCTTCCTGTTATAGTGACATGAATAAAATTGATTCAGTATCGTTTGACATAAGTGAAGAGTGAGTAGTGATACAAAGTTACAGTCGCACTGGCAGATGTGATTATCTACATGCGCATAAGTGCAGTTTTAGTTGATGTGAAAATTCGGCCATCTCAATTATTACCTGACGCAAACAAAACAAACTGTACACAAGTGACACTGACTGACAATTGTTTATTTTGTAATACCGTTGTAAGTAGGCGTTCTAAAGTCTCGATTTTTTCATGTACCGGGAAACGAGACATTCGAGACAATTCGCGCGACTCGAGACCGTCGTACTGCAGTAATTTTTATGAAAAATATTTAAACTAATATTTATTGGCTCGTATTTAAACGGTCAGAATTTTAATTCAGTTTCGGTCAGAATTTTTAATACATCGGTCAGAATTTATATTACACTGGTCAGAATTTATATTAAATGGTCATAATGTATCGGTCAGAATTACAGAGGGCAGAATAAATAATTTATGGTCAGAATTTATATTAAGTGGTCAGAATAAATATTAAATGGTCAGAATTTATATTAAATGGTCAGAATATAAATGGGATCGGTCAGAATTTAAATGGAATCGGTCATATTTATTTTGACAGATGGTCTGATTTTTTTTGATGATATGATGTCATCGTATTGCGTTGCTATTGGTGCAAAGTGAAGTTGCTTACGGCAAATCGTCCAATGGGCGATTGGACGAGCGTTGCTACTAGCGCCACGGTCATTGAATGAATCACTATTATTGCGCGCCCAAAGGAAGAATTGACAGTTTTCATAGACTAGGTTCCACATCCAGGCATTTGTATGTTTCGTGTCAAAAAAAGTTTTTATTTAAAAAAATGTTCACGGTATTTCCGCCTAACCGATATTCTTTTGGTTATTAAATAATTTTAAATAATCTAAAAGTTGCAACTATTTTTTATTATTTGTACAATTCGATACATTGTGATCTGCTCTGAAGAGAGTAAAGGAAAGGATAATATTTTTGGAAAGAACATTTAGATAAATAATTGCTATGGTACATTTCATAGCGACTGTGGAAAGGAAAAAGGACGTAACCCTCAATTTTCCAAAACAGCTTTTTTTCGATAATCACAATGTATACAACTTGACACACATTCTATCAAAAGGATGGAAGCTGAAAATGCCGAATTAGTATCTAAATTTAACTTTTAAGTTTGAAAAAGATGACCTTGTAAAAAATTAAAACGAAGAAAAAATACTGAAATAAAGGTTTT
This sequence comes from Himalopsyche anomala, assembly GCA_031772345.1. Lineage (NCBI taxonomy): Eukaryota > Metazoa > Arthropoda > Insecta > Trichoptera > Rhyacophilidae > Himalopsyche > Himalopsyche anomala. Next base: position 15,484,142 of record CM062837.1, on the reverse strand, counting down.
TCCTAGATAATTTCTTAATTAATATTAGATTATGTCAATTAAACACCAGTTTAGAAGTCTCCGTGCACTTCAAGGTTGTGTATAATTATTAATTTGCATATGGCCCAAAATCATCAAAACACGTTTTTGCGCCCTTTGTAAATTTTGATATGTGTGGGTTACGTCCTTTTTCCTTTCTACAGTCGATATAATACACTTATTGTAAGGAAAACACTATTTTTTTTTAATTGAAAGAGGTGAGTATTTTTTATTTGAATTTAAAAAAGTGAAAACTAACAACATTCATCATAAAGCCTTGGTTCCTCTTGGAATCCTACATCCACTGCACTTCGGTGGATCCCTACCTTTATATAAACAAACCGAGTGGTATGTAATCAGATGATGCGTTATTTGTAATAATAATGACTCATTATAAGAGTCTGCTTTTCCACACATAACATGAATGTTGAAAAAAAAGGATTATTAATTTCATTTTTTTTTTATTCTGACCGAAATATTTATAAAATTTGACCGTACAATAGATTTTATTCTGACCGTATATTAATTTTATTCTGACCGTTTATTAATTTTATTCTGACCGTTTATTAATTTTATTCTGACCGTTTATTATTTTTATTCTGACCGTTAGTATTTTTATTCTGACCGTTAACATTTTTATTCTGACCAAAAATTGAATTTTATTATGACCAAAAGTTGATTTAAATTCTGACCAGAAATTGATTTAAATTCTGACCATTTATTTTGTTGCCATATTTATTATGAATGAACATTGTCGATAACTTAAAACTCTTGCAAATTTTGTCCTTAACCCGTAACATGCCATCCTAAAAAATCACGTTCCCTGCCATGATGGAATCTCAGTTTCACTGTTTATTGACAGTATTTAAACCTAAGTTAGCAGCTAAAAAATATTTTTAAAAGTGTATATATGCTAGAATACCTAAAATGATAAATAATTATTGACAATATTAAGTGAAATATTGAATGACTTAATGGGTCTACTTTTTACGATTGCATCATGGGAATGGAGGTGTTAAGTTAAATATTGTATGTAGTATAAATATTTATATTGGTTTTTATTGCCCACCATTCTAGGGATTCGTATGACGTTTTGCTGATGAAACCATTTACTTACCAAAATCCAAAATAGTACATTTGGTCGATGTCAAAAGGCGAATCCCGTGAATGGAAATGTACAAAATTTGAACAATTGAAATTTTTATAACACTGTTAAGTGTGTAAAACAAACATTTTTAATTTAATGGGAATTCAGTTTAAATCAACTTTATTAAAAAGAATAGCACAAGTGTGGGTATTACTTACAAACACGGCTTAAAGCATGAAACATGAATTTCATTTTGAAAAACAATGTACATTTTAAAATTATTTTTTGTCTTACATTACTTTGGAATGATATTTTGGATGCTGTCAAGCCATGTTGACTGCCATGACTGATTTCAAAAAATACTTTCAAAATTTATTTTTGTCTACTACGGAATGAGCCGGTTTTGCAAATAATACCCTCAAATACATACACTATTTATTTTTCAATTACTGATTGCTAGTCATTTTCTTTGCGGGTCATGTAAATTTTTAAAAAAAGTATGCATTTATAATTGAATAATAAAATAAAACAAAATAACGTTGTTATATTTACGCAGTGTTCACTATATATTTTATTTTAAATTATCCCAAAAAAAAACGCAGCCAAACGTAGTATAGTATATTCATTATAATGTCGCATCTACAGCACATTTATGTAGGTAAATTTCATAAATTTAATACTGTAGATTTGACATTAAAAAATTTATCATTAGCATCAATAATCACCTGCGAACCTGGTTTATTGTGCAAACAAACAAATTGCAATAATTATCATTACAGACGCATAAATTATGCAATATTCAATGCGTTGGCGTGTTAGTTTTGACGTTTTGTGACGCCCACAAAACCACAACAAATAAATAATATTGTTATTAATTTGTAATGCTGTTTTTCCTACTTACCAGCCGGGTTTTCATTTCGCAACTTTCATTTAATTTCATTCCGTTTGTCAAACGTGATTTTAGACAAGCGATAAAGTTAAACGATTAAGTCTTGGATGTAGTTAACCTGTAATTAGCTTCGACAGTAGAGTGTATGTTAATGTAAATGGTTACCGTGTACAGAGTGCGTAATAGCAAGTGACTGTCATTAGTAAATGTAGTATTTTTTTCTATATGTATAGTTATATCGTCATGCTGTACCAATTTGTCTAATTTCCTTGTAAGGCAGCTTATTATTCTTCTTCCTAGGTAAACAAGGTACGCTTTTTGGTAATATTTTACTTTAGAGTAGAAAACTCACTGACAGTTAATCCAAGATGGCCGCCGCGTCAGCGCTACCTATAGAAAAACATACGTCACACAAACAAAATATTCATTATTATTGTTATTGTTATATCATTCTTTATTTTACATACCTAAGAACCGTAATTGTCTTTAAGAAGCGTCAGAAATACTCCAAAACCCACTACACAGAGTGCGAAACGAATTCCTAAACATAAATTCGTGCAAATAGGATTCGAATTACGGTTCTTAGGTATGTAAAATAAAGAATGATATAACAATAACAATAATAATGAATATTTTGTTTATGTGACGTATGTTTTTCTATTGGTAGCGCTGACGCGGCGGCCATCATGAATTAACTAACTGTCAGTGAGTTTTCTACTCTAAAGTAAAAGAT